>PVHT020000086.1:1071231-1180885 GCA_004024745.2 Catagonus wagneri
TGGGGCAAGGTGGCTTGGTTTTGAGACTGAGAGGAGTATTTTATCAAAAACCTTGTTGAGAATCGCTATCACATGATGATAATGAGACTGATTTTTAGACAGTATTCCTGTTTTTAAATTCTCTACGGAACACCCCTTATTGCCCCCACCTCAGCCCCACAGCAGGTCATTCCTGCCTCTTGCCTGCACCCTTGACCCCGAGACCCAGAGAAGCGGTGACTGCTAAAGGCAAGACGACGGCAGACAGCGGACGCTGATCAGGCCTGCCTCTTGTCAAAGCCTGGTCTTCCAACCATGTCACTGTCCTGCCTTGAGCCCAGGGGCTTCAACCAGCATTGATCCCCCCATCCTTCCCAACCAAGGGACATGGAGCAAGGTTTGGAGACATTTTTGTTGCCACAGCTGGAGAGAGTACCACTGGCACCTAGAGGGGTGGAGGCCAGCGATGCTCCTAAACATCCTACAATGTGCAGGAAGGGACATACCCGCCTCCCCTCAACAGAGAAGCATCCAACCCAAAATGTCAGCAGTGCCAAGGCTGAGAAACCCCGAATTACACAGTAGAGAGGTATGCTGGGGTGATCACTGCCTGCTGAAGAAAGAGGTATTTTTTGTCACTACAAATCCAGAAAATCTCTCAGTCTTTGGGTGATATTTCATGCATATAATATGCATTATCTTGGGTGATGGTAAACGTGGCTGCGTGCAGGTATGTTTTTCCCAGCAGTGCTGTCACAGCCTGTGCTGCGGCTGGTCCTTTCCTTAATCAGCATTTGCCGAGTGTTCCCTGAGTGTCAAGCCTGTGCTGAACAGGCACCGGTTCTGCCCGCCACTGCTCACTGTTCAGTGGGGGTGCTGTGCCAACCGCTGGGCAGGGGGGCGCAGAGGAAGTGTACAGATCCAGACTGGGGGTGGGGAGGGGCCGTGAGCTGAGCCCCGAGCACTCACTCCAGGCCAAGGGAGTGGCGTGTGTGAGAGCAGCTGCGGGAGATGGAACATTGACCTCAGTTCCCAATAGGGCTTTGGAGTCGCGAGAGCTCAGGGTGTGAGTGGGTGCAGAGATGAGGCTGGAGGGGCCTGCAGGGCCCGCTCCACTGCAGAGGGTCTCCTAAGACATGCTGAGGCACTTGACTTTTGCCTTGGAATCTGAAGATAAAGGGAGGCTTTTAAATAAGGAAGTGATCCTAGCGGATTTACAAGAAGAGAAAGAGGGAGCAGGGGTGTGGAGGGACACAAGGACAGAGACGGAATTAGAAGACAGCCCCAGGGCTGCCGTGGGAGAGGTGGCCTGGGCAAAGGCAGCACCTCGGGTGAAGGTGAGAGGGGAAGTAACCGAGAAGAAGGGTAGAGACTCTTAGCTCCTGGAGGCGGATTTAACTGGAGGGGCTGAATGAGGGAGAGGGCAGAGTCTGGGTGACTAACGATGATCATAGTAAAAATGCTGATGAAACAAAAAACCACCCAGGGAGGTGGGTGTTACTGTCCACATTTTAATAGGTGATGAGACCGAGGACCAAAACCCTACAGCCAAGTGAGGGGTCAGGACTGCAAGCTCTTGCACCTGAACCAGGGTCCGTCTCACTGCAGAGCCGAGATCCCTGTGGCCGAGTAGCTAAAGGGTATGAATCGATAGTTCACACAGGATTTAATACAAACATTAAAGCTTGAGACCTTTGTCACTAGAGAGAGGCTAATGAACACCAAGTACCATCTTCCCAATTACAATGAACACTCAGCGCTGGACATTTTCTGAATAAGCTGGTTTATAACATGCACTTCTGGGAGCTGGGAAAGCTGGAGTGGAGCAGCCTCTTGAGAAGAAAATTAGGAATAGATTCCAGGAGTTTGAGCATATGCTTCAGGGAGACTTTCCTAAGAATTGCACTCACTTTGGAAAATGATTTAATTTTTAGAGCACATCATTAAAAAGTGCTTTCTTCTTTTCCACTTTTCCCCTTCTTTCCCCCCTCTTCCTAACTGCCCTGTGGAGAGGTGTGGCCACTGCCTAGGCCCCTGGGAACCAGATGATGCCCTGCTAGTGAGATGCCCAGGACTGTGCAGCTGGGGGGCAGGACAGCTGTCTCTCCACAACAGGCCCTGTGCCCTTCACTGTCCTGAACCCGGAGAGCTGTGCCGAGGGAAGCAGGGAGGCAGGGGTTCCCACTGACGAGCCACCCTCTTCTGACCGTCGGGGCCGCTGCCGACCTGAGTATTCCTGGGTGGTGAGTGGGGCCGTGGCAGCATGCCAGGCCTCAGGGCTGTCTCTACAGTTTGTCAGGTGTGCCTACGTCATCATCCTCATGGCCGTTTACTGGTGCACAGAAGTCATCCCTCTGGCTGTCACCGCCCTCATGCCTGCTTTGCTTTTCCCACTCTTCAAGATTCTGGACTCCAAGCAGGTGAGCAGCCCCAGAGCATCCAGGGGCTTCCAGCTTCTCTCCTGGTGGCTCATTATCTGAGCCCCTCTGAGCTGCCTAGGCCCCTGGGGACCAGATGATGCCCTGCTGTGAGTTCCCTCTGGCATAGACATCCCCTTGACCCTCCATGCCCGCTCCAAGCTGCCCTGGAGTCGGCATCTGGTCTGCTTGCCTGACTCTGGGGACGTGGGTAGTGTTGAGCCCAAGGAGAGTGCAGGTGGGTCCAGGGCTGACGGGGCCTCCGCCATCCTCCAGGTGTGCATCCAGTACATGAAGGACACCAACATGCTGTTCCTGGGTGGCCTCATCGTGGCCGTGGCTGTGGAGCACTGGAACCTGCACAAGAGGATCGCCCTGCGCACGCTCCTCTGGGTGGGGGCCAAGCCTGCACAGTAATTATGCCTCCTCTCTCTCGCCGCAGGGATCTGCAGTGCACCAAACCCAGACCAGATCACCCACAGGCAGGGGCCGGCCATGGCCATACCTGGGCTTGACAGCATGTGACAATCTTAGCTGGGGAGGCCAGATGCATGGGTGGTTGTGGGGGGTGGGGAAAATGGTAAGCAACAGGGGGTAAGGGTTTTCCGAGTCTGGAAGAGACGGGTCGGAAGACTTCCTGGGGGAGGGGCTGCAGGGTTCCACAGGGAACAAGGTGGATGGAGGCTGGATCAAGCAATGCCTGATACCCCCAAGGGTTGTGTGGGAAAAACAGGAAAGCGATGGCTCAACTACCCAGGGCAGGGAGAAGCAGAAAGGTCATGCCCCCAAAGCTGGCACATCTGTTCCCTCTGCAAAAGGTGCTGCTTACCTCACCGTCCCCACATCACTCAGTAGTCTCACCCCTCTCTGGATCTCCCTTAGCGGTCAGAGGCCATCCCAGCCCAGCTGTGGAGTTGATACAGCATAATCACCTGGGTATACTGAGTGCCTGCAATGCCCCAAGCACGATACTAGGGGCTTATTGACCAGCCTATCTAACTCTCACCACATCTCTGAGAGCTGGGGGTTATTCCCACCACCAAGTTCTGTTCCACAGATGAGGAAGCTGAGGCAGAAAGGGGTTAAATGGTTTGCTGATGGTCACATGGGGATTGGGCCTGGTTGAGTGACAAGGTTTTGCCCCTGCCCCAGGTTGGGAACTTGGATGCACCTCTCTTCTGAGGCAGGTGCTCCCTACATGATGGCGTGTCCCCAGCCTGGCCCTGGGAAGGCAAGCTGGTCAGTCCACAGTAAATCCCTCCTACTATGTCCTCGTGTCAAGGGCCATGCTGGCCCTGAGCACACACAGACCCCAGCCCACCCTCCAGGAGGCTGACGCCCAAGCACACGTGGCACCTCAGTGCCCTTGGGTGGAGGGAGGGCTTTGTGACTCTGTCACCCTCATGGCCTCGAGCCCCTTCAGGGATTGATTTATAGGGTCAAATCAAAAGCACTGCATTTTCTAGAAATGTGGGTCCTCAGAATTCCTGTTCTGAGGATCCTTTAAGTTGTTGGCTTTCCTCCATCAGTGGGTGGGCCTCATTCTGGAATGGCTGGAGCACTTTTGCCCCCAAATCCAGGATGTTCACACATGTCTCTGCTCCTTCTTGCCACCTGGCTTCTCCTCCAAGCCTGGTTTCCAGCTGCCAGGGCACTGCCTGTCCTGGGGGTGACCTGTATGTTGAGGGCCCCTGGGTGCCTTAGAGCGTCAAGTCGAAGTCTCATTCATGTAAACTCTGACCTTCCTCCCAGCCTGGATCCCAGCCTTTGTACTTATTGGTCCATGAGGTCGTACTGCTCGGACACCAGCTAAACCCCAGTACAGCGCAGCCCCTAGACCCTTCTTCAGGCAAGTTAGTGGCCCTGGGGAGGAGCCTGACCACAGAGGGGCATGGGGACCAAGAGAGGTGGAGTCTCATTCAGCCAACCCTCCTGAGCGCCTTCTGCTCCTGGCCTTGCGCCAGGTGTCCAGAACGCATGGAGAAGAATCAGACCTTCCCCGCTCAGGGTCTAAGAGCAGACGTGGGAACAGTCTCTCCAAATCCAGCCAGTGATGTGCATCCAAGAGAAGATGGAGGGGAGTGTGGTCAGCGCCACCTGTGTGCACTGGGAGGGAGGCGACAGGGAAGGGATGCTGTCTGACAGGCTTTGAGGGACCAGGAGGCGTTTTCCAGGCTGATGACACAGGTGGGACAGAGGGGAGAGTGGGGCGTTACATGGGAAGGGAACATGTTTCCTGAGTACGCCTTGGTGATCTGGTCCACTGCAGAGGGGAGGGCAGCGAGGGGTGTGAGCGGAGAGAGGCGCGGCAGGGTGTCAGCCGTGAGGGAGGTCCCACTTCCCCAGGCCCCTCCCCGGCTCCTGCTACCCCTGAAGGCTGACTCCGCGCAGCCCTTCTCAACTCAGGAGAAGTAGGGTCAGGGTGGGTGGGAATCTTCCAGACAGAAGTGGGAGGTTGGGGCTATCTACACAGAGGGCTACTCCAGTGCACCCGGGGTCAGACCAGGGTCCACACTGGGTCGGCACCATCTGGATGCTGGTGCTTCCCTTGCTAGACAGTGAGCACTTTAGAGCCACGACTGAGAGTGTAGCCAGCAGAGCGGACATCAGTTGTGCTTGTGGGAGAGAGGCAGAAGGAAAGGATGGGGGCGGGGGCACTAAAACTCAGCCCCTCCCGGACTACCCAGCCTTGAACTGGCCTCAGCACCTTGGCCCTGGGCCCTGGCACCCCTGCGAGGTGGGACCTAAACCCCGGCTCCCTAAGTGTTGGGTGGGGGAGAGTCGGGTAGGGGATTCTCTGGCTTCCTCCCTGCCTCCCCCCCCCCCCCTGCAGGCTGATGCTGGGCTTTATGGGCGTCACGGCCTTTCTCTCCATGTGGATCAGCAACACGGCCACCACAGCCATGATGGTGCCCATTGTGGAGGCCGTGCTGCGGCAGATGGAGGCCACGAGTGCAGCCACCGAGGCCAGTCTCGGGGTCCTGGAGCTGGCGGACAAGGGCAAGGCTGGCGAGCTGCCAGGTGAGCCCCTGGCCAGGGTGCTGCAGAGTTTGCCTTCCCCTCTGCCACCAAAATCTTTGGCCACCTCTCTGCTTCCTGGAGCCCTCCTTTAAACAGGCTTATAGAGAAATACTCAGAAAGTGCTCTTTTCCTAAGTTTTGGGAGTGTGATTAGTGCCTAAGAGTTAGATGCTTTAGTAGAGGTTATATAGCATGTTCCCACCTTGTTTTCCCACCACCACAGAGATCAATACATGTTGCTTTAGTTATTCTTTTTTTTTTTTTTTTTTGCATTTTCTTAGGGCCATGGAGGTTCCCAGGCTAGGGGGCGAATTGGAGCTACAGCCGCCAAGCTACACAACAGCCACAGCAATGCCAGATCCGAGCCGCGTCTGAGACCTCAGGAGGTCTCCTCTGAACAGGCCGAATCCCTCCACGCTCTGCTCCCACAGGCGCTGGGGTTGGTTGTCCCTCCTTTGCTTTCCCTCCAGGCACTGAGCTCAGGGAAGTCAGTCAGTGCCTGCTTTTCCTCTGCCTGGTCCACTACTCCCTCGCTAGAACCCAGCACAGGAGACCGCTAGACCCTGGGTCAGGTCCTGGGCACACGGAGATGAAGCAGACACCTCATCCTGTGGACTCACGGAGCCTGGTGGATGGGGTCAAGAGGCCCCTTGAACAGTGCACCTGTCTTGGGGGAGGCCGCAGGATGCCATAAGACAGACACCGAGGGACGGAGGGAAGGGAGAAGCCTTGCTAGGAGGGGACATCTGAGATTGGTTTGGACCCCCTCCAACCCCTCCCCCTGATGAAGGGAACAGCTCGGGCAGGAGCATGAAGGCACGAAAGAAGAGAGTGTGTCCCAAGTTGCTGGATGTGCACAGAGCACTGAGGAGACTGAGGTTGCTGTGGGAAGTGACTGGGAGGCAGGTGGAGCCAGACTATAGCTTGGGGCTGGAGTCTTAGGAGCCGGCAGAGCTGGCATGCCTGGATCCTCAGGTCAGCAGCAGGGTCAGGAGCTGGCTCTAGGCAGGCGGCCCCCAGGACTGGCTCAGCTCACAGCAGTGTGCCCGCCGCAGGGAACCAAGCAAATTTCGAAGGCCCTGCTGTGAGGAAGCAGGAGGTTCATGACAGGAAGAACGTGTGCAAGGCCATGACCCTGTGCGTGTGCTATGCAGCCAGCATTGGAGGCACTGCCACCCTGACCGGGACGGGACCCAACGTGGTGCTCCTGGGCCAGATGCAAGAGTGAGTCACTGGCCATGCCTTTTGGGGACAATATTGGGGTGGGGTGACGGGCCTGGAGGAACCTAGCCACTTCTCCCTCCTCCTCAGCTGGGCCCTGCAGTCGGAGCCCCATGGGTGGGAGGATGGGTTGCCAGCAGCCTCTGTGTCCCGGGCCCCTGCACAGGGCACAGGAACAGATGTCCACAGACTTGGTTGCTTTCTGCTCCTTTCTTCCCTGGCCCCAGAATTCTTGCACAGATGGCAAACGTGGACTGAATGCAGGGCTAGTCATGGGAAATGACAACACAGTCCGAGAAGTGGGGTCCTTGACAAAAACCTATAGAAAACAGATGCCCCCAAAGTCACTTCCCTCAAAGCTGCTTCATGACCTTGGTTGTTAATGGCCATGGTCCTATGACATTGGGAAAAGTTAGGCGTTAGGTCACTCAGCTAAGTCACTATAGCCCCCCTAATTGCCCTTGAGGGGACATGTACCCTTGGGAGGCTCCAGGTGGACCATGGGGTGGTTTGGAACTTTCCAGCCTTGGCCACAGAGGAACCCAGGCTTTGAGGACCCAGTTCTGTGCCTGGTCTTGTGCCGGGTGAGGCGGGGGTGCCAGAAGTGTGAGGAACCTGGGCCCTGCCTGTGAGATGCTCATGGGGGCTAAGATAGCAGACGCCTGGAGAGTTCCAGCGGTCACGTGAATGCATTAGAGAAGGTAAGCACAGACTGCAGTGGGCACAGAGGGAAGGAACAGAAGCATGAAGGTGCCCATCCTGTGCAGATAAGCACCCTGGACCGGGTCAGGAGGGCAGCTGGGAGGTGGGGAGGCAGGCCTGCAGCCTGGCTGGGCAGGCACCTGAGAACCGAACAAGCAGACTGCTTTGCTCCTGCGAGCGTTCTCTATAATGATAACCTTAGGGTTCTCCCCGAAGCTCCTCTGGGCAAAGCAGCGTGTCTGGGCTGAGTGGGAAAAGCTCTGTGGCTACTCCGACACCACTGGGCTAAAGGGAGCAGTGCCTGGGGGTGGAGGCGGAAGTAACCCTCCTCCAGCCCCAGGAAATGCGTGCTGGTCTCACTCAGGGAAGATCTGGAGATTTGGTTTCCTAAGGGGGCCCTTCCCTTGCAGAGCCCACTGGGGGAGGCTCTGAGGCGCCCATGGACGCCCTGGAGCTGTTGGCCAAATGATGTGCGTACAAAGGTATATTTCTCTGGACCGACGGCCCATGCCCTTCCTGAGCATCTTAAGACCCCTTCAGTGCGGTCTGGACCCACAGGAGGGTCACCTGGTTATTCCTCAGGCTCGTCTTGGGTGTGGCCACGTTCTGGGGCCCCTGCTTGACTGGGGTAATGCCGAGCGAGGCATCTGGGCGGCTGGACCTTTGGAGGATGAGGCCCCTGCTCCAGACCACCTCTCAGCCCTGCAGTTGCTCAGCCTCTGCCCACAGGGCCCGGCCCACCCACTCTCCACAGCTCAGCGTCTAGGAGAGATGTGGACCCGTGTTTCTCCCTTCAGATTGTTTCCTGACAGCAAGGACATCGTGAACTTCGCCTCTTGGTTTGGATTTGCCTTCCCTAACATGCTGATCATGCTGCTGCTCTCCTGGCTGTGGCTACGGTTTACTTATATGAAATTCAAGTAAGTTGGAGCCGCTACGGAATGGAGTCTAACTGTGCCCTGCAGAAAACCCCTCTGACTCAGCAGCCAGCCTGGAGTTCCGCCCGCCTGGCCCTGACTACTTCTCTAGCCCCATCTCCGGCTAGTCTGCCCTCCACTTCCTGCCACCCCTGCTGTTCACTGTGCCTTTGCTGTTGCCTCTTCCTGAAATGCCATTCCCTGTCTTCCCACCCTCCAGCCTCCTCAGTCTTCAAGGTCAGTTCAGAAGCTGCTTCTTCAGCCACAATTCCCCCTGCCCCAATCCCCATTCCGATTCCGATGGAGTGCCTGTCTGCTGCTCTGGGCTTCCCCAGGCACCCCGTGCCTTGCCTCTTGGTGCCTCAGTCATGCTCCAAGGCTACCCTTCCCCTGACCTGAGCTCCTCTGTGGCCGGCAGTAAGTCCTCTCTGACCCCTGCACCCGGCCCAGCACCTGGCCTGGGGAGAAAGAGCAGGAGTGCCACTGACGTGAGTCAAAGCGGTTAACGAGAAGCTCGTTCTTGGTGCCAGTGACACTGCTGGACAGACTTCCACTTGGTTGCAAGTGTCCATTAGGCCAGGCTGCAGCACACTGCCTGAGGATATCCCAATCAGTCCAAACCCAGATTTACTGAATGCTTACTAATGTTTCCAGCCACACACAGCTTCTGCAAAGTTTACCCTCCTCTTCCCAGCACACAAGCAAATTTACCAAGAGTCAACCTTGTCAGCAGCCAGACTTTGTACAGAAACCACGATGCATGGTTGACAAATACCTCAAAATGTTGTCATTTTATTATTACCATTATTATTTTTGCTTTTTAGGGCTGTACCCGTGGCATATGGAAGTTCCCAGACTAGGGGTCAAGCCGTAGCTGTAGCTTCTGGCCTACACCACAGCCACAGCAACGCGGGACCTGTCTGAGCCACGTCTGTGACCTACACCACAGCTCACAGCAACGCCAGATCCTTAACCCACTGAGCAAGGCCAGGAATTGAACCCATGTCCTCATAGATGCTAGTCAGATTCGTTAACTGCAGAGCCAAAATGTTGTCATTTTTAAAAGCACAAATTTATCTACAGCTCTAAGGTGACCCTCTCACACTGGAATAGAAAGTACTCAGTGGTGAGCCATGTACTCTGTGCCTTAATTCACAAGGAGCTTGAGTCCAGAGAAACCAAGAGGCCGATGTGGCCAGAGAGAGGAAATCTGAGCTGAGAGGCAAAAGTGCCCACGAACTCCTGTGAGGTAGTGGGCAAAGGGGACATTTCAATAAGTTTCCTTCTGAAGGAGGAACCGTTTTCAAAACTGCTATTAAAAAGTCTCCTTCCGTAATCAAAGCGGCTGTAAAGCTGCCGTTCGGCTGTGGAAGACATCTGTCGTACACCCCACGCTGCCCCATGTATGGGCCCCACGCGAAGGGGGAGCTGCTCTCACTGGTGCTTGGCTGCATGGTTTAGTTTCTCGATCGCAGTTCTCGGCCCCACTTCTCACACCTGTCCCAGGACCGAAGTCCTGCTCACTTGCCCGCGACTGTCCAGCTGGCCTCAGGAGACGTGCCCCAGACCTGGCAGAGGCTGCAGGAGGGCACCGGTGTCTCCTCACGTGCCAATGGTAATAATAACAGCCAACATTTACTGAGTGCTTACTGAGTGCCAGACGTGACCGTCAGCACTCTACCTAGATTACTCAATCTTCACATCAGCCTGAGAGGTAGGTACCCTTATTGGTCCCAATTTACAGATGAGGTAACCAAGGCAGGGAGGGGGTAGGTGGCCGATGAAAGGCTGTAGAGCTTGGAAATCATGGGACTGAGATCTGAACCCAGGCAGTTTGGCTCTGGAGCCTGGGCCCACTACCCTCCCTCCCTGTCTCAGTCAGCTCAGTGGCCGTGACAGCAGACCACGGGATGGGGGCTTAGACCACAGGCGTTGACTTCTCTGGGTCCTGGAGGCTGGAAGCCCAAGATCTGAGTGCCAGAGATTAGTTTTCTGGTGAGAGTTCTCTTTGTGCTTGTCTTCACACTGTGTCCCCACTTGGAGGGCTTGACGTGGGGGTGCTCTGGAGACTTCCTCCTCTTATACAGGCACCAGCCCCAGCATGGGGTCCCACCCTCATGAACTCATCTAAAGCACCCCCCCCCAATGCCATCATGTTAGGGGGTAGGGTTTCAACACGTGTATCTGGAGGAGAATTGAGCCTATAACAATCTCCCCCTGGAAAGGCTGAGGGTTGCTGCCTTTGACTGCCTCATGGCCAAGGTACAGCTGGGTGTCAAGGGGACCAGCTGTGGACTCCCCTCAGCCTGGCAGAGCATGCAGAAAAGAGCTGGCCTGGCCCCAAGACCACAGGGCACTACCTGCCTCTAGAGGTAGACATCAGGCTCCCGGGAACTCACAGCCAAGAACTCGAGCTGTGGTTCACCCAACCTGGCACAGCCTCCATCAGCTCTTCTTGGCCAGCAGGGAGCCTGGAGACTTCTGGAGTCTGCCTCTGGCTGGGTTCAGGGCTCCCGCCCGTCTTACACCTTCCTTGCATTCCACTCTAGCTCAGGGGCAGTTCTGCCAAACAGATGTGGAGTGTGGTGGCTGGGGGTGGGGTAGGCAGCTTTCTGCACTCAGCTTGAAGATGGGAACGGCAGGGGTGTCCTCCAGCCCAGGCTATGCCCTGTTATGTACCAAGACCCGATGATCCCACCTCCATGTCTCCTGGCACCAGTCTCAGCTGCCGGAGCTGCAGCTACTGTCACCCTCACTTGAATCCCTCATCTGCTTACTCATAGAGAGCAATGTCAAGGTCATTCCCTCCAACCTAATTCAGAAAAACTATCTTCTGAGTTTATGGGCAGCTTTCTAGGCTACATCTAGCCAGAACCCTCCCATGACCACCTAAGACTCATGGGATATTACTGCTGGCCTAGATCCAACTTTCCTCACAAGGCTAAGCCCTCAGTGAGGGATGAGGCTTCATCTGGACCCCTGCCAGGGCCGAGGCACTTGGGGGCTTGGGGTCCCTTTGCCTCTCCTGCAGAATGTTTACCTAGTTCTCAGCATCCTGCTGAAGGCCATTCTACTGAGGACTCACACTTTGCACCCACTCACCCCTGGGGCTCCCATAGGAGAGCTGGGTCTATCTGCCTATACCTCTTGCCCGCCTGGCGGTCACCAGACAGATTAATCCAAAGATGAGAGTGAAACCGCTTAGCATAAGAGAGTCCTGAAGACTTGGCGGCACCACCGTGGGGGCCAGCACTGGACAACTGCACTTATGACAGAGTCTGCCACCACTGTGGTGTTGGGATGTGTTGCCAGCATCAGACATGGGCTGGGCAGCTACCGGTCACCCCTTATCCTAGAAACCTGATGCCTCTGGCCCAGTCCCAGTCTCAAGAATGACAGGTGGCAGCAGGTTGGTGGGGGCTAGAACATGAACTTTCTTATGCCAAAGGGACGAGGGCAGAGAGGCCACTTCCCTTGCCCGCAGAGCCATCCCCATGCTGGATGATTGGGAGGGGGTCCCCATGGGGTGACTCTTGGGACAGGATGCCTTGCCGCTTATCCAGCAAGGAGATCCTGGTAGGCTGTGCAGACCTGAGTCCCCATCGCTGCCTGTTCTTTGCTAAGCCCTGAGCATCCCGCTATATCTGGACATGCCTGTGACCCTGCTCCAGGCCATGCTCCATCCCCGGCCTGACCCTCACCCTCTCCAAGCCGGTTCACGTCCAGCCCTGGCTTCAGGACTCGGCATCTCGGCATGTATTCCATCAACCCCTGCACTCCTATGGGCCCCTGGAAGGACTGGGAAGTTTCTCTAGGAACAATCCCCTTGGCCTTGCCCACCACCTCAGGCTGACAGGGGTTGGAACGTGTGACTGGAATCCTCAGAGGAACTCTTGGGGTTGGCATCCTGTGTGCCAGTGGCCCCACTCAGCCCCTCCCCATGGCTGAGGTACCCTCTATTCCTCCTCCAAGAATCCCTCCTCCTCCCTGCCCCCCATGCTAGCACTCCCTGGGGTGGTCTTGCAGGGGGGGCGTGCTGGCCAATGGGCACTGGTCCCTAGCGAGTCCATCCAAGAGCAGGACCTGGCTGGCTTCCCTCCTGCCGTAGCCACACCTTCTGAGCCCCAGAATCTCACAGTAGGGAAAACCAATCCTACACCTCAGCTCCTTGGAACACAAGCACTCACCCTGTTCCTGCCTGACCCCGTCTGCTGGGACCTGTCTTTGTTCCTTGTGTCCTCTTGAGCCACCTGATGATGGGGGCTGGCATCCTGTTACCCTCAAAGGCTGTTCCAGGCCAACGTGGGAGGAGGAAGACAGGGAGCATGTGAGTGAACCTTGGCCCAGCCTTAGGCTGGTTTCAGAACTTTTCACAGCCTCCCCCAGACGATGGGAGCAGCTGGACTCTAGGCAACTGGGCTCCTGCCAGGACCCCTGAGCCAGTGGCAGCTTCCGTTCCACCTGTTTCTGCCTCCTGTGCTCCTGTCCATCCCCTGCTCCTCATCTGCTCAGCCTCCCACCCTCCTGGACATCCTCTCTTCCCTCCAATGTCCCCGAGACCTGGGAGAATGGCCATCCCACCTGTGCCATCTCAGGTGTCCTCGGGGGGCAGCCTCCAGTTCTGGGAGCGCCCTGGGGCACAGCTGGACACACGAAACAGAGAATTTGCCCCACTGCATCCTGTGAAGGCAGGCAGGCAGAGGGCAAACAGGGAGTTGGATGGGACTTGCTCCAGACCCCAGGGGACAGGCAGCCCTACATGGTTTCCACCAGGTTCTGCTGCCCAATGTAAGCCTAAAGGCTTCCATTCAGCCAGCCCTGAGCCAACCAACACGGCCCGCCGTCCTCTTGTCTTTGCATCCTCTAGCATTAAAGAGTCCTGGGGCTGCGGGCTGGAGAGGAAGAGTGAGGAGAAGGCTGCCCGCAAGGTGCTGTGGGCGGAGTACAGGAAGCTGGGTCCCCTCTCCTTCGCCGAGGTCAATGTCCTGCTCTGCTTCTTCCTGCTGGTTGGCCTGTGGTTCTCCCGGGACCCAGGCTTCATGCCCGGCTGGCAGTCCATCGTCTGGGTGGAGGGCAAGACAAGGTAAGTGACTGGTCTGCAGTGCCCTCAGTGGCTCTCCTTTTCTGCCGCACAGTTCTGGAGCGCTCTGTTGGTTTTAGGACTCATTTTCGTCTCAGTGGGCTTCCTGACCAGCCCACAGATGTGTTCCTGCTGTGACTCCTGCTCCAACAGGCTGGCAGGAACAGCCAGGGTGTGGCAGAGACAGGTCTTCTGGGCTAGGACCACCCAACGCTT
This sequence comes from Catagonus wagneri, assembly GCA_004024745.2. NCBI lineage: Eukaryota > Metazoa > Chordata > Mammalia > Artiodactyla > Tayassuidae > Catagonus > Catagonus wagneri. Next base: position 1,084,784 of record PVHT020000086.1, read on the forward strand.
TGGTTTCCAAACCTTTGTTCTCCCATCTTCCCTTTCTCATCTTTCTTCACATTCAGGCGAGTCCCTCTGAAGACACATCCTAGGGTCCAGAAGCTTCTTTAGACAGAGACTTGGCAAAAGGGTGTGTGTGTGTGGAGCTTCTCCCCTGGCTAAGGGGTTACGTGGTGGGAATGGAAGAAAGGTTGAGGAACGTGCATATCCTAGAAAAGGCAGAAGGTGTGGACAGGGAGAGAGCTGTCTACTACTGCGCATTCCATGCTAAAGGTCTGCCTGGGGGAGCCCCAAAGTCCTTGCGGTCATCACGGTGAACCCAGAATCCCAGAGAATCTGGCTGAGAAGGTCATCAAGTTCGCCTATGAAGGAACACGGGCTGAGAGAGGGAAGTGAGCCGCTCAGGGTCACCCTAAGTTGGTGGCAGAGCTGGGACAAGCATGTGGGTGTCCTGGTTTCCAGCCAAGATTCAGGCTACCCCACCCCTCCTGATCTTGACCTGTGGGGATCCAGCTTCCTTCCTCAGAGGAGCCAGTTTCCTCATGCAGGGGCACTCAGACACAGGGCAGGTTTGCTGAATGACTGTCACTGCAGTCACACTGGGTTAATCCTATGTGCTCTTCCCTGCCCAGTTATACCTCCGACGCCACTGTGGCCATCTTCGTGGCCAGCTTGCTATTCATCGTGCCTTCTGAGAAGCCTAAGTTCAACTTCTGCAGCCAGACTGAGGAAGGTAAGGCTCCTGCGCTGGCCCACCCTTCGTCAGGGCGCCCTGGCAGCCAAGGGTCTCCATGCGGTTCCCTGGGCCCCGGAGGGGGAAGAATCTCACCCTGTTGTAAAGGGCTGGCTAGACTGCAAAATCTGGGCACACAGGGTGCTTTCCAAGCCTCCCCTTATATTGTTTAGAGCAGCGTCTCCTCTCTTGCCTTTTACACACTTGAAGTCTTATTTATTTTACAACAGATACAGAAAGAGGTTTAACACATTTCCCACAATGCCATCAATATTTGGGGGGTTTCTCTCTTCCTTCCAGTCTTTGATAATTGCATATATATTACATGTCTATAACCAACACACACACAATTTCAGTCCTTCTCTTTGTTGACTTTTGCTTTCATATTTTTGCTTGAGATTATGCTAGAAACATTTCCTGCTGTTGCCACAATCTTCACATTCATTTCCTCTAAGAACAGCATTATATTGCATCAGGGGGCTGTAGCCATTCCCTTGTCATGGAATATTCTGGCTATTTTTCCTTATTATAAATTAATGTTTTCATGTATATAGCTTTTTCTTTGAGGGTGTTTCTTCTTTAGGATAAATCTAGGAGTGATGGTGCTGGGGATAAAAGAGCATATGTCTTAAAGGTTTTAAAATATATTGGCAAATTGCTTTCCAAAAAAGAAACCAATTTATAAAGCTGCCAGGAGTGTATAATAACTTTTCCATATCATATCTTCACCAGCAATGGGTGTAGTGATTACTGTAAATTTTAGCTAATTTATAGATATGAGATGGTACTCATTGTCCTTGCAGGCGTTTATTCCCCTTGATTAGGTCTTTTTCGTTTGCTAATGCTACTCTGGGTTGTGTATGTGCGTGTGTTATTGTCTCTTCTCAGAAAGGAAAACTCCGTTTTATCCCCCTCCGCTGCTGAATTGGAAGGTGGTCCAGGAGAAAGTACCCTGGGGCATCGTGCTGCTCCTTGGGGGCGGCTTCGCTCTGGCTAAAGGATGCGAGGTAACAGCTCCAGCTGTGGGCTGCTCAGGGCCTGTTCCTTCACCAGGAGAGCTGCACCCCTCCCTTCCAGCACCCCTGGGCTGCACCTCTGCATTTCTGTGTCTGTCTCCTCCATGCTTCTTGAAGACAGGGCCTCTGCCTTGTCATCTTGGAGCCCTGCACCATGAACAGTGCCTGGCATAGAGGAAGTGCTCTTTGAGTGATTCCAGAAATGAGTGAGTGAGTGACCGTGGTTAGCCAAGAGAGGCAGAGGATGCTGCGAGGTCTCCTGTGGGGTCTGGTAAAAATGATTTCTGCTTTGATTTATTCCAGGTAAACCTTTTTTTCAGGTCTTTGCGAATATTTTCAACCATTACCTTGCTGAACTCTTTGTTGATATGGCTGCCATTTAAAGCATTTCTCTAGCTAGCTACATAGTGCCACAGAAGGAGAGGAATAGCTTTGGGGGGGAAACACCCCAAAATGCAGCTCTCTTACCTCTCCCCATCCCTGATAGGGAAGAAATGAGCCAGAGGGAGGAGCCTCCTTGGTGCTGTGGTCCTCCATCCATCACTTCATTCAGAAATAGAATGTAAAACAGACTTGGTCTATCTTGTTTTTGCTGTTTCCTCAGCACCTAGGACAGAACCTGGCACATAGAGGCTACAGAACTTTTTTTTTTTTTTTTTTGATGAACAAATTCATCCATCTAGTCATCTCAGATTCACGCATTCACTCATCAAAACTTTCATTATGTCTATGTTAGGTCAGGGACAGGAGTTACAGAGGAGACTGATACATGGTTCCTGCTCTTGAAGACTTCACAATCTAGAGAGGGGGACATACCTGGAGGAGCATTTCAAAAAGAAGTGATGCATGAGTAAAGAAATAATCATGCTGTATCTAGCTGAGGAACAGTAGGAGATAAGGCTGGTGAGACATGAAGCCACTTCACTGAGGGTGAAGATAGGGAGTGTGGACTTTATTTTGAAGGCAGTGGGCAGCTACTGAAGGGCTGAAGCCAGATATGCTCTTGGGAAAAAGCTCTCTGGTGCTTGGAGTGGAGGCCTAGGCAGGGCACGGGTTAGGGGAGACTCAAAAGATGTTCTATGACCTCATCTAACACAGGCTCAGAACGCTGGGCTCCATGAACCACTCTTTCTCCTTAAAAGTCCCTCCTTTGGTCCTTAAGTCATCATTCTCTGCTGTTTCCTTCTAAGTCTATTTCTGCTCTGCTTCCTTTGCCAACTTGTCCTCTGTTCTTCCTTAAATATGATTGTTCCTGAAGGTTCTGCCCTTGGTCTCTTCTCTGTTCACGTCTCCTTCTCTCCCTGGACGATCTATACTCAGCCCAGGGCCTCAAATATAAATTCCCAACTTCTGGCTCAAATCACTGTCTTCAGCTTTAAGAACTGTGGGAGAGTGAGAGGAGATGATGGACGTGAGATATTTTGGGTGACATGGTGACTGACTGGGCATAAGGAATAAGGGGGACAGAGACCCCAGGATGACCCCAGCTCTCTAGGTTAGACAGCGGGTGAGTCTAGTTACCAAGACGGGAAGCCTGGGGGGAGCAGATTCTGGGCTAGTGAAGATAAATTCAGGTTGGGGCATGTTGACTCTGACATGCTGAAGGGACATCTTCTGTCTGGTGGAAATCCAGACAGCAGACCCGCTGGGCTGGAAAGAGAGATTTAGGTGACAGCAGAGTGAGAATGGAGACCAATATTGTGGGCATGGATGAGATCACCTGTGGTGTGTATGCAGAGAGAAAGAATCATAAGCGAAGGATGGGCTGAACTCCTTGGAGAAAGATGAAGGTCCCTCTGGGCCCTGGAGTAGTCCTGTGGTGACTGCTCTCTGTGCTTCCCAGGCCTCGGGGCTGTCAGAATGGATGGGGAAGCAGATGGAGCCCTTGCATGCTGTGGCCCCAGCAGCCATCACCTTGATCTTGTCCTCGCTCATTGCTGTGCTCACTGAGTGCACAAGCAACGTGGCCACCACTACCCTGTTCCTGCCCATCTTTGCCTCCATGGTAAGTAACGCTGCTGGGAGAGATGACCATAAGCCTCATTTCATAGGAAGTTGTCAACCTGTGACTGTATCCTGCGTTTCTAGAGAGGCAGTGACATCAGGGGCCCAAAGCTGGCCAGGCCTTAGAGACCTGGGTCTCTGAGCCCTGCTCTGACATGGACTTGTATGCCCTTGATAGCCCTGGGCCTGCCTTCCATGTTTTGCTGGTTCTTCTTAGCATCTTCCATGCTGACCAAACTGCTAGGCAAGAACGAGGTGCTCTAAATTTATTTATAAATGTAATTACTTTTCAAGCTGGGGAGACAGGGCTTGCACCAAGGAGAAGTGGGCCAATGCCATGGGGGTCTGATAGAGGGTCTCTCAGAATGCAGCATGGGTGAGCAGGAAGCCTGCAGCGCACAGGGACACCACCAGCTAGACTCCATCAGAAGTGGGACCCGGGAATAGTGGGAGGAGAGAAGAAGATGTTCTAGGAAGTCCGAGTAGACGCCATAAGGGAAGCAGGGTGCGTGACTGAATACTCCCAGAAGCTTTGCTTGGCAGGCTCAGGGCGTGGGGATCGGTGGGGGCTGAGCCCAGAGAGGTTGTGGTGGTGACGAATGGGGATGCTGAGTGCAGGCTAAAGAGTTCTGCTCTGTGGGTAAGCATGGTTTTGAGTTGGGACTGAGAAGAAAGCAGAGCTAATAAGAAGATCTACTGTGATCTTGTATTTCCTTCTGTCACTCATCACATGGCAGTACCGACCTCAAGGTGGTACAGAAAAAGCCCAGGGTTTGGAGTCAGAAGACCTGAGTTCAAGTTGTGGGATCCTCAAACCTGTCACTCAAGTTCTTTCCCCTTACTCTTGGGCTGAGGGTCAAGCAGGATGAGGGCTATGACAACCCCCTATAGACACAAAACGAGCTTGGGAGAGGCTGCAGCTGTCATTCTGGAGATGGGAGACGACTTACAAAGGCCTCAACACTGGACTGAGGTTGGTAAATTTTCACTCAGCTGCCAGGGTGTCCACGTGTATAAAAAGCAAAGCCAGGTGATTTTCTTCTTTCATTCCAAATGAAGATGAAAGTGTTAGAAACAGCAAGGTGGCCCATCTCCCCTCCCCCAAGCAGGCTACTCAGAACGAAAAGATGCCAAGGAGCATTTTCTGATGCTGGTCATGTGGTCGTGAGGACTTCCTCCCCCAGCAGAGGCCTGGCTCTGTCACCTCCAGCCCCCAGTCACCTGAGGTGGTGGCCAGGCCCTCCAAAAGCAAACTTTTCTAGAATCAGAAGCCCCAAGTTAGAACCCCCAGAGGCCTCACACTCCTGCCTCAGCATCCACTTGTGGGCGAGGGGAAGGTGGTGACCCCTTAGCTGGCTCACAGAAGCACACGGGGTGCACACCATAGGGAAACCAGGAAGCAGACTGGCACCAACTCAGTTACTCTGAGAGTAATGAGCAGCCTTTTCGGGAACCATAACCTGAAACCTGCTCATACCCTTTGACTTCAAAAATTTTATGTCTGACCAGGTATAATGGAAAACATAAAAAATCTTTATAAAAAATAAAAATTGTAATTATAAAAAAAAAAGGAATTTTATGTCTGGGAATATATCTTAGGAAAAATCATCAGAGATGCCTACAAGCTTATATTATAAAGATGCATATCACAGAATTATTTGCTATAAAAATATGTCCATAACAGTAGGGGGCTGGGGAAATAAATTATCATATATTCATACAATGTAATACTATCAAGCCATTTAAAAAAACAGTTTGGAAGGGTATTTCATAAAATGGGAACACGTAATTTTTCAAAGCTGAAAATGTGATATATACACGTGGCTAAAAAATGTCTCATAATACCAAAGAGTATACAGGCCTTTACCCTCTGGCAGTTGTCTCTGTTCCCTAGAGACAACTCCTGTTATTAATTTCTTAGGTATCTTTCTGGATGTATTACACAGACACATACACTCTCTCCTAAAACAAATGGTACCATCCTATGGTCCTGTTCTGTACCTTCATTTTAAAATCTAATCATATATCTTGGAGATCTTTCCAGTGTTGGCACATAAAAGCTACTCAGTTTTTCTTTATAGCTGAAAAGTATTCCCTTTTTTGAATATCTGCATTTTATTTAACCATTCTGCTATTGATGACCATTGAGTCTGTTTCCTGTGTGCTCTGCTGTTACAATGTTGTGTTGAACATCTTTGCATACGTGCCTGCCCTTATGTGCGTGTAGATCTGCATGATAATTAATTTTGACAGTTACTGGCAGATATTAAAAATTACGATATCAACCATTCTTTCAACAAATATTTATGAGCCTCTGTCTGTTCTAAGCTAGGCACTGTTAGAAGTGGCTGAATTTTAAAAAAGATGGATACCAAGTTCCACGTGTAAAATTATCCCAAATGTATAGAAAAACTCATTCAATACAGAGGCCCATACACAGGTGGGAGACCTGGTCCCCGCCCTCTGGGCTCCCTCTGTGGCAGGATAGACACATGTGCAAATGGGGGCTGCAGGAGTGCACAGCAGTCTCTGGCACACAGTAGGTGCCCAAGAAATATATGCTGAAAGAATTGAGGGCATTCAGAACGGTTTCCTGGGGAGGTCAGCCTTTGGGGTCCTGCAGAGGTATCATCCATGCGTGGCAAAGGGTAAAGGACACCCCGCAGGACAAAGGCACAGCGGGGGGGGGGGGGAATGCACACAATACTTTATGGAAATGCTTTTTAGAGTGATGGTCCCTGGGGGCTTTTGTTTTCTGCATCTGTGACCTTGTCATGCTGCTGTGTTTTTCCCCAGTCACGTTCCATTGGCCTCAACCCGCTGTACATCATGATCCCCTGTACCCTGAGCTCATCCTTTGCCTTCATGTTGCCTGTGGCCACCCCACCTAACGCCATCGTGTTTTCCTATGGACACCTCAAGGTTTCTGACATGGTAATGCAGCGGCTTTTATTCACTCCTATCAGCTCTCTCGCTTTTGTCACGAGGGGTGCCTCCTTTGTTAACGACCTGTGATTCAAACAGTTTGGGAATACCACCAAATGTCCAGAGCTAATCTCATTATTTGTATTTATATGCAGCTATTCTTTTTTTACATGATCTCATATTGCATAGACTGTTTTGTTTCCCAAAGCTGAGAGGTGGGTTACGGGATCTCCCACCAGGGGAGTCCCTGAGCACTTGGAAGGGGTGAGGCTGGGGGTCCCACATGGCCAAGACGAAGCTTACAAACTAGCAAGAACCCATGAGGGCAGTCAGGGGGGTAAGACTGGACGGGGGAGTGCTAATGCTAGCCAAAGAGATGGGTAGAGGTGCCTGCAGATGTGGTAGCAGGGAGGGGGAGAGACACCACTGCCTGGGAGCAGATGCTATCTTGGGTAACAAATGCAGCCAAAGGAGGAACTCTCCAGTTTTGCTTTGGCTTCTCCATGGGGAGAAGGAAGGCAGCTCCACAGGTCAGGCAAGGGGAAAGGCAAGTGTGTGTGAGCAGGGGAGGCCAGGAAAGAGCCCCCCCCCCTCCGCCTTGGCCCAATCAGGTGTTGGTTATCTCTGAGCCTCTGCTGGGTACTCTGGGACCCCATGGAGCGTCCTCACACAGAGGTGGTTCCTAGAAACCAGGGAATGCAAACTTAATTCCAATCCCCGGTGGAAAATCTTCCACAGGGTTTGAAGCAATGGTTAGTGAGCACACCAATAACACAGAGCAGGCCTGGAAAGGCTGTAGAAGGTTCTGGGAAAGCCAGCATGTGCCTGTGGGAGGCTGAAAGCACTGGGGTGAGTGCTGGACCTGGAGTCAGACCCAGGCTCCTCCAGTAACTTCCTCGCCTCCCTGAGACCCAGTTTTCCCAGAGTTCCAGGGAGCCTGGAGAGCCCACCTGTCCAGGCTGATTCTTACTGGACATGAATTGTTCTGCCTGGGGGTGGGGTGAGCACAGAGCATGGCCAGGGGACAGGAGGCCCAGCAAACAGTCTTTGTTTCCTTCTCCCAGAGCACCGGTTCCTGCATCTCATTCACCTTTGTTCTGACAGCCCAGCAAACCCAAGGGTGCTGACTCTGACCTTGTTTTTCTCCAGATGAAAACAGGAGTAGTGATGAACATAATTGGACTTGCCTGTATATTTCTGGCCGTCAACACCTGGGGACGGGTCATATTTGACTTGGGCAGTTTCCCTGACTGGGCTAATGTGACCTCACACTGAGACTCAGAAAGAGCTACACGACCAGGACCGCGGCTCCTGCCCTCCTGAGGACTCCCCGACCTTCCAGTGTATCTTTCAGCACAGCTTTGGGGTTCATGACCCAAGATGACCCCCTGGTGTCCACACCCCAAGGAGACCCAGTCAGTGGACCACATCTTCCTCCATGCCTGGTGTCACAGCTGGAGACGGGTGCCTGGAAGGCAGGCTTGGAAACGAAAGGAGCCTCCCCTAAGGCTGCTGGCGTCCATCTTTCCTGCGGGCCTGCCGTCATCGCTGGGACGGCCAGGGTCCTGCCTGCTTGGCCTCGAGCTAGCCCCACAGCTGGGCTCTGGTGTCCGCTCGTCATCTAATGGGAATCAGACCCCAGCTTGGGAGCTGAGAGAAAAACAGCCTTCCAGACTCTCAGCTTTCCTTGGGCTGCCTCAGATCACACCTGTCACTTGGAAGGGACAACCCAGCTCAAGATGAGAGCATCCAGTCCTGAGCAGCTTCCCACTGCTGGAGTGAGGGTGGGAATCAGAGCCTCCTGGGATCCAGGAGGAGGATGCCACCACCAAAGGATGAGGAATTTGAGTCAATAACTTTCAAATGATATCACTCACAGCGCCCCACTGGTAACCTGCTCCGTCTTAACTGACAGTCTGGATCCCTTCCCAGCTCTGCGGGGCACTCCCTGCAGCTCCTAGGCCCTTTTGTTGTGTGGCGGATGTTTGCTGGAATCTGCCCTTTCTTCCAGGAGGTCAGTTTGGCTCTTCTGGGAGATGCCTTTCCTGCCCCCAAACACCTGGGGTCACACTCCAAGTATGGGCAGCGATGGCTCTTTTGGGGCCATAGTGGGGACTCTAGTTCCCCCCTCAGCTGCAGGTCCAGAGGAGATGCTTGTTAACTGCCAAGAGCAGGGCTCCTTCAGAGTTTGTTTGCCATGTAGAGTGTGGGCTCCTCTGGGGAAAGCCTTCCTCTGCTGACGTGGCATTGCTGAGAGCATGTAGTGCTAAAGACGGCCCTTGCCCATGAGTCAATCTACCTGATGTTGCTGGGCAAAGACTCCAGAGCAGCCCAGGAACCTTTAGAACCCCTATGAGAGACACACGAGAAACTCCTATTCTCCTACCTGCCGCCAACCCAACCTTCTTTCCTTCTTGTCCTGCTCCACCGAAGGTATTTTTCAGAGCAGAAGAAAGTATGGGACCCAAGGGACCCCCACCCTCAACCCAAGGACCATGCATGTACCACCTGGTCCCCTGGGCAGGATGATTCCTGACCGCCCCGTCCGTCTCTCACGGAGGGTCCAGAGCCCCGGCTTGGGCTTTCTGCTGTGTGTGTGGGGGGGGTGCGGGGGCAAGGGAAGAGTGAACACTTACTCACCACCCACCTCCAGTGAGCCGGGCCTCCCTACCTCTGGTGCACCTGCTAGTTATCTCATTCGATCTCTGCAGCAGCCCGCGAGACAGGCAGGCATTATTAACCTCGTCTGTCTTTCATTAATTCTGGGGCTCAGAGAGGCCACACTGTGTCCAAAGTCAAACACCCAGTTAGTGGCAGCTCAGGTTCCAGTCCAAAGCTTCCACTGCCATGTCCACCGCTGCTTCCTCTAGCCATTAAGGGCCTTGGCCTTATAGGGCCTGTAGGGAAAGGTGGCTGGCCAAGAGCATGTCCACCCCCAGGCCCTGCCTGCTCAGGGATCATCAACAAGAGCCCCTTTCTGCTGCTTCCTCTGAGATGGGCTCAGGTCAGTCCTGGGACAGATAGGGCTGGTCTTTGCCTAAAGAAGCAAAGTCTTTGTTTGGAGAGAGCAGTGTGGAAATGGCTACCTGCTCCCCCACCAAGGCAGAACTGACCCACTCCTCTGTCACCACCCCTACACTGACTGCCCCACCAGTGAGGGCTCTCAAGGACCTGTACTACCCGCTGGGTCCAGTGTTGGCCCTATGGCTGATCCGCAGCAGGCCACCACAAGTGTGGTTGGTAAATAAATGATTCATCAGTCTTGTCGATTAGATGCATGCCTGGTGGCGTGGCAAGGTCAGTGTAGGTCATCCAAGGTGGGCAGTGAAGGATGAGGAGGACTGGCCAGCTGATGGGAGAGGATGTGGCGCGGTGGCCGATGGGGGAGGATGTGGTGGGGTGGGGGGATTCCATCTGACTGGGGGATGAAAATAAAGCTGGGTGGGGGTTCAGGAGAGCAGATTCCAGGTTGAGGATGCTGACCAAAGGCTGTTTCTAAATAATTTCTCTGGAAGTTGGCTGCAGCTGCACTAACATTTATGGCCAGTGCCAATCAGGATTACTTTTGGCTGCAAGCAAGGGAAAAACCTAGCTAATAGCAGCTTGAACCATAAAGGCTTTTAATGTCTACTTAACAAGAAATCTGGAAGTAGATGGTTGCTGGCACTGGTCCAGCAGCTCACTTGGGCCACCAAGGACTGGGGATCTATGGTCCACTCTGTCATCTTAAGGGCACCATGCCTTTACTGTCCTGCTTGACCCTCATGCTACATACACATCTGCACTGAAGGCAGGAAGAAGAAGGTGTGCAGGACAGGCACACGAGGCATCTACTGCTTCTATGCCTCCTTCCCTTTATTAGCAAAGCAAAAGCTTTCTCAGAAACCTCTACACTCTTCCCTTTGTGTCTTAGTAACCACAACCAGATCACATGCCCACCCTCAGGCCAACCACTGACAAAGCGGAATTGGAATATTATGAGACCAATCAGGACTCATCTGTGGGCTTGGAAAACTGGCCTACATTTTTTGAAATCAAGAGATTTCTACCTACTACAAAATATTGATTAGGGTAGGAAAAAACAAGGGGAAGCTATTGGGTAGGTGATGAACCAGGGTCTGGTATCATGACCCTTTCAGAGGGCTGCCCTCACTCCAGGCTACTTGAGTGGCTCTCTTTCCATGCAATTCAGCAGAAACACGTTTCTGGGTAGGAAGAGAGTATGTGTTTCTCTGGTCAAGGGCTTCACCTCTGCCTCCACTTCCTCCAGGAGAACCGCTGGACTGGGAGGCTGGAGCCTGCGTCATGGACCACGTTCAGTCCTGATGTGTGACACAGAACAAGTCAGTCTATACCCTGGGCCTCAGTTTCCATCAGGAAAGGGCTGGGCTAGGGCATCTGTAATGGCCTTCCCCAGAGTCACCCAACTGACCCTTCCTCGGCCTGGCCAGGTGCAACCCCCTGCCCCATCCCCATGTGTCTCAGCCTAAAGCCTATTCCACGGCCCAGTCCTTGCCCCCATCTGTGTCCTAGCCATTTGCTGAAAGCCCTCAGCCTTTTTCCCATGGATATTATTTTGCCTCTTGGACATTTTAAAGACGTAAGACTCTGATCTCTCTCTTCTTAGCCTACATCAGACACCTGGGTCCAAGGTTAGCTGAACACATAATCCTGACTAGGATTGCTCTCTGAACTGTTTTCCCAGGCACTCATGACTCCACACGGATCCTATGCACTCCAGGTTCCTTATCCTTTGATCCCAGAATTGGAACCCTTCCCTGACCCTCTGACCTGAGAACTTCCTTAGGGACAGGCCCAGGCCTCCTCCTCTGGCAAAGCCAGCCAGCGGGGCATCTCCCTGGGACAGGTAAGGTCTTCTCTCTTCCCCACCATCCCTCACACACAAAAGAATGGGTAGTGAGACTTCTGCTCTGGACTCCAACCAAGGAGTCAGATCACCAGCACAGAGTCCGATTCTCAACATGAATGTGTACATTCTCAGGTAGGATCCTTGAGGGCATGTTCTTGTTTATGGAAACAAAGACCAAATGCTGGACTGTCTGGCTAAAAACTACACGTGGCAGCCCTATTCTTAGCGCAGAACTCCTGCTTCTGGGTACTCTCTCCCTTGGTCCCACATCCTCTTAAAAGGCTTGTCTCCCAACCTACTAAGGAAACTTCATTTCGGATTAATATATATATTATTCATATAGTCCATCGATATATATCTTCCACACCACAGGATGGGTTTTTGCATTCTTCAACAGAAAGCTTATCGATTTTGGTGGAAATCCTTGCAATAAGACAGAGATCCAGTTTATTTCCCTTGGTGTTCTGAGCCAGGATGCAGGTTCTCACTTCCCTGCCCCAGGAAGGCCTTCCAGGCGCTTCCTGGATATGCTTGTGTAAATGCCCACTTCCACCCTCAGAGACACAGGCTGCTCCTGGCAGTCTTTGAGCAGCATTTATGTCCCTGCTTCCAGCCATCAGGGTTAGAGAAATAGGACAATTCAATCTCAGAACGTTCTGTTACCCAATCGAGAAATTTTAACGGTTTTTATATCTAAAAAGTTACAATGAACCCAGTGAAAGAAATTCCAACAGCACAAAAAAGTATTGAGACCTGTCCCTCCAGGATCAGACTTTGACTTTTGTCTTTTATTTTTATTTTAGGGCTGCACCTGTGGCATATGGTGGTTCCGAGGCTAAGGGTCAAATCAGAGATGTAGCTGCTGGCCCACATCATAGCCACAGTGATGCGGCATCCGAGCTGCGTCTGTGACCTACACCACAGCTCACGGCAACACTGGATCCTTAACCCACTGAATGGTGCCAGGCATCAAACCTGCATTCTCACGGATACTAGTTGGGTTCGTTAACCCCTGAGCTACGATGGGAACTCCCAGGATCAGGCTTTCAGACCTCCATGCCCCTCCAGAAGGGCAACCATTGTCCAACAGTTTCTTACATGTGCTTCCAGAAATGCTACATATACATTCAGCCTTTGGGAATTGGTTTTAGGACCCCCGTGGGTACCAAAACTTGTGGATGCTCAAGTTCCCTATATAAAATGGCCTCAGAGTCAACCCTCCCTAATCCATGATCCTGTATGGAGATTGGCTGAATCCATAGATGCAGAACTCCGGATTTGGAGGGCAGACCATATTCAAGTTTAGGTACTAGATACGTCCTCTTTATTAAACCTGGGAGCATACTATATACATTTCCTGCCCTTGTTTCCACTCCTCCTCCTCAATTCAGTTGGAGAGTATTCCACTTCAGGACATATTACGTTTGACCTTTTCCCTTCATTCAATAGTTAACATTTAAACTGAGGTACAATTAAATTCAGCGAAATGCACAGATCTTAAGTGTAAAATTCAATGATTTAGACGACTGTATACAACATTAAGCAACATCCCATTTCCAACTCCTTACCCCAAGAAGCTTTTCTTGCCCTTTCCAGGAGTCTGCACCTTCTCGAAGCAACCACTATTCTGATTTCTGTCACCACGGGTTGGTTTTGCCTGTTGAAATTCATGTCAATGAAATCATACAGTACACACTTGTGTCTGATTTATTTTGCCTAACAAAATGCTTTAGAAATTTACTCCCGTTGTGGATATCTATGCATTCCTTTTGTCATTGTTGTTAAGTAGTGTTCCATGAAATGAATATGTCACAAATTGTTTATACTCCTTTGATGGACATTGGGTTTGCTCTAGTTGAGGGCCATCTGAATAAAGCTGTTATAAAATTCTCTGCACAAGTCTTTTTGTGGACCTGTGCTTCCATTTTTCTTGGCTGTGTGCCTAGGAGAAAACCTCAGTCTTTTTAAAAGTTGCATAGTATTCCATTGTAAGTGATTACCATACACAATAAACAAGGCCTCTGTTAATGGGTATTTGGGTCATTTCCAATCTTTTGCAAGTACTGTGATAAACACGTCTGTACTTCTATCTTGATAAACCTATGTGAGCAGAATACTCTCTTGGGTTGGCATGCTGGATGAAATCTGGGACAGATATTGCCAACCTGCTTTCCAAAAAGGCTGGACCAATATATACAGTCTCAAGAACTGTGCATGAGACCATTCTCACACTTCCTGAGTAACTCTGTGTATAATCAAGCTTTTTAATCTTTGCTACTCTGATGATAGCTGCAAGTAACGTTGAACATTTTTTCACATATAATCCATTTGTTTATCTTTTATTGTAAACTCCCTTTTTCCTATTTTTCTAGAGTTTCTTAAAAAGCCCTTTTCTTATTTACTTTCAAGAACTCTTTTTCTCTTTCTTTTTTTTGGTTTTTAGGGCTGCACCCATGGCGCATGGAGGTTCCCAGGCTAGAGGTTGAATTGGTGCTGTAGCTGCCGGCCTATACCACAGCCACAGCAGCACAGGATCCAAGCTCCATCTGCGACCTACACCACAGCTCACGGCAATGCCGGACCCTTGACCCACAGATTGAGGCCAGGGATTGAACCCACATCCTCATGGATACTAGTCAGGTTCGTTTCCACTGTGCCACAATGGGAACTCCCCAAGAACTCTTTATATATAATTGAGGAAACCAGTCATTTGTCATAAAAATATAGTGTGTTAAAATCTGATGAAATTCTGTGTTTATTCTTCTTTTTAATCCTCCCCACCTCCTGGTCCCAGCTACTTGCACATATTTTTCCATAAGAATTTCTGAATCAGCTTCTCTAGTTCCAATAACAACCTGGCTGGCAGTTACCTCTCTGGCTATCTCTCCTGATACTCTGCCTCACTCTCCAGGGTTTCTTGACCTCAGTATAACTGGCATTTCGGACCAAATAAATCTTTGTTGTAGGAAGCTGTCTGTACACTGTGGGATGTCCAGCAGATCCTGGCTTCTATTCACCAGATGCCAAGAGCAACCCCTGCGCCCCCCATCCCCAGTTGTGACAATGACTAATGTCTCCAGGCATCATCAAATGTCTGAGAATCACTGACTCGCTCTGATCTAGCTACCCAGGCCTCCTCGCTGCTCCGATAGCGTGCAAAGTACACTCCCACCCCATCACCTCCTTTAAGTCTCTGCTCAAATGTTACTACTCCTCAGCCTGTTACAAACTACAACTCCCCACCTGCTCCACACTCTCTATACTGTCCTTAATTTTTCTCTGTTGCGTTTTTCATCTAATATACTATAAAATTTACTGGTCTGTCTCTCTCCCCTCTTTAAGAATGTGAGCCCCATGAGGGCAGGGATTTTTGTCTGTTCTGTTCACTGCTGTATCCCCTGTGCCTAAAACATGCCTGCTACATAGAAGGTGCTCGAAAAACACTGGATGAATGAATGGATCAAAATAGATTTGTAGATGAGGTTAGGTGAGAAATGACATCTTCACAATATTGATCCATCGTACACAACAAAATCGTGTTTTTCCATACATCGAGCCTTTCCTTTATATCCTCCTGTGATGTTTTAAAGTTTCTTACAAAAAAGAAATACTAAATGTTTTTTGCAGGAAGCTTTTACCCAGCCTGTCTCTTCCAATCAGTGGACTTGGGAAGCTAAACTACCTGACTCACAAGGTAGTGAGCCAGGCTGCCAGCAGGGAACTAGACCCCAGGGACTTGCCTGGTTGGTCACCCTTGGGCCTGCGGTCATGTCTAAAGGCCCCTCACTGTCTCTCTTCCCCATCACCCAGCCCAAAGTGCTTCCCCACAGACTCCTGGCAGGGCCTCGGTCTTGGCTGATGGTACTTCCTAGGCATCCAATTCTGTCCACCTCCCTGAAAGGGTTCCAGCTAAGGGACATTAAAGAGATATTGCTCAGGACAATCCCAGAGACCCAAGGGCTCATCTCTGAGCTCTCCTGGGGGGCTGAGGGTGACCTCACCTTTCCAGGTCAGCTCCCTAGCCTAACGAGAGGGGCCCCTGCTAAGGGATGGACTGTCCAGTAGAGCAGCGGTGTTGGAGGAGAGGCCAGTTCTTGGCGGCTCTGAGAGGACAGAGAAAGAGGGGCCTGCCTTCCCTCTCTCTGTTGAGCCACCCTTCCAGATGGGCCTCTGCTCCCCCTCCCACTGCACTCCTGCCCAGGCCTGATGTGTGTGTGGGGGTGGGAGGGGGGAAGACCTGAGGCAGAGCTGAGCTCCAAACCTCCTCTCTAGCTGTGGCCTCCTGCCTATGAGACAATAACCCTTCCACAGTCTGAGAGCTCTGGGCTGGGCGTGTGGTGGGCACTTGGTGAAGGGGGCTGCTCTTACGCTGTCAGCCATTGCTGCCACTCCCAAGGTCTCACTTTTGGTAGAGCCAATAAGGATGCCCACTGGGACCACATGAGCCCCAGGTCCACCCCAAGGCCACACCGACTGTGCCCATGGCAGCCTGTAAACGGATCTGAGGCCGTGACCTGCTACCACCCCAGGGTAGGAGTAAGACCTTTAGAAGCAGTAAGCTCCAGAAGTTACCGGCCCCATTCCTCTTGTGTAAGTCAACATAGAACGAGACGGTGCTTGTGAGGTGAGACCAGAGGCACTGACTGCTGGCGTACAAAGTGCTGTGTAGGGTTCTGCCTGCCCTGCCCCCAGCCGGGCCTTCCACTGTGCCGGGACGGGGATGGGGCAGCTACCCTGCTTAGAGCCCAGAGCGGGAGCTGGAGCTGGTGGGCAGTCCTGGGCTGTCTCAGAGGCTTGGTGGGGGCCCTGCAGCTCACAGGGAGGCGGGGAGGCAGGCTCCTGCCCACTGCGGGGCTGCGGCAGTGTCCCGCGGTTCACCACTTCACATTTATAGCTCCAGTGCCTCTCAGTTTACTGTCCCTGCGGTGGGAGGCCTGGCTCTCTGGAAACCACAGCTGTGGCTAGTTGGGTGCCTGCCTGAGTGCTGAGCTGTGAGGGAGGCTCAGAAGTTTCCCAGGACGGTGAGTCTCAGCCCCAGCCCCCACCTCAGGCTTGCCCTGGTCTCTTCCTAGAATCTGGCTGGAGGCTGGAGGGAGCTGCCAGGATATTGAGGGTTATCTGGTACCTCTCACCCAACCTGCCCTCCGTGAGGAGAAGGAACTTTGCCAGGGAGTGGAATGCTCCCTAAGGCTGCCATGGGACTCTGGGGCAAGGGAGCTGCTAGAGGAGGTGAGGTGAGCAGGGGACTAGAGACAGAGGCCCGGAGCTTGAGCCTTGAGAGCACACAGGGTGCATGGAGCTGCTGCTCTCCGATCCGAATTCCTCACCCTGCCAGGTTTCACACATGGCCCCAGTGCCAGAGTGGCCAGCCCCGTGCTTTCTCTGCACCTGGTGTGGCCCCCAGCTGACCCATGCAGCAGGTGTGGCTCTGTCTGGCCAGGGAGGGGTCTGAGACTGAGAGAGGATGGGAGGTAGGAAAGCTGTCTAGGTGCTGGCACAGGGCCAGGACCAGGACAGGGACTGCGAGCCCAACCCCAAAGTCCCATTCTCCTCACTGTGCCATGCAGTTTTGTTTGAACTAGGGAGTGGGGTCCTGCCGGCCTCTGAGACCTGGGAGGTACAGGGCCTGGTTCCTGTGCCCCAGCCATGAATCTGCCCTGCTCTGGCTCAGTGGGGGGCCGCCCAGTCACCTGGCAGGATGGATTCCTTGCCCTTCCCCTCCCCCACACCACAGGCCACCAGCCCTGACTCTGGTCTGCTCCTCTGGATTCTGGGATCAGAAGGGCAGGTCAGAGAGGGAGGGAGGGAGTCTGGGGCCAGGCATGAGACAGGCCTCTGGGCCGTCTGGAAGCTCTCACCCTGCAATCGAGGGCAACCCCAAAGAGCAAACAGGGGTGGGGATGGGGGCAGGTAGGGCCATGATTACCGGGTAGGGTGTAGAGGGGCCCTGTGGGAGGGCTGGGCCCACCTTGGGGAGGTGAGGCAGGAGGGCAGTCACCTAAAAACAGAGCAGATTGTCATATAAATAGAACACCTATGGGGTGTGTTTCTTTTTTACAGTTAGGATTTATTTCAGTGTTCCCTTCCTCAGCAAACATCCCCAGCCTGCCAGGCCTCGGTGGTTTCAGCCTGGCGACTTGGGCAGCTGGTTGGTTCAGGTCATGGTGCCCTAAAGCTGGGTTTTCGAAGCAAAGAGCAGTTCAATGCTACATTTACTGACCCCTGAGCTGAGAGATGGGGTCACAGGGCAGAATCAGGTCTGTCCCTGCCCCCAGGGTGCACACAAGTAAACAACCCTGCTGATTGTACAGGGCCCGAGGGAGTTAACTGTGTGAGTCAGGAAAGGCTCCCCAGGCGATATCCGAGGTATAGTTCTGAAGGATGAACAGTTTTTCAGACTCTCCTTTTTTCTTGCAACAAACAGTAAGCGGCCACTATGTGCCAGGTGTCAAACTAGTAACAGAGAGACAGGACACAGGCCCTGCCCTGAGAAGTCTACTTGGAGAGCCATGGGAATGGTGGCAAGAAGATTAAATGTTAAAGAAGAAGTGCAGGAGTTCCCATTGTGGTGCAGTGAAAACGAATCTGACTAGGAACCATGAGGTTGTGGGTTCGATCCCTGGCCTCGCTCTGTGGGTTAAGGATCCGGCGTTGCTGTGAGCTGTGGTGTAGGTCGCAGATACGGCTCGGATCTGGCATTGCTGTGGCTGTGGTGAAGGCCGGCAGCTGTAGCTCCAATTAGACCCCTAGCCTGGGAACCTCCATATGCCGCAAGTGCGGCACTAAAAAGCAAAAAAAAAAAAAAAAAAAAAAAAAAAAAAAAAGGTGCAGAAGTGTGTGCAAGATGCATCAAAGGCCGGAGAAGGACCCGTCTGTCCTATGTGTGGACACGAGAGCAGGGGTCTGTGCAAAGACAGGTACTGGGACTGGGCTTTCTTAGGCCCAAGTACTTAGTGAGTTGCTGGGTTGAGGGACTGCCAAGGCCCAGATGGCAGCAGGCCTGGTGGTTTTAGGCCAGCTGCCTATGGACGAGCCACATGATCTGGGGAGTTTGGACAAATGGGTTCCAGCTCCCACTTCTTCACACATGAGCTGGGTGGCCTGGAGCCCCACACTTCACCTCTCTGAGCTCCTTTTCCTCACATCTAAAGTGGAAATTATAACACTAGTTGGCCACACCTACCTGTCAGGTGATATGTGAAGGGCCTCCGACAGAACCCGGTTCTGCAGTTTATGGAGCTAGTCCATCCCCCCACAGGGCTGCTACCTGGAGGCAGGACTGGGTGTGTGGGGTCACGTGGAGGAGGGGGCAATAGGGCTGTGGGCAGGGACCCAACCCTCCTTCTGCTCTGTCAGAGGCACCTTTGTGGATGTGAGGTGGTGTTCTTTGGTGGATCCCAAGGCGGAGAGGGGGACTTAATTAGCCCAGGCCTGGTTAGTCATGGGGTCCATCCGTGTAAGCCTGGCTGGCTCATGCTCCTTCGATTTTCCTTTTCTCCCTTTTCCTAAGCTAGGCCCCTTTGGGCAATGCCAACCTGTCTGTGCCCAACAGATAGGCTTGGCCTATCCGACCCTGGGACCTCGGTCAGGGTCTGGGGGACAGCAGAGCTCAGAAATCTAGAGTGCAAAGGCCTGACCAATCGAGGCTGGCCTGCTCCAAGCTCTCCAGGCCCCTGGCTTAGGCCTGAGGCTCCAGCTCGCAAAGCATCACAAGCATCGGTGGTCTTTCTGAGAGTCCAGTGCTGACCTGGCTTTCATGCCTGCTGCCCCGGGGGGGGGGCTCCACCAAGATGGGTCTTGTGAAAGGCCAGTTACCTGCCAGTGCTTGGCGTCCAAAATAGAATCTGAAGGGGCAGCAAAACCTTTAATTCAATGTGTCTCAACAGCGGGTCGGTGTGGGGATAACTATGATCTGACTGGTCTTGAGCTATAATTACGGAGTCAGAATGAAAAATTACAGGCATTGTGTGGGCTTGTTTTAAATATAACGTAATCCATACCGTGCTCTCTCTTATTTGCTAGATTTGAGGTGGAGTCTTTGGTAGTTGGCACAGGTTCTGTCTGACGTGTGGCAGATAAAAATGGCCCTTGCCGAGCAAGGAGGACATGGCAGGAGGCCTCCCCAGACCCCTAATGTTCCCAACGGCTCAGGGCCCTAACCCACAAGCACACACGCACAGGGGTCCCTGTAGGTCTCTTTGCTGTTCCCGCTATCTGTATGCCGCATCTCCCAACCAGCCTTCATCTCCAGCCTCCCCCAGCCAGGCTACCAGAAACATATCTGTAAAACACAGTCTTAAGGCTTAAGAACCCATTAATGGCACCCCTCTGTCTACGGGTAAACCCGAACTCTTGAGTTTTTTCAGGTCTTGGTCCCAAACCACCTTTCAGCCTCAAGTTCGGGAAAAAAGAGCAGCTATAGAACAGAGATGAAGTACAGAACAGAGATGAAGGGCCCTGGGTTCCAACTGCGTGGGATTAAACTCGGGCTTCACATCGCAGGAGCCGAGTGTGAGTCTGGGCAGGTTATGTCATCTGTGGGCCTTACCACCCCCACTACTGTAGGCTGCTGTGAGGATGGAATGAGATAACACGCTCCTGGGATGACCCAGGCATGTCCCCTTTCCTTAATGAGTCTCAGTTTACCTGTCAAAAGGAAGTAACAGGCTCTCTGTCTTTCAAATCAGTACATGTTTTTAAAGATGGTATTTGCGGGAGTTCCCTTGTGGTGCAGTGGGTCAAGGACCTGGCATTGTCACTGCAGCAGCTGGGGTCGCTGCTGTGGCCTGGCTCCATCCCTGGCCTGGGAACTTCCACATACCACAGGCGCATCTAAAAACAAACAAACAAATAAATAAATAAAAATGATATTTCTTCATGTAGTTGTGTGGGGAGATCGGCATGTGTTATCAGTTCAACCTTAATGCAAAGCAAAACAGAAAGACTAAAATTATGTTTATACCTTATGAATATGAATCTAATCTAAGGGAAAATTCAAATTGTGGACAAAGATTGATATTTAAAAGATGTGTCTACTTCAGTGTGTTTTTATATTCTTGAAAAACTAAAAACATAAATGCCCAACATTTGGATAATAACAGTATTTATGGTGTATGCACTTAAAACTCCTCTGCAGTAAGAAAAGGTGTTTATGAAGAACATTTCATTATGTTGAAATGCTTATAATCTAACTTAAAGCAAATAAAGCAGATACAAAATTGTATAAATTATATGACCTCATTGTATATACTATATTATTACTATATTTGTAATAATAAAAATATACGCAACTAAAGGAAAAAATGTTGAGATGGAAATGTAACAGCAGTTATTTTTGGTGAATCTACTATACTACATTTCCTTCTTTATTATTTTCTATATTTTCAGAATATTTCAGAATGGCTATACAAAAATAAAAAAGTTAAAAAATTAAATTAAAATAGAAAAAAAAACACTGGGAACTATATCTGGTCACTTATGATGCAGCATGATAATGTAAGAAAAAAGAATGTATACGTGTATGTGTGACTGGGTCACCTTGCTGTGCAGTAGAAAACTGACAGGACAGCTATAATGGAAAAAATAAAAATAGTTATAAAAAACTAAAAATTAAAAATAGAAAAAATGGCTATACATTTTTTATAATATTTTTTAAAAGGGCTGAGTGTTAAAAATATTAAGTGAAAAAGTAAAAATCTTGATGTCTGAATGCCTGTCTGGTTTTTAACAGTCTCTCCAATTCTAATGTACTAGGACCATCCACATGGTCTGAGAGGTGACTGCAGAGGCCCAAACTCTTAAGGCCCACCTGCCTAGGTAACAAGCAGTGGCAGGTCCAGTACCTGGAGTCAGCAACTCGCAGACGATGGGGGTTCACCAAATACATCTGCACAGTCTTCCCCTGAGGTCACCTGCCTTTCTGGAGTCCTTCCGAAATCTTCCCAAGTGTCCAAGAAGATTCAAGGCCATTGGCAGTGAGCAGTGCACCACCCCCCTCTGTCCCTGCCACACTATGGAGTGTTGAGGGTTCCCTAGCCACTTGGGGCCACGTGGGTTTTCCGCCTGAGAGGTGAGGTCTTTGTGTCACCTCAGGCAAGGGGCTCACTGGAGTAGAAAGACAGGCAAAACTGCTGTCACTGCTGTGGGCCCCGGACTCTGGGCACCCCATTCACTGGCTCTGTCAGAACATTCCCAACTGCCAAGACTTGCAGGTCCATCTAAGTGAGCTGGCCTGAGGATGGAGGGCCTAGAACACACAACTGGAGGGGGTTGCTGAGGGACGGCCTGGTCATGCCCAGCCATTTCTCAGGAGGTCAGCCCAGCTGAGGCCACCTGGAGAGAGAGAAGTGGCTCTTGATGAGCCCCCGCTGGAAGGAAGGATCTCATCTGAGTTCACCCAGGACGGAGACCTCAGAGGTTGGTGGCCAGTGTCTGGGTTCAGCCAGCAGTTTGTCAGGGCTCATCTAGGACCTCCATGAATCAGCCATGCATCTGCCCAATCAGAAACCAGAGAAAGACAGGATTCAGAAGTTGAAAGACAAGCTGAGAGAGCGAGGACGACATGTAGTCAGTGAGAGGCAGAGAGGTGGAGAGAGGCAGACACAGTACCTGTGACACAGCAGGAAGGCCATGGGCAGCACTTAGAACTTGCTCATCTTCACTGTAATCGGGAAACGCACATTAGAGGAGCCGGGTGTGACGCTCCACACCTACTAAATTAGCACACATTAACGTAAGGATAGCATCTCCTGCTCTTGAGGCTGCAGTAAAACCAGCTTAAATACACTGCCCATGGCCTGGTAAATTAGCACAGTGTTTTAGGGAAAGGACTGGGCAATACGGCTCTAGAGCTATTAAAATGTTCATTCTTTTTTACATGGTAATTCCAATCCTGGGAATGGGTTGTAAGGAAATAATTCAACAGAAAAACCAACAGGTTTGTACATAAAAGATTCTGAGTGCAGTGTTCTCCATTATGTCCAACATGCTACAGTGTGGCTGCGGTGAATCTTTTTACAAATGGGGACTATGGTGTATGAAAATAAGCAGAAAATAAACTATCTGTATGTAAAAAGTAATAATTGCATAAAACAGCCACCAGGACGCTGGGTGGCCCCACCCTTGCTGGTGAACGGTGGTCCTTGACTCTCGGCTGGCCATACACACCCATGTTTTCCCAAGGGACCTGCCCTGCTGCTCCGTCTGGAGCTCTCCACCCACGAAGCCTAATCCGCAGACCTCAGACTTTGGGAGACGGGCTCAGCTGAGCCTGTCCACCTGGCTAGCTCACTCTGGTGGCCCCAAAGAGTCTGGGTGATGTCCGCTGAGTCACTCCAGGGTCATATCCCCAAGAAGCCACACCAGAACAGATATGGTGGAGTGGGATCCTCATTTAAGAAAAGGGATAGTGATTTTGCAGGATCCGAAGGGTCTTGCTATTTGCAAGCACAGCAATCCGTTTAAGCCACCCGAGGTCTGGATTCCCACCCATCATGGGGTGAAGGCAACTTAAAATAGACTCAGGGCAAAAGGAGGAGGAATCATGGGGTCACCCTGCCTGGCCTGCCCTGACAATAGACACAGATCTGATTCTGAACTTGAATCACCTAGCTTACAACTTCCCTTAGCTCCTAGTGGCCATCACAGATGCCGGCTCTGAGTGGGAACACAGTAAACCATGGGTGAATAAAAAGGGGAAGGGGGAAAGGCCACATAGTATACGAGTGAGCATGTGTCACTAAACAGTTTTGTCTTTATTCAAAGTCTCTCTCGCTTTCCAAATGTGCCTGTAATTGTGCTCTGGGGAAGCCATGCCCCATGTACTTACCCTGCTTACTGCCAGGGGATACCCCGCCTCACAGGGGCTGAGAACATTCAGTGACCATGCCTGCATCCAGACAAACATAACATTGTTTGTTCAGTCCGTGCATAGTTACCAAACACAAAGAGGCTTTGTGACAGGCTCCTGCCCTTGATGTGCTTTCAGTCTCATGGGGGAAACAGGAGTGAACAATGTGGAGTATATTCCAAGGACAATTACATGGGTGCTATAAAAAGAGGGAGCAGCAGCTGGGGAGTGAGAACCCCCAGAATGGGGTCAGGTGGGTGGAGGATGAGGGAGGCAAGACTCCTTGGGGAGGGAGAATGGAGCAGGACCTTGAGGACAGGCAGGATTTTACCTGGCAGAAGGAACATCAGAGAGCCAAGGGCAAGTGTGAGAGTCCATCTAGGCCTCCCTCAGCTCCTCATGTCTGAGCCTGCCAAAGACCTTGGCTCAGCAGCAGCCAATCCTGCCCAGACTGACGGAAGCCAATAGAAGTCTCAGCCTGAGCCCAAACTGCTGGGAGTTCTGAAATTCATCCCAACCATTCATTGATTCATTATCTGTACCACAAATACTTACTGCATACCTGCTCTGTGCTAGCCTTCTGGGGATACAGTGACAAGTCAAGGTCCTTGCCCTTCCAGTGGAGAACACAGACAGTAAAGAAGCAGCGAAAAAAGTTAAGTTCACATTGTGGTAAGTGCTACAGAAAAATGTGAAATAAGGGTTGGAGGTAAGAGTGATGGAGGATTGGGGAGGAAGAGGAGGTATTTAATCAGTAATATCAATGTTTTATTTGACACTTAAATGATATGAAGAGTCAAATCACTTAAAAAATCTGGGGAATGGAGTTCCTGCTGTGGCTCAGTGGTAACAAACCCAACTAGCATCCGTAAGGACGCAGGTTCGATCCCTGGCCTCACTCAGTGGCTTAAGGATCCAGCGTTGCCATGAGCTGTGGTGTAGGTTGCAGATGCAGTTTGGATCTGGTGTTGCTGCAGCTCCGATTTGACCATAGCCTAGGAACTTCCATATGCCACGCCCGTGGCACTAAAAAACAAAACAAAACAAACAAACAAAACTGGGGAAGAACATTCTAGGCAGCACACGTGGAAAATACAAAGGCCCTGGGGCAGGAATAAATTTGGCATATTTACAGATTAGCATGAAGGCAAACAAGGTGGAAAGGAATTGGAGGTGTTGGGGAGTGGTAGGAGGTGAGACAGGAGATGCAGTGGGGAGCCTGGCCTGGTCGTGATGCTGGCTCCTGGGCTCCAGGGAATTACAGCATCTCCTGCATCACAGCCAGGCTCCTGCCTTCAGTCAAAAGCCTCAGGACTGGATACAGGCCCTGCACTCTAATGTGTTTGACAGTGCTGATACATGCCACACCCTCATTCAGATGTGTCCACTGAGTCAGACAAGGACAAGGGACGAGCCACATCTGGTGTGTCGCCCTCAAGCCATTCTCCCATTCTTATTCCTGTTCCTCCAGGGAGTGATGCTGGAGTCCCAGAGGGACCTGGAATCAGGTCACAGAAAGTGTGCTTTCAGGAGGACAATCACCAAGTAGCTGCAGCACAGAGTGCCTACAGGGACCTGGTGGCAGAGATGCTAGAGAACTGTGGGCCAGGTCAGGCATAGCACAGGAGGTGCAGAAACACTGCAAGTGTTTGAGGAAGAGGGGAAAGAAAGAGTGAGATGTGTTTCAGAAATATAATTTCGGTAGCATGCTGGAGATGGATCAGAAGAGAGGGAAGGAAGCCAGAGAAATGACAAAACTCTGAATTAGGGCAATGGTTGGTTTTAACAGACAAAGCGAGTAGATCCACTGGGCTGACTTGTGTGGGGGTATAACAGCGAGAAGTCAAAGGTAACAGATCTCTGCCAGACAGCTGGTGTTAGTCATCGAGGAAACACAGGTGAGGCATGTTGGGAATATGGCCATAGGTATGGGCAGAGTCAGGACAGAAGGCAGATGGGTCAATTTTAGACATTCTGAGTAGAAGAATCTAGGTCATCAAGGGCATGATGTCTAGGCTGGGTCTGCAGAAAAGAAGCCTGGGTGGGGGCCACTGGCATTCAGACAGCAGTTGGCACCATGGGTGGAGTGCACCCAGTGGGAAAAGAAGGCTGGGGGAAGAACTCTGGGGACCACCGACATCTGCAGGTTTAGGGGTGCGGAGAGGACTCAGTGAAAGGAGACTGGGCCACAGTGCAGCTCATGGAAACCAATGGAAGAGAAAATTTCAAGGAGGGGATCGTCCCTCAGGGCGAAATGCTACAGACGGGTCAGGGAAGATGTGGACAGAAGAGGCCCCTAGACACGACACTGGTACAGCAAGAAGAGACTCTGGGCAGGATGTCTAGCCCTCTCCCGCCCGTCGAAGCTAGTGGTAAAGAGCAAAAGCTCTGGAGTCAGGCGGGGTTTGAATATTGGCTCTGCTTCTTCCTAGTTGGTAACCAGGGATAAGTCACCTAACCTCTCTGTGCCCCAGTGTCCTGATCTACCTCAGGCAGATGTGAGGAAGGCACGAGTGCTCTACTGCCTGGGGAGAGCCGCGCTCAAGGCGGATTCGCTGCTCTCCAAGATCAAGGCTCCCTGCCTTACATCAGGTGGGCACACGTCACATGAAGATGCTTTGATTTTTCCAAGACGAACATGGCGAGGGCCCAATCCTGAGTCACAGGGCCTTAGTCTGCGAAACACTAGACACCTAAGCATCCCCAGGGCACCTGTGTGTCCGGCTGCAGGAGAGGGTCAGGCTGCCAGTGGAGCTCTCTTCTCTCTCAGAAGTGGTCATCCCTGAAGGCAAATGAGCTGGATTTTCTGTTAACAGCTGTCACCTCGGGCCTGGCCTCAGGCCTTTGTGCTGCTAGCACTCCCCTGAGCTTTCCGCTCGGCTGAGATCAGCTCTGCTGCGGTGTGGGGATTGTCTGACCTCTGCTGTCCACTGACAGTCATGGCACAAACTCAAAGATGGTCATGCACTCAGACGGTACACTTTTCTCCAACTTTCTGGACAGTGACTCCCGATATGAACATGTTTTGCACTGTGACAACACACAAAAATTTCACAAAGCAATTCTTACCTTCACTATGTGTGAATGCTCTGATATATTCTATATATTTCTACTTTTATTTCATTGATAAGAAAAATGCTGATTATAACCCAATAAATTGACATCACAGCCCCAGACTTTCTCCTGGAGTTCAAAAAACATCTACTTAGGGAACTAAATTAGTACCTTGTTTCCCAAATGTCAGTGTTTTCCATATCACTTTCAAAGTGTGGGCCACACCCAAGGCCGATTGTTTATGGAATCTGATTATTTTTTCTTTAAATCAATTCATTTAAACATTTTATACCATTTCACCATAGCTGAAGTAAAATAATGGAGAAATAACAACTTTAAGGGCAGCTGTATTTTTTTATCTAATATAAATAATACTGAAATAAGTTATTAAAATAACAAATGTTTTCATACCTCCTAAAGTCATCTTGCACATCAGCAGTGTCTGTAATTTCTCACTTTGGGAGTCATAGATTAGTCCAAAAATCTCATTTTCAGTGGGGGCAGTGAGGCCCAGAGAGATAAATGCACTTTTCCGAGGTCTAGTTTCTCAGTCAATGGGAAGGTCAGTCTGAGCAGAGGAGGGAAAAAAGAAAATATAAGAAACTTATCTCCAGGCTGCCCCTGGCCAAAGTCTATCACTTCTGGAGATAGCCCTACCCCGTCTTCTTACCAGAGCCCAGGTATCATAATTACCTTGACAGAGCCATTTAAAACCTGGGTCTTAGATGTTCTTAATTTTGGAGGTCCCAATCCATATCACATCATGTATATTACAGTGTGTGTGCATTGGCACTCATTCATTTCAATTTTGCTGTTTTCTTCCTGTATTTTGAAGTCAGTGACTTCCAAGCTTCAACCATTTTTGCAGGTCCTTACAAAGTTCACAGTCCCTGGGGTTATAATCTGCTGTGTCCAATGGATGAAGTGGCCCTGAATCTGGTAAAGGAAACTGATCAATGGAGACACAGTAAAGAGCACTTTAATGACCTCAGCCCTCTCTCCTGGGATCTTCAAAGGGGAACGTGGACAGGCCACTGACAACTAAACGCATGAGTTTCCAGTGGTGAAATCTTTGCTATTCTGGGAGACCAGTTGGGGCAGCACCACGGCGGGTAGCCAAATGCTGTGTGACTGGCCAAGTGCTCTCACTCTGGGCCTCAGTTTCCTTATTAAAAAAAGAAAAAGGGAGTAAGCTGGATTGATGATTTTCAAAATATATTTCAAAAATGAGGGTGAAATCAAGATTTTATTGGACATACAAAATTAAAAGAATCCATTGCCAGCAAACCTGCACTAGAAGAAATGATTAAGGAAGTCCTTTAAGCAGAAGGAAAATGCTACCAGATGCAAGTCTGGTTCTGCACAAAGCAATGGAGAGCACCAAAATTCCTATCTATGTGAGTGAGTG
Organism: Catagonus wagneri; assembly: GCA_004024745.2. Taxonomy (NCBI): domain Eukaryota; kingdom Metazoa; phylum Chordata; class Mammalia; order Artiodactyla; family Tayassuidae; genus Catagonus; species Catagonus wagneri. The sequence continues at coordinate 1,112,633 of PVHT020000086.1, forward strand.
TAAAGAGCTTTTAAAAGTTACCACTTAAATTTTTTTAAGACAACTGTTTGAACCAAATATGCTAACAAGGTACTGTGATATTTTAAAATGTATAAGTAAAATGAATGACAATGATAGCAAAAAAATCAAGAAAAACAGAAGTATACACTTGTAAGATTCTTATATTACATATTGGGTAGTATAATATCATGTTAAGGTAGAATATAAGTTAAAAATGTATACTATAAACTCTTATGAAACTACAAAAGTAAAACAAGACTGAATAATCCAACAAAGGAGATAAAATGGAATAATTAAAAGTACAAAATTAATCTTAAAAAAAAAGTAAGAAAATGGAACAAAGACCAGAGGGAATATATGGAAAACAAAGAGTTAGATGGTAGATTTAAACCCAGCCACATCAATAACTACAAAAAATATAAGTTGTCTAAATATCTCAATTAAAAGGCATAATTATTAGGATAAAAAAAACACACCAACAATCAAGATCCACCTACATAATACTAACAACAAATATATTTTATTTTTATTTATTTTTTTGCTTTTTAGGGCCGCAGGTACAGCATATGAAAGTTCCCAGGCTAGGGGTCATATTGGAGCTACAGCTGCTAGTCTACACCACAGCAACACAGGATCTAAGGCGCATCTGCAACCTACACCACAGCTCACACCAATGCCGGGTCCCTGACCCACTGAGCAAAGCCAGGGATCGAACTTGCATCCTTACGGATACTAGTCAGGTTCATTACTGCTAAGCCACGATGGGAACTCCCAAAAGTACTTTAAATAAAAAAACACAAATAGGTTGGAGAAAGATGTACCGTCCTAACAATAATCTAAAGAAAGTTGGAGCAGCTATATTGTTATCAAACAAAATAGATTTCAAAGCAAAGAACACTACCAGAGATTTAAAAAAGGTCATTTCATTATGCTAAATGTTTCAACATGCTAAATGTTTCTACACCTAATAACAGAGCTTCAAAATAATGAGTTTTTTTTTTTTGAGTTTCACAGGCATAACCGTGCTCTATAGAATTCCATATAAATGTTACTTCTCTCTTCCTTCTCTGTGTTTTTTATTATCCACTATGCTCACTGTAAATTAAATTTAGGGACACTATATCTATCTAGATTTGGCAAATAAAAGAAACCATCCTGGGAGGCAGTGAATAGCGGTTGCTAGCACCTCTGCTCCTGGCCAGGTTACTTTTGGCTTTTACAGACTTCAGTTTTTCCATCTGTACCATGAAGATCAACTGTTCTGAAAAAAGTTTTTAAACAATGAACTCTTTCCCCGGCCTAACAGCATGTGGAAACCTTGATCCATGCGTCAAGGACCTGGGGCTTGGTGGTGGTATTAACCATGCTGGGATGGGAGCTAAGGCAAGAATGGAGGGACAGGGATCCTGGGAGATCTAGATGAGGCTCTGAGCAAAGAGCTTGCTGGTTGGGCTCTGGATTCTTCCCATGGCTTGTGTGATCTGGGGAAAAAATGTTCTATTAACAGAGTTCTTTCAAGTATCTTTAGCACAACTGACAGAAAACACCATATGCTGAATTTTGAAAGCTGCCTTCAATTTACATACGAATTAACTGATTGTGAGAATATCTGGTGCTGACAGCTACTGATGTAGTTTTTCAAGCTAACTCAGTTGGCAACAACTGAAGGCAGGTCACAGGTATTACTACCTCAGTCAATACGTCTAACGGATTTGCAGATGGAGCCATTCAAGGCCTTTCTGGCTGGGAATAGAGGGACAGCATTGCTCTTCACTCTTGTACACACACTGGGCTCAGGCGTATACCATGTCAAAGGAATGTATATATATATATATATGTATATGTATGACTGAGTCATTTTGCTGTACAGTGGGAATTTGGCACAACACTGTAAATCAACTATACTTCAATTAAAAAAATAAAAATATATACCATGTCACAAATATGAAGGCACCTATGCTCCTTTGGAGCTTTCAAGAGCAGACAAAGCGAGAAGGATGATGACACACAGTACCAGTAGCACATGCTTATAATATGCACCAGGTACCTCAAAAACTATGACTGATCTAAGCCTCTTTAACATACACTATCGGAGTTCCCTCATGGGTCAGCAGGTTAAGGATCTGGTTTTGTCACCACTGTGGCTCCATTTACAGCTATCACTTGGGTTTGCTACCTGGCCCAGGAACTTCCGCATGTCGTGGGTGCAGCCAAAACACAAATAAACAAACCCCCCTCCCAAAAATAAACCCATCCAAAACAAAATATATAGGATCATTTTAAGCTGTGGAATCTGATGTATAAAACAGTACATATGATAAGTATCTTGTCAGATCCTTTTTCTTCATGTCTCTTGTCTCTTAACATTTTCTTGCCTTGTGTATATCTCTTTGGATTTCAGCTTTGAAACATGGATAAATGAAATTGGGATAAAGAAATCTAGGTAAGGAGTTTCTGTTGTGGCTCAGCAGGTTAAGAACCCAACAAAGTGTCCGTGAGGATGAGAGTTCCATCCTTATCCTCGCTCAGTGGGTTAAGGATCTGGCTTTGCCACAAGCTGTGGTGTAGCTTGCAGATGCGCCTCAGATCCTGTGTTGCTGTGTCTGTAGCACAGGCCTGCAGCTGCAGCTCTGATTTCACCCCTACCCCAGGAACTTCCATATGTCGCAGGTGTGGCTGTAAAAACAAACAAAAAAAGAAATCTAGGCAAAGCCCTTAACAAAAAGAAAGAAGCTACAAGAATCCTCTATCCTTCCAAGAGAATCAATCATCTAGAAACCAGTTCTTTGCCTTTTTCATAGTAAGCTTCCAACCAGTTTTCCAGATACTACTAAGATGGCAGATTAGAGCATTTAATGCAGAGGGATCTGGAAGTATATAAATTGCTGACAGGACCAGGTTGCTGACATGAATTATTTCCAGAGGATGGAAATGGAAAGCAGTGATGACAAATTACTAGATTTTTCTTTATAAATCTTGAAACATTTCATTTGTTACATTTAGTACATATCACTTTTCTAATAAATACATCAATAAAGGAACACTGTTAAAGAAAAGCAACTATTTTGTTCATTTAAAAAAAAACATCATTTTATGGGTATATACATATGTCAAACATGTCAAATGGTACACTTTAAAAATGTACCATAAATGCTGGAGTTCCTGTTGTGGCTCAGCGGATTATGAACCCGACCAGTATCCATGAGGATGCAGGTTCAAACCCTGGCCTCGCTCAGAGGGTTAGGGATTTGCTGTTGCTGTGAGCTGTGCTGTAGGTCACAGATGTGGCTTGGATCTGGCATTGCTGTGGCTGTGGTTCAGGATGGGAGCTGGAGCTCAGATTTGACTCCTAGCCCAGGAACCTCCACATGCCACAGGTATGGCCATAAAGAAAAAAAATAAAAAACACTGTGTATATATAATGCACACGATCTACCATATTAAGAAGAATGAGTAAGCTCACCAAAGACTAAAATTCCAACTCTAATTATTAGTCTATAGCAGAGGTTTTATGAGGCAGAAGCATTAGAGTAGCCTCTGGGGTTTTATAACACTCCCCTGGGCGGCCCAGTGTACTCCCCTGTAATTAAATGTGGGAACGTGGCTAACAGCAAGTACTCTACCTCACAATGCGGGCCCCCTGCTAGATGGGACCACCTTTCCTCCTGGGATAAATATCACATATTGCTGAAAGCACGGATATAAGGTCTCCTCCTCTCTGAAAGCTCCTGCCCTGACATCTGCCAGAGGCCACAGCCTCTAACCCTTTCCCACAACAAATCTGTTATGAAGTGGGGTGCTTTCCCCAATGGACCAAGCTCTAGATTTCCAGGCTGCTAGAATCTTCAGGGTTTTTCAACAGTGATACTATTGACGTTTGGGGCCTAGTGATTCTCTGTTGTCTGGGATGTAGTGGGGGGACCCTGGGCACTGTAGTATGCTTAGTGACATCCCTGGACTCCACCCACCCAGTAGCATCTAACCCCCATTGTTGTGACAAAAATATCACCAGTACCGTGTGAGGCAAAACTGCTTCCAGTTGAGAACCACTGCTACAGATCAATCAAGCTGTTCCTCAGCCATCCCATGAGAACCTGGGACTAGGCTGCTACACATTGATACCCATGCAACTTCCCCCCTACAAAGAAAACCCACAAAAATCCTGAAAAAATTATTTTTCTCTCTCTTTTTAGGGCCACACTCGCAGCATATGGAACTTCCCAGGCTAGGAGTCCAATCGCAGCTACAGCTGCCGGCCCACACTACGGCCACAGCAACTCCAGATCCAGCCGAGTCTGCGACCTACACCACAGCTCACAGCAACGCTGGATCCTCAACCCACTGAGCAAGGCCAAAGATCGAACCCACAACCTCATGGATACCAGTCGGGTTTGTTAACCGCTGAGCCACGACGGGAACTCCTAAAACTAAATTTTTGAACCTTTAAGACCCCCTTCCAGGAGCGATGTAATGCTGCCTGTGAAAGACAAGTTTTCTGAAGTATTTGTCTCACATTTTGGTGCAAACTTTCTCCGTTATTGGTAGCTACCAAAGGACTACAGGCAAGGCAAAGTCAGGTAGGTCAAGCCGGATCCTATGGGGGTACGAGAGGGGAAAGGTGTTTAGCCAGCTGGTGCTCCCTGAAGAACAAGATCTCAAAGTCATTCACGGGGCACACAATGAGCAACACAGACTGGCAGATGACAGTCACTCAGTGCCCTTGCTTTAAGTACTGCCTATGTACTGATGACCCTACATTTTATATTCCCAATCCTCTCTTCTCTTTGGTAGCAGCCGTTCGACTGCCACTCAGCGTCCACTTCAGCAGTCTGCAGGTATCCAAAGGTCAGCATGGCCAGAATAGACCTGATTTTCCCTCCTAAACCTGAGCTTTCTCTAGTGGTTCTCCTCCTAGTAAACGGCACCACGATACTCCTAACTGCTCAAGCCAAAACTGAGGAGTCATCCTTGACTCTTGTGTTCCCCTTTTCCTTGCCTTTCATGTCCATTAGTCATGTCAGCCCTGCCTCCAGAACACATCCTGGATCTATGCTCTTTTCTCTAGCTCCACCTCTGCCACCCTGTCATGAGCCATTATCATTGCTTACTGGACCATGGCATTAGCTGCCTAACTAGTTCTTGCTTCCTTTCTTGCTGTCCACATCAGGGTTTTTCAACCTCACACTGTTGACATATTGGACTAAGTCTGTTAGTTTGAACTTAGTTCCCCTCATTTGGGGAGGGAGGCTGTCCTGTGCACTACAGGATGCTTAGCGGCTACCCTGGTCTCCACTCACTAGACTGCCAGTAGCATGCCCTCCCCCTGCCCTCCCCCCACCCCCAGCGAGTCCCGCAAAGTCAAACTGTGAAAGACAAAAAAAGTCTCCAGACATTGCCAAAGGTCCCTTGGGGGACAAAAATCACCACTGGGCAAGAACCATTGTCCTACGTCCTACGTACAGGAACCAGGATTTGTTGTTATTGTTGTTGTCTTTTCTTAGGGCCACACCCATGGCATATGGAGGTTCCCAGGCTTGGGGTCGAATCAGAGCTGTAGCCGCCGGCCGACGCCACAGTCACACCAGATCCTTAACCCACTGAGTGAGGCCAGGGATCGAACCCGTGTCATCATGGATGCTAGTAAGATACTTTTCCACTGAGCCACGGCGGGAACTCGGAACCAGGATGTGTTTAAAATGTAAACTGCATCATGTCACTCCCCTTGAAAACCCTCCAGTGACTTCCTACTGAGCTTAGAATACAACCGCAGCTCCTTACTGGGGCTTTCAAGACCCTCTGTGAACTGGCCACTGCTTACTTCTTTAAAGTCCTCTCTTCCATACACCACTCTCCCTCCCTAAGCTCCAGCCACAGCGCTGCCCTGTAAACATTCCAAGCTTGCTTCCCTGCACCCTTTGAACTTGCTGTTTCCTCTGTCCAGGAAGCACTGTCCCCAGATCTTTGCGGGGCTCACTGCTCACTACACAAGTCCCAGATCAGATGTTGCCTCCTCAGCAGGACCTTCCCTGACCATTTTGTCTAAAGAACCTCCTTATATCCCGTCACATCCCCTGTTTGTTTCCTTCTTAGTGCTAATCACAACAGAAAACTCTTTTTTTGCCATATGTTGTCTGTCTTTTCACTAGAATATAAGCCCCCCCACCAAGCCAGGATCCTGTTTACCTGGTTCACTGCTATAGCCTAAATGCCAGAATAATACCTTGCACACAGTTGGTGCTCAATATACAGGCTTCCTCCCCTGCATCTCCTCAAATCACAGGTCAGGTTTCCCTTCTAAAATTATCCTTTATTGTTGGTGGTTGACCTTGGTTTTCCATTTTGAACTACATCTGACCCATGTTAAAACATGTGTGGCTGGGGGGGGGGTTACCACGCACAAAGGCTTAGCATAAAAAACTGCCTGCTTTGAAATATAAACACAGGCCAACTAATTAAGGAATTAACTAGGGAAGTCTGCTCCCTGCCCCTCAGGTTTTCAGCAGGCACATAATCAATCCACTGGTCATGATTTCTGCTTGCTTCCTGTCCCTAAATTTGAAGCAGCAAAGGTCATTCGGGGGCTAAAGACCCCAAACTCACCTGTCTGGGAGGTTCAAACAGCCTCTTTGTCCATCAACTCAATTTATACAGTATCTGGGGCCTGAAAACTTTTTGTGCTGGTTTCTAGTTAAAACAGTTCACAGGGTCAAAGGCAGGATGGTCCAAGGTGTAGCTGGGTCAGTGAATGTTGGCTTAGTCCCGAAACCGCAGCTTGGCTTTTTCTTACATTGATTTGTGGACTGTTTCCAGGAAACCAAAGAGGATCGGTCTACCTGGCAGCAGGCCGGCTGCAAACTGGAGGCAAATCTGCCCTGGCCATTGGCCACGGCCCCCTCGTGGCCCTGGGGAAGGAAGCGTCTCATGGGGCCTTCTGGACGTTCTGGCGGCCTGCCGGCCGCTCCTGCCGCGGCGGGCTCTCCACGCGGTGCACAGTCGTCTCCACCCGCAGGCGCGAGGTCCTGACGTGGCTGGAGGCCGTTTCCGTGCGCTGCCAGGTTTCCACGTGCTGGGAGGACACCTCGAGGACGCGACGGAGCCCTTTCCCAGCGGGGGAGACGGAGGGGCCCTCGCTGCGGCGCTGGGTGGTCTCCACCCGCTGGGAAGACGTCCGCACCTGGCGGGAGGATGTCTCCACGCGGTGGGATGAGGTCTCTACGTGGACCGTCGACGTTTCCTCGTAGCGGGCGGTCGCCGCCCGGGACGGTGAGGGCTTTCCCCGAAGGGGTGAGGCCATTCTACTGGGGTAACAAGCCCAGCGGGCCTCGGGAGGCCCTGCCGCCTCACGCTCCCCGACGGGTTACGTCACAAGGTGAGAAGTGACGTCACATGCCTTTGTGACGCAGGCACAGCGCTGGACGAGGGTGCCAGGATACAGGGACGTGGAGGTAAGGTGGTCTTGTGAGTGGGAGGGGGGACGTGAAAATTCCTTGGAAACTCTAGGCCGCGTCTCTCAGGCGCTCAGTCAGCCATCGCACCGCCCCTTCGGCTGTCGGGAGCTCTGCGCGGGCGGAGGCGGGGCTGGGCGGGGCTGGGCGGGGGCTGGGCGGAGCCACCTGCCGCGCCCCCTCCCGCGCGGCTGTGCCCGCCCCCGCGTCCCACACTGCCCCGCGGCAGGAAGAGAGAGCTGCGACTTCCGGTACTTCCCCCCCGCCCCGGCTCCGGGCGTTTTCTGTGTTGGGCTGCTGGCTGGTTAGAGTCTTTGCTGGTGATGGCCGCGGCCGTCGCTATGGAGACAGGTGAGTCGCGCTGAGAGCCGCAAGTCTTCGCAAATAGAACTATCCTGGGCCCAAACACCTGCTGCTTCCCCGGGTTCTCCTTTCAGGCCTAACTCCTTTCAGGCAGAGTGAGTTCGGACCGGGCGGGCCGCGGACGCTTCTAGCGTCTGGAACGGTGAAGGTATTTTGGCCTTTTCGGAGTTTGATTTGTTGGCAGATCTTTTTTCTTCACTTGTTCTTCGAACACCGGCATCATTGGCTTCCGGCGAGAATGAGAAAGAGAATTTCCATCCTCGGTTTCCTTTCTGCGTCTCAGATGAGCTTGCATAAGTTTAAAATATCGTCGACAAACTTGTGTATTTTTCTACCACTGACGCTTCTCACCTAAGCACACGCTCCTGATGTTGTGTACTTGCCGTAGCCTCTGTCAAGTTGCATTCTGAATTTTTTCTTGATGGATTTAGCATTCGCTTTGTTTTTGTTTAACTTAATCACCTAACTACCTTTGTAACGCATCTTTAAAATTAAGGCGCAGTTACCCTCACTTACCCTAACCTACCCTACGTGGTGGCTCACGGATGAGTTCTTGTTCTCTTTGATGACTTGTCTTTAACTTTAGAGAAACGTTTTACTTACTCCTTTCAATCAGGGCTTTGCTTTATGTAGAAGTGTATTTCAGCATTATTCACGTTTATTACTGCTTTTTTTTTTTTTCTACAAATCAATATGCAGTGATGTTTGTTTTGGATGATTTTTGGTATCTTCTCTCCTAGATGATGCTGGAAATCGACTTCGGTTTCAGTTGGAGTTGGAATTTGTGCAGTGTTTAGCCAACCCAAATTACCTTAATTGTAAGTTGTTGAGCACCTATTGAATTGAATAGCTATTGATGATTTCTGACGGAAAAGTAGCAATTCATTGTACTGTTGGCCCTTGGTATCCACAGTTTAACTACAGTTGGTTGAATCCTTGGATATGGAGGGTGACAGTACTGTCATTGTCATCGCACTATACCATTTTATTTAAGAGACTTGAGCATCTTGGATTTTGGTAATCAGTGAAGTCTCCTGGAACCAATCCCCTGCAGAGGCCCGGGATGACTTTATCTACTTTTATACATTCTCAAGTGAATGGAATTATTGCTACACTTATACTGCTACATATATCATTAAGCAGACTGGGACTTAGGTTTTGAATTTAGTGTCTTAGTGGTGGGGAAGTTATGTTAAGTAAATTCTTTATGTTAGGAGTCAGAAATAAGTAGTTCAAGGATGGTTTACTCTACAGATTTTTTTTTTATGCCTTTCAGTTCTTGCCCAAAGAGGTTACTTCAAAGACAAAGCTTTTGTTAATTACCTTAAGTACTTGCTTTACTGGAAAGAGCCAGAATATGCCAAGTATCTAAAGTAAGTTTAATTTTTATAGCCTTAAGTATATATGTACTTTTTTAAATTACAAAACATTGATATTTAATTAGACGTCTTAGTTTCACATTTGAAATTTTTTTTTTTTAATCTCTGCACTCCTTTTAGTTGCCACCAGTTTAATACGACACATTCATCTCTAAATTAACTTGGATTATTGCAGTAATCTCACTGGTATCCCTACCCCCACCCTTCCACTTGAAATAATTTCACTTAAAAACAACTGGAAATAATAGAATTTCTATATATTCTAACCAACAGACCTCATTCACATTTTGCCAGCTGTCCTACCAAAGTCCTGTGTCTGGTGTAGTACCCAGTCTAGGCTCAGATGTTGCATTTCGTTGTCATGTCTTCTTAGTCTCCATTAATCTGATTATCCGTCTTCCCTCCTCCCTACCCCAATAAGTGACACAAGAGAGATGATATATTCATCTTGGTATATCAGGAGTCACAGGCAGTCATTTCATCCTATGACTGGTGATATTAATTTTGATCACTTGGTTGAGGTGGTGGCTGTCAGTTTTCTCCATATTAAGTTACTATTTTTCCTTTTGTATTTAATATGTATCTTGTGAGGAAATATTTTGAGACTATGGGACTATCTTGTTTCATATTTCATTCTTTTACCCACTAACTTTAGCATTTACTGAAGATACTTGCTTGAGACAGTGTTTTTTTTTTTTTGTCTGTTCTTTTAGGGCCGTGCCCAAGGCATAGGGAGGTTCCCAGGCTAGGGGTCCAAACGGAGCTGTAGCTGCTGGCCTATAGCACAGCCACAGCAACGTGGGATCCAAGCTGTGTCTACAACCTACACCACAGCTCACGGCAATGCCGAACCCTTAACTCACTGAGTGAGGCCAGGGATTGAATGTGCGTCTTCATGGATGCTAGTCAGGTTTGTTAACCATCGAGCCACGATGGGAACTTCTCTGTGGTGATATTCTTAATTCCATCATTCTCTATTCATTTATTAGTTGGAATTCACTTGTAAGGAAGGAATGTTTTCTTCTTCCTGATTTATTTATTTTAAAAAGTTACGTCAACGTGGATTCTTTATCTTGTGGATTATAATTCTTTATCTTCTTACGCTAGTGATCCCAGATGTAGCCAGTGGGAACCCCTTTAAATTGGGTCTTGGGACTTTTGAGCATTTTCCTTTCTGGCACTGCATATATTCCAGGCTCGTCTTGTTCTTTCCCTGTGTTAGCTGTAGAATCATTCATGGTGCCAGGAAACCCTGGATAATGCTATTTAAAACCCACAACCTGGATACTCAGTGTACTCTTGGTACTGGAGTGTCATTACTTCTAGGCCTTCTTAGCACATAAAGCTAGGAATGCGCTGTGTGTGTGTGTGTCTATTTCTGTATCTGTCTCTATATGTCAAAAGCCCTGAGTTCAAACTGATGTTTTCAATTCCACCTCAACAAAAGGATTCATTCATTCTAGCCTCCCCGCTTCCTTATCTGAGACTCCTTTCCTGAGAGCTGGAAATTTGGCTATTTTAGTGTGTATACTCATGTATTTGCTCAATCTTAGCATATATGTACATAATTTCAAAATTGTTATATCCCTGTAGAAAACTAGAATACAATATTTGTGCGTAGTTCTTTCTGAAACTGACTCACTTTTAAAATAAAAGCTGTCTTTTCATCGTTATTTATGGGAAATCAGTAACTATTAAACACATAATTACTAAAATAAAAAGTGTTCGTGTTTATCACCTTGGAAACTACCAGAATAGAATAGCATGATTTGCCCCCAAATGTTGACTCTGCTTACCAGTTATTGTGTGGTCTTTGGTAAGTTATTTAATCTTTCTAAGTTTAAGTTTTCTCACTTTTGAAAATTTCGCTGACTTTTGATGATAAGCTTTTCTGTATAAGCAAGAAAAAAAAAGAACTGTGCTACCAAAATATACTAAGTTAATGTTAGGCTGCATTATTGTTTGGTATGTTAACACAAATGATAGGGTAGAAATGGTAGGCTGCAGGATCGTTTTTGAATAACTGAACTAGAGAGTGTTGTTGTTGATTTAATTATGTTGATAATTAACTTATAAACTTAACCCCAGGTACCCTCAGTGTTTACACATGTTAGAACTGCTCCAATATGAACACTTCCGCAAGGAGCTGGTGAATGCCCAATGTGCGAAATTTATTGATGAGCAGCAAATTCTGCACTGGCAGCACTATTCCCGGAAGCGGATGCGCCTTCAGCAAGCCCTGGCAGAACAGCAACAGCAAAATAACACATCAGGAAAATGAAAAGCTGATCCAGACCAGACTCTTACAACACGTATATATTGCTTTTGTACAGTGAAGACAGAAAAAGACTCTTACTCCGAACCTTTATTGTGACAGCACCCAGAACCATTAGTGTGCTATTTAATTGAACTAATTTTTTATTCTCAATAGATTATTTCTCTTAAACTAGAATTGTTCTACTTTGATTTCTCTGTGGATCTGTAAGCTTTCATTAGTATTTAATAGTCAACTGACTAAGAGTAGAAATGTAAGGTGCTTCAGACCAGTTTGAGGAGGTGGGGGGCTGGGACAAAGGGAGGGCCACCAAATATCCCAAAGTCTAAGCAAAATTCTGTTCCTCATAAACAGTGGGTCGGGGCAAATCTGTCTCCAGGAACCTTGCTGTCCCTCAGATCAGCTACCCCACCCCTCTGCAGAGTGAGAGGACTGGAATCAGTGACCTTGGGAGCACTGGCGGTTAATTACTAACAGGACTCTTGACCTTAGACTAGAACAAAGGGTGAGGTGCCTCAGATACTTGTGCTCATTTGGGAAAGCAAACTTTTTTTTTTTTTGGTGGCAGATACCACAAACCAGGCACTATGTTAAGTGCTTAGTTGCATTCTCATTTTATCCTTAGAACAGTCCTTGTTTGTAAAGGAGAACACTTAGGTGTGGACAGGTTAGGAACCTTGCCTGTGTTTACACAGCTAGTAGGTGACAATCAGCGAGACTGACTACCAGTCTAGGTTATATGGCCTCCCACCACGAGGTTGTATGGCCTCTGACCTCTCTGCTACCTGCCTCATCCCACGTAGTGAAGCACAGTCAGATGTAAAACAAAATAGCTGGTGTTGAGCAGGGGCTGGATTAGATGTGCCATGCTTCCCTTCAGTGGTTAGATTAAGTTCTACATTCTAAAGCTAAAGAAGGTGTTTTAGGGTAACAGTTCTTTTGTAAGTTCATGGAATTTAAGGTAAAAGATCCTAACTCCTTTAGAGATCTGGAAGCTGTCTGCTACACTGTTAGGGAGGGGCCTTCAGATATTTCTGTCATCTCCAATGATACCCTCCTTTGTGCTATTACTGCTGCTCCTGAAGACTTAGTTTACCTATAGCTCAACATATCCATATATTAAAGCAAACTAAGGGTTCCTGAGCTTTTTAATAGTACTCTCTGTTATTTAGACATATACGATTTTTTTTACATCATTTATTTATTGCTAACATGAATTCAAAGCAAGTGTGCAGTTTCTTTTATACTAGAGCAAATCAGGAAATCAAGACACAATTGCCATCATCAAATCTTACTCTTCAGAGAACATCATCTCCACGAGGTTGGCCTGAAGACACTCAGATTCTACCAGTTTTTGAGGCTGTAAAAGAAGAACCAATCATATCAACCCATGGCTACAAAAATGTTATTAGGAGGGGAAAGAGTTCTGCCTTGAATGAACAAATCTTGAAACAGAAATTATGCCATTCAGAAACTATCAGCTAGTTATAACACATTTTATGAAATAGTTAAGGTATTTGCCTTAAAGTGAATCATTAAAATTCTTGGCTCCCTGGACTAAAACAAGAGACAGCAAGCCCAATGTCCCCCCTTTCCCTTAACTCTTTAATTTAGAATTCCAGAGTCATGACTTAACTAGAGGTACCCTTTCATCAAGAATTATGGATTAAGTAGAAAACAACTATAGATGGCACTCTTTTAAGGAATTATATGTTAACCAACTTTCTTCAGCAGTGCTTACTGAATTTAAAAATAAGAATGGCTTAGGAGTTCCTTTCGTGGCTCAGTGGTTAATGATCCTGACTAGCAGTTAAGGAACCCAGCTAGGGTCCATGAGGATGCAGGTTTGATCCCTGGCCTCGCTCAGTGTGTCCGGCGTTGCTGTGAGCTGTGGTGTAGGTTGCAGATGCAGCTCAGATCTGGCTTTGCTGTGGCTGTGGCGTAGGCCGGCAGCTGTAGCTCCAATTCAATCCCTAGCCTGGGAACTTCCATATGCCGCGGGTGCGGCCCAAACCCAACCAAACAAACGAAAAATAAGAATGGCTTTTTAAAACACTAAAAAGACTTAATATTTGCATTATTAATAATTTATTGGGATTGGCCGTAGGGATGGACAGCCAGCTTTTGTGTTTTGAATCCATTCTAAAGAGCAATATGATGTATGGGATAAAATGTCAAGATTTTTTCAAATCTCAAAAAAAAAAGGAGTTCCCGTTGTGGCTCAGTGGTTAAAGAATCCGACTAGGAACCATGAGGTTGCAGGTTTGATCCCTGGCCTTGCTCATGGGTTAAGGATCTGGCGTTGCTGTGAGCTGTGGTGTAGGTTGCAGACGCGGCTTGAATCCCGCGTTGCTGTGGCTGTGGCTGTGGCGTAGGCCGGCGCTACAGCTCCTCTTGGACCCCTAGCCTGGGAACCTCCATATGCTGCGAGTGCAGCCCTAGAAAAGGCAAAAAGACAAAAAAAAAAAAAAATTTTTTTTCAAATCTAAATCCAGAACAAGAGTTGATAGGGTGAATTGTATCCCCAGCACAGTTAAAGAGAGATACTCACTGTTCCGTATTTCAGTAGTGTAGGTACTGCAGTTAATTTCAACTTTTTCCTGAAGTCATTACTTGGATCTTTCCAACTATTTCAAAAAGAGAAAGTGATCATGAAAAATTTACTTGGTTTCTTACAGTCTGCTAAATATTTGATGTATTCTTACATTTAGTCTTCTAGTAATCATTGTTTTTGTTGTGAACATTTTAAAAATGTTCTCTATGACTTATTCCCCTGGGCAAAGTTTTCACTTAAGTAAATACATACTAAAATATAAATGTAAAGACAAGTTCCGAACTAACATCAGGGCAAATTCATTGAGCTACCCTTACCTAATACAACTGGCTGATCATTTGAATTTTTAATTTGTATTTAATGTATTCTAATTGCTTGACTTATCTGACTGTACCTGAGAACTCAGAACCTGAATCCCAATGCCATTCCCACCTAAGTTTAGTGCAGGTCTGGGAAATAGAGTACACATTGCCACTTACTAAAGTCTTTCTCCTACTTGGCAGTAGATGAACACACATCCTTCACCGACATGCTTCAGCCCCTCTCGTACAACTGGTTCGGCTTAAAAAAAAAAAAAAGTTGGTAAAAATGATTACACACCAACAGTACAATCAGCACTGATAAACAGCGCCCCTCTCCTCTCCCCTCAGCCTTGGTAAGTATTCAGACTTTAACCTGAAGTTAACTGAGGAGGTTAACAGAAGTCAGGTGCTTTTTTTCTGATTTGAGAGTCACTTTAAAAGGGCAAGGACCAACTCTTAAGTCCTGATTTTGTCCCTACGCCACGGCGCCCAGAAAAACGAAAGACATATATTTGCTGACATCGAAAAGAGACCACCGCATGTCTCCTCTAAGATACTAATCAAGGAAGTGAAAAGGTCTAAAGGACTAGATTCCAAGATTACCGGGGTGGAATGGTAGAAGAGCACTCTTGGCGGGGCGGGAAAGGACTTAGGAGGAGAGTCGTGTACAGGGTTGGAAAAGGCAAAAGACAGTTCAGATCGCCCTGCGGAACTCGGAAGCAGGACTCCCTCCGTTTCTTCTCCACCCTGCTCAAAGGCCACAGCCTCGACTTTCCTGCCAGGTCCTCTGGGCAGCAGACCCGAATCCCGGCCTCACCCTGTACGCAGTCGGGGCACCAGCTTTTCCCTTCGGCGTCCTTAGAACCGGAAAAGTAGGCGAAAATGGTCTTGTCATTGTGCTGCTTCACAGCCTGCATGAACTCCTCGTAGCCGGACACGCTCAACTCCTCGTAGCGGGCCATCGGGAAAGCGGGTCTGGGACAGCGGGAGGGGTCTTGGGCCGCACGCCTCAGCTGGGACCGATCCCATGTGGGGCGGGGCGAAGCTGTTTCCGGGTGGGCGGGGCCTGAAGGAACCAGCCAGGCTCCGAGGTGCTACGGATGCCTCTGACGGCCGTAACTCCCCACCATCTTTCTTTCCTCACGTCTCAGGTCTTTCCGTGCTGGCTGCACCCCCCAGACCCCGGCTTCTGCACCAGTCTGGTCCTGGTCCCGGTCCCGGCCCTGGCCCCAACCCCATGTGCGGCGGCTGCAAAACCTGCCGCCCTGCTGCCCCTGGACCCTTAGGTGGCTCCGGAGCCTTAACGGCTCCCAAGCCACCCTGCGCCTGTTGCCATGGCGACTGGGCGAGCGGCCGGAAGCTAGGCCTAGTAGCGGCCCCCCTGCCCGCTTCCCGGTAGCCGCGCAGAGCCCCAGGCCAGGTGGGCTCGGGCCAGAGCTGGGGGGATTCTGGGAAGCTGCGTTAGGCGTCAGGGACGTAGGGGAGAGAAGACCTGGGCCCTGGACGGATCCTGCCGCTCTTCTGTCCTAATTACCTTTTCTTCTGCTGAGGCTTTAGTCGGGGCCCGGAACTAGGGGGCGGGCGTGCGGGACTGGGCGGGGGCAGGGGGCTGGGAGGGAGGAAGGCTGCGAGGGTTAGAGCTGAGTGTGAGTACGTGTGTGGAGCCGCCTTGGGAGCTGGTGCCAAGACAGGAAGTGCCCCAGGGCTGCGTTGGGAAGGCGGGAGTCGTCCTGGAGCTATGAGTGGGATGGCTGGCCAGGGGGCCCTGCGGGGGCTGCGCGGGGGCGAGCTAGCGGCCGAGACGCCAGGCCGCTGCGTGGGGCCCAGCAGGTCTGGGCGCGGAGTCCGGCGGCCGTGGGGGAAGAGATGGGGTTCAAGGACCACTCGAGGCCGTGGAGCGAGGCGCCGGGCGAGGTCCTCCGTGCGGGAGACGCGCTGCGTGAGTGCAGAAAGGCTTCAAGACTGCCGGGGACAGTGGGGGAGAAGACAAGCAGCGGGGCCAGCCCAGACCGCCGCCGGGGCGAACGAGGCTGCGGGGTCACCTGGCACTGCAGGCTTGATGGAGGCTGCAAGGGACCCTGGGACTGTATGGGTGAACGGGGCTGTGGGGATACCCCAGGTGGTGGGGCCTGTCGGCTCTGTGTGGGTGACTGGCAGTGGGGAGGAGGAGGAGTCGGTTTATAGGAGCCCGCGGGGCTGTGAGAAAAAAGGTCGCCCGGGATCTACAGGGCACGAGAGCATTCTGGAGCTGTGGTTGAAGGTTCAGGCCATGAGGGCAGCTTCGGGATGTGGGGAAGGAAGCAGAGTCGAGCTCCATCCTGTGCCTGCAGGAGAGGGGCTGCTTGAAAGGGGGGTTCCTGGCCGGGCTTCCTGGGTGGAAACCAGCCGTGGTGGTCTCACCGGACCCTGGGTGAAAGGGCAGGCGAGGGCAGCTCCCCGGGCCGCAGGAGTAGCTATAGCTCTGGGCCTAGGGGCAGGCTGTGAGAGGGCTGCAGGCTTGTGTGGGCAGGGCCAGCCTGTGAGGATGCCCTGTGTGGCTATGCCTGGCACTATGGAGGCAAGTTCTGGGATTGTCTCATACCTGCCAGGGAGAGGACAAGCTGTGGGGGTGCCTGGGGCCACGGAGGGGATAGGCTATGGGGTTGCCTCAGGCTCTCAGGGGAAAGAACTGACTATGAGAGTCCCTGGGGCCATGAGGTGGCCGGAGACTGTGGAGGTATCCAAATCTGTGGATGGACAGCTAGGTTGTGGGGGCGCTCTGGGTCTGTCGGGGAGAGAGCAGTCAGTGCAGGTGCCGTGGGCTCTGGCACAGGAGGCAGCCTGCGGGGATACCCCAGGCTTATGGAGAAGGGTGCAGCCCGCTGTGCTGCCTGAGGCCGTGGGGGTCCTCAGGGCTGCACAGGAGGAAACCATCTCTGTGGGTGCCCCAGCCGTGTGGCGGAGGAGACAAGAGGTGGAAGAGACAGGCCCTGGGGGTCTCCCTGGCCTGTGGGGCACTGGACAGCCTGTAGGGGTGCCTTGTGTTATTGAAGAGGGAGCGAGGTATGGGGGTGACCCAGGATTCAGGGAAAGGGGACAGGCTGTGTGGGTAGAGACAGGCTCTGGAGGCCACTCAGGGTCATGGGAAGCTGCACAGACTGCAGAGGTGTCTGGTCCTGATGAGCAGGAGGCAGGTGCTGGGGGTGCTCCAATGCGGAGTATAGGACAGGTGACGGGAGTACCTAGGGCTTGGGGAACCCAACAGCCTGTGGGGGTGTCCCAGGCCGCAGGGGTTCCAGGAGCCTTAGAAGAGCCGACCAGCTTCGGTGGTGTCCCAGGCCTGTGGGCTAGGCAGCAGGCTCGGGGGGTACCTGTGGCTGATGCAGTGCCAGGGATTGTCGGGGCTGAGACGTGCGGTGGGAACGTCCTGAGTCTGTGGGAAAAGAGTCAGGCTCTGGTGCCTACAGCTTTAGGGAGACCTGGGTCTTTGGATCAGGAGCCCAGCTGTGGGGACGTCTCATGTCTGAGCAAGAGGAGACAGGCTGTGGGGTTGTCTGAGACAGTGGGGATGCCAGAGGCAGCAGGTGTGTGCAAGCACAGGTGTGCGCCGGCAGGGGTTCCCACAGCTACGGGTGCGCCTGGGTCTGGAAGCATACCTGCCAGGGTGCCTGCCGCTGTGTGGGTGTCTGGCTCGGTGTGTCAGGAAAGCGGCTCCAGGGATGACGTGAACCTGTGGGGCAGGGTTCATCCTGCCAGGATACCTGTGGCTTCAGGGGTACCTGTGGCTCCCGAGGAGCTGTGGTCTGTGGGAGAGGACCCTGGTTCTGAGGCTTTCCGAGGATCATGGGGGAGGAGACAGGCCATGGGGGTTCCCGTTTCTGTGGCTCCTGAGTTACCTGGGCTTGTGGGAGAGGAGACTAGCTCTGAGGGTATCTCAATATCTTGGGGAAGGAGACAGAATGCCAGGCTTCCTGTGGCTGCTGAGGTGCCCGCCGTGGCTCCTACGGTACCTGGTCCTCTAGGGGTGGAGACTGGCTCTGGAGGTTTCCTCCACCTGCCAGGAGGGAAGCAGATGGCAGGAGTACCTGTGACCGCAGGGGTGTCCACAGCTGCCCGGACACTTAGGCCCACGCAGGAAGATGCTGGTTCTGGAGGTGTCACAGGCCTGTGGGGAGGGAGAGAGGCAGTGCGGGGACCTACAGATGCCAAGGATCCCACCAGGATGGGGATGCCCGCCGCTGCCAGGGTGCCTGGGCCCATGAGGGAAAAGCTGGGCCTCAGGGGCATCTCAGGCTTGGTGGGAGGGAGACAGACTATAGGAGCGTCCATGGCCATGGGCCTACACGCAGCCGTGAGGATGCCTGGGCCTGAGGGGGCGGAGACGCTCTCTGGGGGTCTCTCGAGCTTATTGGGAAGAAGACAGATTGCTGAGATGCCGGCAGCTGCTAGTGTTTCCATGGCTGTGGGAGCGCCCGCTGCTCCTCGGGCCCCTGGGCTGCTGGTGAGCACTGCTGGCTCTGGGGATGGCTCGGGTGTATGGGAAAGGAGACAGGTGACAGAGATGCCTGCTGCTGCCAGGGCTTCAGGACCTGTGGATGGGGAGACAGCCTCTGAAGGTGTCGCAGGTCTGTGGAGAAGGAGACCCAGTGGAGCCGTCTCTGAGGCTGTGTCTTTGGGGATGCTTGCAGCTGTCGGTGTCCCCACGGCCGGGCGTGGACCTGCCGCAGTGTGGGTGACTGGGTCTGCAGGAGAAGGACCGAATGCTGCCGTCTCGGGCCTCAGAGTGCCAAGGAGACAGTCCACAGAGGGCCCTGGGGCCTCAGCGGGGGAGGCGGGAGGTAGAAGTGTCCTGGGGCTGGTAGGGCGGAGCCAGATGGGGGTGGTGTCTTACACCTGTGGGCACGGGACCAGGTCATGGAGCTGCCCAAGGTCCGTGGGGGAAGAACCAGACTATGAGACGGTACCAGGAGTGTCCGGGACAGGCACGCCCATGGGGGTGAATGAAGCCGAGGAAGCGCCCCTGGTTTCAAGGGAGGAAACAGGCATTGGCTGGTCCAGGGATCACGCCCAGCAGGGTGGGAGGAGACAGGCTGGAGGAGGGTCTGGAATCAGAGTCAGGGGCCACAATTTGGGAGAAAGTTACGAGGGGGAGGACAGATTGAGGGGGACATTGCAGTAGTATACATAGGGGACGAGTTGAGGGGGTCCTGGGGCTCTTTGGGAGGGAACAGGTTGGGGGGGATTTGTTCTGGGCTGTGGATGAAGCCACAGGCTATAGAGGTGTCTCAGGATGAGGAGGGAGTTAGTTCGTGGAGATGCCTCGCTGCTTATGGGGTGACAAATAGGTTTCCTGGCGCAACGGGAAGGGGACAGGTTGCAAGGAGAGGGGTGTCCCAGGACTTTGTGATTGGGGAACAGTTCGGGGTGGGTGTTCCTGGACTTCGTGTGTGTACGTGTTTGTGTGCGTGTGGAGCATCACTTGAGGTATCCTAGAACGGTGGGGATCACTTGGCTTTGTCCTGTTGGAGAATGGACCGTTAGGCCTTTTGGCATCCAGGGCGAAGGTACTGACCTCCAAGTAAAAGTCACAGACGCCCTAGTCCCAGTTCTGCAGGCTCCTTCATTCTGCGGCTCCAGCCCCTGAACCGTGGTGACGTCAAGCCGGCTGGGATTACCTCGCTCGTGTGCTCCTCCTGTCTTCGCTTTTGGTCATATCTCTGCAGCCTTAGAAATAAGGAGTCTTTATGTTCCTACAGATGTAGCAGTCTTTAAGCAAATCCAGTCTGCAATCCTTGGGTTTATTCAGAAGTTTAAATTAGGGATTTTTTTTTTTTTCAAATGTGAATTTCCCAGTTGAGTTCCTGTGGGATTCTTTGAGAGGACAAACTCCTCCATACATTTCACACTAGTCAGTTTATGGAAAATCTACTTAATTCAGCAAATGTTGAGTTAAATTATCTACTGTGCTCAAAGCACTATATTGTGGGAAATCTCAGAGAAGAGCAAGACAAGGCCCTTACCCTCGAGGAACCTTGTCTAGCTGGGAAGATGAGACAGATACCTGTGAAATAGGTAAATAACAACACGAGCAACTGTGTGATAAGCACAGGAGTGCAGGGACAGCAGTGTCTGTAAGGAGGCATTCAGAATAGGGAGAGGCACTGATATGCGTGTAGTTTATAAGACACTTTCCTATCTGTTAAGCCCTGAGTGTGAATATAGGGTGGGGGGAGTTGGGGGGAAGTTGAAGGTGTACAGAGGTCATTTAGCTAGTTAATGGCAGTTCCTGGCATCAATCTAGGTATTCTGTTGACACAGGTTTACTTAGAGTCATGCAGAATTCTGTCCTTTGGGGCTCCCTCGGAGAGTAAAGCGTACTGCTTTTTGATTAGTAGTTAGGACTTGGTGCTGCAGGCTGTGTATCCATAAAACTCCCCTGCTGGAAAGTGCTTGTCTATCATAGCAGAGCTCTGGGTTCGCAATAATGTCTCACTGGCAACCCTTGAAGTTTGAAATTTGGAACGAAGGGGGCTCAGGAAGTAGTCATTAAGCTAGTATGTCCCCCTATTCTCTTGGAAGGTAAAGTTTCCAAAGTGTAGCTGCGTCTGTCAGTGGAAGGAACTGCCATCTACCTGTCCCTCAGCATTTGCTCTATAGCGTGAGGCTGCTTTGGACTGCCGGAATATTGTCACGGGAGCACGGCCTTGTGTTTTCCTTATTCTTTCCATTTGTTCGAATACTGTTAGTCTGAAAGTACTTTCTTTTCTCTCAGGCGATGGTTTTAGGGGAGAACTGTTGGCCGATGACTAAGCTTTCACTGTTCTACACTCTCTGACATGATGGGACCGGGCAGACCAGCCTCAAACTGTGTTCATCTAGCATCTAGTGTCCAACTGGATGAGAGGAGTGACCCCAGGAAACTTCAGACCCAGGTAGATTCGTTTTGTTTTTCTCTTCAGATTTCTGTTAGGAAATATTTCAACCAAAGAAAAGGACAATGAACACGTTTTAAATAACCTTTTAGATTTAACCATTGTCACGCCTTGGGAAATGGACAAAAAATAATTCTCTAATAGTGTCGTATAACCAGCCTTTATTCTGCTTCACACGGTTGTCCCCAAAATGTCTTTTCTTCCAACACTATATTTATGAGAATCTTCAAACATAGAACAGACGGAATTTTACAGCGAGCACATAGATTCCATCACTGTTTCACCATAGTTGTTTCATTACATCCATCCCTCTTGAATCCATTCATCAATCCATCTTTTGGACTCACATCAAATAAATGGCAGACATGAGTACACTAAGTATTTGAGCATGTATATCATACACTAGAGTTCATTCTTTGCCATTTTTTTCTTTTGATGTAAATTTTACATCTGCAGTGAATACATTTACATGTATACATCTTGACGCATTTGCTGAGTTTTGACAGGTGTATGCACATGTATCTCATACCTCTATCAAGATACAGATCATTTTCATTGCTCTAGAAAGCTCTCTGGTGTCCCTTCCTAGTCAGTCTCACCCACAGGCCGCCACTATTCTGATTTTTATCGCCATAGATTAGTTTTCTGTGTTCTAGAACATCATATAAGTGGAATCATACACTATGTACTCTTCTCTAGGGGCTTCTTTCAGTGGGTGTGATGTTTCTGAGATTCACCCCCATTTTTACATGTGTCAGTAGTTCATTACTTTCTAATACTGAGTAATGCCACATAGTAAACGGGTGCAGTGTTTATCCACTCTTCAATTGAGGAACACCCGGGATGTTTCCACTTTGGGTCATTATGAATGGCAGCGCTCTGAACACTCTTGTACAGATGTTTTTGTAAACACATTTTCCTTTATCTTGGGTAAATACCTGGGAGTGAAACTGCTGGGTCATAGGGTAAATGTGTGTTTAGTTTTTTAACAAACCAATAGACTGTTTTCCAAAGTGATTGTACCATTTTACATTCCTGTCAAAAATGAATGAGAACTCTCATTGCTTCACATCTTTGCTAGCATTTGGCTGTGCTTTTTAATTATAACCATTATAACCATTCCGGGGTGTGTGTAGTGATTTTGCAGAATTTTTTTAAAATTTTGACATAATTTCGTACTAACAGAAAAGTTCAAAGAATAATACACAGAATTCCTAGATACTCTTCTCCCAGATTCCCCAGGTATTAGCATCTTACTACATTTTTCTCTCCTTTCTCTTTCCTTTTTTTTTCTTTTGTTTTTCTCTTTTTTTTGGGCCGTACCCGCGGCATATTGAAGTTCCCAGGCTAGGGGTCCATTCGGAGCTACAGCTGCCAGCCTACGCCAGAGCCACAGCAACGCGGGATCTGAGCCGCGTCTGCAACCTACACCACAGCTCACGGCAATGCCGGATACTTAACCCACTGAGTGAGGCCACGGATCAAACCTGCATCCTCATGGATGCCAGTCAGGTTTGTTAACCGCTGAGCCACAAATGGAACTCCATGTCCCTTCTCTTTCCTTCCTTTCTTTTCTCTTTCTCTCTTGCTGTACACACACACACACACAATTATTTTCTAAGCTTCTTAAGAGTAGGTTACAGACAGAATGTCCGTTTGCTCCTTGTATTTCCTAAAAACAAAGACATCTTATATAATCATGGCACAGTGATCAAAATCAGGAAATTGACATTAAAATGATGCTCTCCTGTAATCTACAGATCTTATGGAGATCTTATTAGTTGTTCCAATAATGTCCTTTATAGCAAAAAGTAATCCAAGATTATGAGTTTCATTAGTTGTTACATTTCTTTGGATTCCTTTAAATTTCAGAGTCCATATTTTACGACATTGACATTTTTGAAAAATACAGACCTGTTATTTGAGGATTTCCTCTCAATTTGAGTTTGTCTGAAATTTTCTCATAATTACATTTCAGGTTATGTACCAGTGGTGTCTATCTGCCTGTCTGTCTATGTTAAAACCCATGAGTACCCACAGATATCTCCAGTCCATTCCAACACTTCCCATTTGTAACTCCCATATTTAACAGTGTGAGACCTGGCTCCAGTTATCCACAGTATGTGTACTTATTTATTCAATCCTAGAATGTATAAAACTAAGAATTGCAATCCATGGCTTCACAAAAAAAGAACCTTACAAATTAGAGTTCAGCATTTGTTTAGAGAACCTTTTGTCTTTAGCCTAAAGGCATACAGTCCAAATAACTATGTTCAGAAATTAATTGGATTGATTTTTTTTTTTTAACCCTCACTTTTGTTTGAAGTTCAGTTTGGTTCATTATTGTTCATTTTCAGGGTTTTCCTTCATCCTTAGAAACTGTATTTATTTATCTCCCTCCCTTTCTTCCTCCCTTCTTCTCTCCCTTCTCGTCTCTGTGTGAAACATGAACGTGGTTCCAAACAAACCTTTAAAAAGGAACATTCAGTGGAATGTTATCCCCTCCCCCATTCCCTCTATCCTTTATACCAGATTCTTACCACACCCTGGAGATACCTAATCTTATTAGCCTTTGATTTTTTTCTTAGCCGTGTTTCTATTTGCACATATGATCAGATGCGTGTGTATTTTCTCATGAGGTATTTCTCCTCTCCCTCTTTTTTTTTTCCCCCCTTGGCCGTGCACGTGGCACATGGAAGTTCTGGGACCAGGGATCAAACCTGCGCCACAGCAGCAAGCTGTAACAGTGACAATGCTGAATCCTTAAGCCACTGAGCCACCAGGGGACTCCACTTCTCCCTTTTTTGAAGGGTAGTGTATTACAGGTACTCCTTTTGCACTTCGCTCTTTTCACTGAACAGCATGTCTGAGAAGTCCCTCCACGTGAGTTCATACAGATCTTCCTCATCCTTTACATCCTCACATTCTCCTCTGTGTGGATGTAGCATAGTTTGCCACCTGCTGCTACATGGCCATTTAGGTTGATTCCAGTACTTTGCAGTTACAAACACATCAGTGTGTGACCCTGTGCATATGTATTGTTGGGTGTTATCTTTTTTTCTTTTTACGACTGCACCTCTGGCATATGAAAGTTCCCAGACCAAGAGCTGAATCAGAGCTGAAGCTGCTGGCCTGCGCTACAGGCACAGCAATACTGGATCCCAGTTGTATCTGTGACCTACACTACAACTCATGGCAGTGCCGGATCCTTAACCCACTGAGTGAGGCCATGGAGTGAACACATGTCTTCATGGATAACATTTGGGTTCCTAACCTGCTGAGCCACAGTGGGAACTCCTGTTGGTGTGTATCTTCAGGATAAATTCCTAGATGTGAGACTGCTGGGTCAAGAGGTAAACGCATGTGCAGTTTGTTGGGTGTTTCCAGAGTCCGCTTTGAGGTGAGCTCCATCAGCGCCTGGAAGAGGACTCTTCTCCCACAGCCTGGGTCCCAGCAGCATGTGCTGCCGTACCTCTTAGTTTTTGCTGACCTCTTGCTGTCTTGGTGTTTTTTTAATTTGTATTTTTATGAGCTTGACTAACTTTTCATATACTTAAGGGCCATATATCTTTTTCTGTTGTGTTTAATTGTTCATTGCGTTTTTACCATTTTTTACTGAATTTTGATCTTTTTTCACCTCATTTTTAAGATTTCTTTATAGACAGGGAACTCTTTGTATTTACAGATATTTTTCTTCCAGTTTTTTGGTTCTTTGACTTTGTTTATGGTGGGTTTTTTGGTTTTGTTTTGTTTTGTTTTTGGCCACATCTGCAGCATATGAAAGTCCTAGGGCTAGGGATCGAACCCTTGACAGAGCAGTGTCAATGCCAGATCCTTAACCCACTGTTTATGGTGTTTTTTAACCATAAAAAATAGAGGTTGTTTTAGAATTTTTTATTTTAATGTAGTGAAGTTTATCACTCCTTTCTTTTATTGTATATAGATTTTGAGTCCTAGTTAGAAAGCCTTTCACTACACCCAGATTAAAAGAATTCACTCATATTTTTTTCCCTAGTACTTATATCAAATCCCCTAGGTATTTTAGGTTATTTTTACTTTGGGGGAAAGATTTCTCCAGCAAAGCTCTAAGCTCCAAGTACTATTCCTCATTCTGTGGACCCTTCAGATGGTAACCATGGTTTTTCTCTCTTACAACTTCTACTTTTTTCACCTAAAATAATTTCCTAAAGTTTTATCACAATGGGTTTGTTTTACAGACTTTTCATCCACGTGATTATATCAGCACCTTTACCATGTGAGCTGTGGGAGCTGGGAGGCCATCTCCAAGGGCAGGCACCTCAGCACAGGCCTCGCCAAGTCTGTAGGCACGGACTCTCCTAGGGCTGGTTACCTGCCATCGACAGGTCCAGAGCCACAGGACTATTTGCACCTAAGGAAATAATTGAAGGAAATAAGAAAATCTAAATGCTTGGAAATAGTAATTGAAGTAACGTTTGTATTAGTGGAAAACCTAGAACAATCGAAATGTTTAATAACAGAGTTGTAGTTAGGTTAAGTGTGAAAAAGCCATTCATTGGATTTTGGAAAATGCGTTTGTGAAAAATAATGAAAACTGTGGGAATATGAAACATGCCTCTATTTGTGAAGTGAAAAACAAAACCTATGTCTATCCTGATTATAACTGACCAAAGCTGAAACCTGCATAAGAAGGTGTAAGTGGTACAGCAAGATGCGCTTAGGTGCAGGTTAGAAGACATGGTCCACCCACCAGGTGAACAATCTCGGGAAGACCTGAAAAGGTAGTGTCAGGGCTTAGGTTCTGTGTGGCGCCTCTGTGGAGCTGTTTTTACGAACTCTCATAGTGAATTGTTTGGTCACTGGCAGGGACCTGACATTTTGAAACAGGGCTGAAGTCCGTAACTGGGGAGTTAAGGAACTTACTGGTTTTGCCTGCAGATTTGTGGCTGAGTTTGTGAGGAGGATCCCAGTGCGCTCTTAGTAAATGGAAGGGTCCTACTGGGGACTGGGTGACTGTAGGATAGAACCACGCGTGTGTGACTAACTCAAGGGTGTATGAGAGTGGCAGTTTCTCTCACCCAACAGGAAAGTACCTCTTAGCGCTAATAATCGTGTGGGTGAAGTTGTAGAAGCTTGATGATAGACATATACCAACTATGCAATATGTTGTTTTTCTAATGTGTGCTTACTTTTATTTATTTTTTTAAAGAACCAGCTGCAGTTTAATAGGAACGTTCCTACACATTCGAGCAACTTGGCAATCCGGTATTCTTGCCCACATGGAATTAGAATTGAAAAACTGAAGCACTCATACAATGAGTCACATCAGTGTAGAGACGGTCCTGACCTAAGCAGTTCTGTTTCGTTTTCTGTCATATCAGAAGAGAGACTTAGCTATGCCGTCCACCTAGCCAAGAGAGATGTGAAACGCAGGCAGCTGGAAGAACATATAAAAGAGCATCATCTCAGAAGTCAGCCCCGAATCTCTCAGAAAGGTGGACACTCTGCACATAACGTGTCTGACCAGAGGGTGGAAAGGAAGGAATCTAAGAGTCGGGGCAGCCACCAGCCATCCAAAGTAGAAATCTCCAGCTCAGGTGCCAAGGTCTACCTGTACACGTCTTATCCGGGACAGTCAGAGCTCACCATGCCAAATTCACCCCCCACTCGCGATCCAGGACTTCAGCCCCACACCATAGGGGACCACAAAAGCCTGTGCGAGCACAAAAGCCTATTGGAAGTTCAGCGACTCCAAAAAGAACTGAGCAGTTGTATCCAGAAAATTGAAGAGGTAACTAAAAAAGGTGAGAATAATTGGAATCCTGACTTTGAAAAGCTGCTATGAGAAGGTACAGTTCAAATACATTCTTTAGGGCCTCCGCTGCCATCACCTTCCATTGTCTTCTTCTGTCACTAGAGTGAGCAATCATGACAAGACAGGGGGACTTTGAGTTTGACTAGTGTCTTTTTCTGAAGAGTTGGCCCTGCCCCAGCCCCTCTCTCCAGCAGAAGCACCAGAAACAGCCCCTTTTCTGTAGGCTGTACATGGTAAAGTGACTGACTGAGGGCCCTGCCTGGTCATTGCCAAACCTGCTGTCTGAACCTTAGGTCTCCTGGCACCGGCGTCCAAATTATCCTGGAATGTTTTGCTTCTTTATCCAGAAGTCCTTCTGGCATAATTATTTTTTAATTATTTTTCATTTGTTCAGAAAAGAGCATAATACATGTACATTATGGATAAAATGGGTTCTAACTTAGGCAGTGTTTAGGTGAGTATACAGCAGGTGACAAGGGGAGTTATATATATAAATAAAATATCTGGTCACAGGGTAGAAAGGAAAGTGTATAATAATCATATACTGTTCTCAACAATTCTTCAGTGTTCTCTACCCCCTTGCATTTCCCTGGGGAGTAGAAGATTGATTCCACATGGAAAATTTGGGCTTACCAGAGCTAACAAGTAGGGGAGTCAAGTCCCACTTTCAAACTGCAAGGAATGGGGAGTTAGCATCAAAAGGAGATACTGTGCTAGGATAATACATAGTCTATAATCATCTTTTGCCTTTTTTTTTTTTTTTTTGGCCGTGCCCATGGTATGTGGAATTTCCTGGGCCAGGGATCAGACCCAAGCCACATCAGCGACAACACCGAATCCTTAACTACTGGGCCACCAGGAGACTCCATCTTTTGCATTTTAAAGTTAAGTCATATATGCATACATTCATGTGCACATTACATAAGGAATTTAAGGTGTCTGGCAAAAACAAATTGAACAAAATAGAACAGAAATATGTAAATGAAGATGTTTTGGCACAGGGAAGAATAAGATTTATTAGGAATGGGTGACACATTTGTTTCTGAGCTTCCTCACAGCTAAAGAGGAAAATGGGATCAATTGCAGAATTTACAAAGAAAAAACAATTCTGTAAAGAAAAACTAATTCCATGAATTGAGGCTGGAAAGAAATTTCTCTAGTGGGTCTTCATAAAGAGTATGTTGTGTAATATATCATGAACAATTTGAAAACATCGCTGCGTCAGAATAATAGAAGTGTTGTGGCTCATTTCTCCTGGCATCTCTCAGCGGCGGTCTGCGGCATGACCCCACAGCACAGTATGGTAGAAACCATGCTAACCATGCTCCCAGGGGAGCAGAGCCACAAGGCCCGCTGCTCCGGTGATGGAGCCTCAGCCAGGGGACCCTTAGGGCGGAGCTGCTAAGACTCAGTGGGGAAGAACTGGGTTGGGTGGTTTTTTTGTTCTTGTTGGTTTTTCAGTTTACATTTTCAGTCTGTCACAAATCAGTACTTTGTAAACTATAATAAAAATCTCCTGACAATGGAAAATTGGCAGGGAGCTAGTCAGTGCCTACTCTGAATTTCTGCACATACATACCTCGTCGTGGACTGGTAGTGCTGGCGATGGCCCCGATGGGCAGCCGCCCTCCCAGTAGCCCTGAGGTGTCCCCTGCACTTCCCAGTGCTGCTGCTCTGGAGACTGGTGGCATCCAAGGCCTCTGCACGGTGAGCAGTTAGAAACCCCGCTGGAGCCAGTTACCATGTGCAGTCATCTAAGTATGTGGGCCCAGGATTTTTCTGTGCTGTGCAGCCCAAGCAAGAGAGGGAAACAGTTGGGCTTACAGGCTTCTAGGACACTGCATCTGTATCTACAGCTCCTGATTTCAAATTTTTGCTTTCTTCAAAACAGCCTTACTGTTTTTGCGATTTTTTAATGAGTAAGTATTTAAAGTCTGAATTTATCAAATACACTTTTATTGTTAAAATACAGCTTTAATCTGACTTGCATATTGGAATTTTGCAGAAGAATTTGTTTTGTATGAACATATTAAAAAACCACTGACTGTGAAGTCCCCATCATGGTGCTGTGGAAACGAATCCGACTAGGAACCATGAGGTTGCGGGTTTGATCCCTGGCCTCGGTGGATTAAGGATCTGGTGTTGCCGTGAGCTGTGGCGTAGGTTGCAGACATGGCTCAGATCCTGCGCTGCTGTGGCTGTGGTATAGGCCAGCAGCTATAGCTCCGATCAGACCCCTAGCCTGGTAACTTCCCTATGCCGTGGTATGGCCCTAAAAAGACAAAAAGATGAAAAAATAAAGAATAAATAAAAACCACTGACTAGAAGGAATGGGTAGACTACATTTCCCTCAGGCAATGTTCCAGAGACAGTTTCTTTGAATGACTCATTTGTAAATATGGAGCTGTAGTGTGTGAGGGTCTGCTTCCCAACAAATAGTCGAAGACTTTGGACACTCAAATAATTTTAGCCCTTGATCTTAATACGCTGGAAAACGTCTTTCTCTTCTGGGTTCAAGATAAAAGAGTGTAAAAGAAATCTTGCTAGACATAAAAATAGGCCAGTAATTTTTTTTTTTTTTATAGAAAGCACTATAGATATGGGCTCAATATAAGGAATTTTAAGATAGTAAGAGATGCCTAACAGCAGAATAGGCTGTCCGGTGGGATTTGGTTCAGGAAAGTCCTGCCTGGAGGGCAGCTCTATCTAGTCAGCTGTTCCATCTCTGAGTCCGTGCATATACCCACTTGCTTGTCCCTAGATGTTTAGCTGATGAAAACTGACATTTTTTTGCTATGACAGCCTCATGCTTTTTCTTAAAACTAGAAATCTTCAAGCTTATTATCCTTTTGAGTAACTGGAGTTTTTCTAAGTTTTGGTATATGATTTATAATCCATTTGGGGGGGTGATATTTTCAGATCGCATGGAAGACGCTTTGGATCCCGATGAAGAGCGGAGGGTCCGTGTTAGGAGGCAGGAGCAGGCCGTCCGTTCTGCCCGAATGCTCTACGTCCTCCAGCAGCAGGTGTGGAGAGCAGGGAGGTCCCCCCACCCCGCCTTGCTTTTGCCTTCTCAGGGAATTCCTGTTTTCCTTCTGTCTCAGGGATGCCAGCACCAGAGTATCACATGTGAATTCTAATGCGTTTGTGAGGCTAAATTTACTGAACACACAGACAAATAATTATTTTTGTCCTCTGCCTTATGTGTTTGTGCACTATGCATTTATGGCCAGGCTCTTAAAATACTAATTTTTCTTTTTTAAACTTTTTGGAGTCATAAGCTCTTGAGAATCTACTAAAAGCTATGTGTCTTTTCCCTAAAAGAAAGATACGTACTACACCATATATTTTTTGCACACATTTAAGTGGATCAGTTACCCTGAAACTCCTGGTGCCTGGTAATTGCAGCCTTAGAGGAAAGGGATCTTGTTAGTTTCCCTCCTGTCTCATGTTTATTGTCTACTAGAAGCTTAGTAGATAGTTAATAGTTTGTCTCTAAGAATAAAGAATGTGTTAAGTGTCTTTCAGGACACATTTAGTGGCTGATAAACAGGTATTTACCTTCTTTGTATTGTGTGTGTGTGTGTGTGTGTATGTGTGTATGTACATACATATATACATATATGTATATATATATATATATATATATATATATATATATATATATATATATATATATATATATTTTTTTTTAGGGCTGCACCCATGGCATATAGAAGTTCCCGGGCTAGGGATCCAGTCAGAGCTACAGCTGCCGGCCTTCGCCACAGCCACAGCAACATCAGATCTGAGCCGCATCTGCGACCTACACCACAGCTCACAGCAATGCCAGATCCTTAACCCACTGAGCAAGGCCAAGGATTGAACCCGCAACCTCATGGTTCCTAGTCGGATTCTTTTCTGCTGCGCCACGATGGGAACTCCTGTGGGTAGATTTAAATTGTTTGTTTGAACTTTAACGCCTTACTGGTTAGTAAGCCTTGAACTCATTTCTGAGTCGCATGTTAGCCTTATTGCTGAGCCCAAAGCTGGCTTCTTTCACTTAAAAGGTAGTGGCTGAGTTAGATTTTGTTCTGTATTATTATTTTAGTCCTTATTCTGTACTGCTGCCATAGAGATTGTGCTTAAAAGATTTTGTTGGCTCTCTAGCGTAGAGGGTGAAAGCTGAATTCTTCAGCATGGCACTGAAGACTTCCTGATCTGGCCCTCCTACCTTTCCAGAGTCACCTCCACCTTCGCTCCTTCATATTAAATTCCTCTTACACTGGGGACCAAGGGTTGAAGGTGAACCCTGAGCTCTAGTCACCATCTTGAACTGGAAACCAGTAACTATTTTGGGGGTTCGTGAATGAAGAGCTTTGTCTAATTTTCAAATGACTTGAATTAATAATGGTTGTGTTTGGACAAGATGTATCCTTTTCTACAAAAAAGATCAGTGGAAAGGTACGAAGTTTTCATTTTTCCCCCTTTGCAAAACAGGTGAAAGAAATCCAAGAAGAATTGGATAAATTGAGTCCACATAAAATTAAACACACTAAGAAGGTATGATGCAGTTTGATTATGATTAATACTTATTATTTATAAACTACATTTCCAGTGTTCTGTTAGTATTATGTGTGGGTTCTCTGCACTAATGTTGCTTTTAGTGCTTTAGAAACCTCTTAGGGAGTAAGTGCGTTAAATATTCAGAATCTGGGGTCACCGTCTAAGAAACAGGTTCTGAAAATTTGTGCTGTTGCTGCTAGTATAAGAAACTGAGCATAAGAGGGAAAAGACTTTGCCTTTAGAAAATCTTTAAACTTTGCAATTCCCTTTACTATGGAAAGGTTTTCATAGTAGAAATAGTTCTTACGTAGAAAGAAGATTGACTGTAAATGTTCTTGAGGATTGGGTTACTGTTTAGAAGTTCTGAGTACTGAAATAACTCTCGTATCTCATTTATTGCCAGTCCTGGGCAGTGTCCAGGTTGGCAGCTGCCCATCGAGGAGCCATTCGGGCCTTACAGATGTTTGTTACTCAGTTTACCGACCGAGGGGAGCACCCACTTCCTACTCGGTGCAGGGAACTGGGCAGTCTCATTCGCCAGCTTTCGCTCTGTTCTGCCAAGTTGGAGGCCGATTCTTCTGTCCCTGATGTGGTTATAGATATCCTGCAACAAATTGAGGTATGACATTGACTCCAACTTTCCTGTAAAATCAGTCCTTCCTCCTTCCCTCCCTCTCTCTATTCCTTCCTTTCCTTTCTTTTCTGCACCTACAGAACTTCCCTGGCCGGGAAATCTGAGCTGCAGTGGTGACCTGCACCATAGCTGCTGCAACGCTGGATCCTTCAGCCTCCACCCAAGGCCCAGGAATGAACCCACACCTCTGTAGCAACCCAAGCTGCTGCCATTGGCTTCTTAACCCATTGCGGCCACAGCAGGAACTCCTAAAGTGCATTGTTTCTAAGCAGAGAAATAATGTTTACCATTGCCTGATTGCATTGAGATTCATGAAGAATACAAGACAAAGCTGGGACCTAGGAAATTTAAGCTTTACAGAGGAGAGAAGAAGCACTTCATGGTTTTTTTTTTGTTTTTTGTTTTTTTGTCTTTCTGTCTTTTTCTAGGGCTGTACCCATAGCGTATGGAGGTTCCCAGGCTAGGGGTCTAATCGGAGTTGTAGCTGCCCGCCTATACCACAGCCACACCGACGTGGGATCCGAGCTGTGTCTATGACCTATACCACAGCTCACGGCAATGCCGGATCCTTAATCCACTGGGCAAGGCCAGGGGTCGAACCTGCAACCTCATGGTTCCTAGTTGGATTCGTTAACCACTGAGCCCCAATGGGAACTCCCAGAAGCACTTTGTTTTAATTTGATTGTTTTTACATTCTTTTCTATAATATTATATGTGACTTCTTTGAGAGTTAGTGCCTTGTGTCTAGAACTTACAATGACTCTAACCAGGTCCATTAGTTAAACAGAACCTTCCATTCCATGACCATGCCATTTAATAAATAATTTATTAGCATAAAAAAGGAAAACAGTAAAGTACTGTTTAGATTAGTGCTTAGAGTATCAATGTATAATCCAGATAAATTTTTTTTTTTGTCTTTTTGCCTTTTTATCTAGAGCCGCACCCACGGCATATGGAGGTTTCCAGGCTAGGGGTCTAACAGGAGCTGCAGCTGCCGGCCTTCGCCACAGCCACAGCAATGCGGGATCCGAGCCGCATCTGCAACCTACACCACAGCTCACGGCAATGCCAGATCCTGAGCAAGGCCAGGGATCGAACCCACAACCTTGTGGTTCTTAGTTGGATTCGTTAACCACTGAGTCATGAAGGGAACTCCCAGATAAATTTTTGAAAAGAAGAAACAAAAATTTATGGATGCAGGGCCTAAGGTCTTTTGATATGGCTAGAGTCTTCTGGAAATCACAGCTGGTATATACTAGTCAGGAATGGATGGTGTTCTTGGTTTTTATTGGTGACAAAGACAGCAGAAACGTGGTGACCTTAAATCTTTATAGTTCTCTGAAGTTTGCAGAGTGCTACCGTTTCATCCTTACTGCATTGCTGTGATTTGCTATAGGTTTTATTTTACAGATTAAAAAAAAAAAAGTCAGAGACATGACACAATTCCTTCTCTTGTGAGCTAGGGACCAACTCCTATCTTCTGACACCCCTGCCACTGTTATTTCCTCTGCAGCACACTTTTTCATTCCCAAATAAAAAGACAACCCTTACATTAGTGTGACATAGTAAGTAAGCTGTTATCTGCAGAGGACGGGGTGTGTAGTGGGGAGAATCCTGGACTCAGTGACAGGCCAGTTCTACCAGTAACTAGCCCTTGGTGATCCTTAAGGCCCCTTCTGCCTTTATAGTTTCATTACCCAGCAAATATGTTTGTGACTTATATTGGTTACATTCGTGTATGTAGAACTCACTATCAGGTATGTTACTGTCAAATGAAGACCTTTAGATGGCATATCAGGTTATGTGGTGCTTTATAAACTTATCTGTAAGAAACACTTATTGGCCAAATGATTTCATTTACGGGATGTATCTTCATAATCCTAGAAAGGATCTCCAGATGTAGACTCCCTTTCCCAAATTTTGAGCAAGTGTACCTTAACATAATGTTTCTTAAGCATAATGTTTATCTCCTTTACATTTCAAAATATCCAGTAGCGCGAGAAATGTATTCTTTCTGGTTGATGTGTACTATGCCATCTGACAGCTTATTATTTTCCTTTGCCTTATTGTCTTTTAAACTATATGTTCCTGGCTGTGTTCAGTTGTCCTTGACATATACTGACCAGAGGGAGGATGGATCTTGCTGCTAGGTGATGAGCAAGTAGTACCTGTTAGAGGTCATTCCTCTCCTAGAAAGAGGGGTGCACATCTCCCGCCTTGTGGTGGGTGAGTGACCAAAGCCACTGGAAAGGCTGTTTCCTTTAGTTTATGAAAATGTATATTAAATATACTCTGTGTGCCCTCTTAAAAGATTGTGTTTACGGGGTTTTCATTGAGAATTAAAATGCTTATATAGCATATAGGATTATATTCTGAAGACTGGTTGGTTTTTAAAATGGTGAGCCTTAATTTTAGAATTCGAATGCCTTTAAAAGTTGTCGTATTCTTTATTTATTTATTTATTTATTTATTTATTTATTTATTTATTTATTTATTTATTTCTATTGGTTTTGGTGAGCTAAACATGTAAAAGAACATGCGGCATTCCTTAAAAGGATGGCCTAAATAACCAGGTTATAAAATGAAGTGACGTTTCATCAATAGTGAGAGATGAGCCATTAAAAACACATTTCTCTGGGGTCCCCATTTTCAGTTTAGTGATTAAAAGTCAGATTTTTGTGAAATAAACTAAGAGAATGATTGACTGTTTCATGACAGGCTTTGGAATCACTCCTGGAAAAGAAACTGTCACCAAAAAAGGCAAAACAATGTTTCAGTGAAATTCGGAGCAGATTTCCTGTTGGTACTCAGAGAGCCTTAGACAGATGGCCAAGCACATCCCCAAAGAGTGAGAGGAGGCCCCTTGTAGCAAAGGAGGTATTTCCACAGGAAACAAGACGACCTCCAGTGGCAAAGAAGCTTCTTGCTGGTATGTGCCCTAAAGCGTTTGTTGCAGGATACTTTATTCTTTGAAATTGTATGGACTGTAACAGTTGCTGCGTTGGGGAAAAAGTTAGGTTTTAAAACCTAGTCCACGTCCTAGGTGCACTTGAACTAGGATCAGTGAACAGCACCCAAGGTTCTTCTTCCTTAGGATGGAGGCTGGAGTATTTTTCCACAGAGGAGGGCGGATAAAGTAAAATTCCCTTTTCCGGCATCACAGTGTTTGGGCTAACCAAAGTAAATTCCTACAGAGCTGCAAGTTAGAACCCAAAGTTTTTTTAAAAAGGTTTTTTTGTTTATATTTTAATGAGATACACACATATACATGCACACACATGTGTATACACACACATTTGATTGCTACCTATGTATCTTTACATAGGTAATAAATTCTTAATTACTCCAATAAGTGGAATTGGAAGTTTCTGTGGTGTGCACATTTAAGCAGATACTACCCACTTGCCCTTGAAAATGGACGTTCAAGGATGCTTTGACCAGCCGTGACCATCAGTATATATTTCCCCATGTCCTTGCCAAGTTCTTTATACAATGAAGTAAAAAAAAAAAATTTTCAGTCTCTCATTGGAAAATGGTATCTTCCTGTTTTATATTGCGTTTCCCTGACCCCTGGTGGGGAAGATTACTCTTTCATGTGTTCCTTAGCGGTGTTTATCCCCTCTGCTGTGATGTATCTATTGGTATCCTTTGCCATCTCCCTGCTGGGTTCTGTCTTTTGCTGATGGATGTATAGAAGTTCTTATATATTTTGTATCTTAATTCTTTCCTGGTTTACATGTGTTGCAAATATTTTCTCTTAGACACTTACTTTTGAATTTTGTTTATGGTATCTTTTCTGGCACAGAAGATTGTAATTTTGTAGACAAAATCATCATTCTTTCCAACATATTTTAACATTTTATGAGACAGTTCTTCCCCTCTTTGTTCTCTTTTTCAAAATTTTGCTGATGGTAATTTCTTATCTTCAGAGGAATTTAGAATGAGCTTGTCAAGTTCCATAAAAAATGCTGCTGGGGGATTCACTGGTATTACACTAAATTCAGAAATTAATTAGGGGAGAAATGACATCTTTAAATATGAAATTATCAATTTATTCATACCATACCCCCTTTCTATCCCTTCAGTTGAATTTTACAATTTTCTACTTAAAAGAATTCCCAACATAGGAATTCCTAAGTTCATACTATGTTTATTTCCAGTTTTTATTGCTATTGTGAATGGGATCTCTTTTTTTTTAAATCACATTTTGAAATTGGTTATTGCTACTTATATGGGAGCTGTTGGATTTGTACATTGCTTTTATATCTGGCACATTGCTGAAATCTATAATTTGTTAGGTACTGTATTTCATTGCTTCTGAGGTA
This sequence comes from Catagonus wagneri, assembly GCA_004024745.2. Classification (NCBI taxonomy): domain Eukaryota; kingdom Metazoa; phylum Chordata; class Mammalia; order Artiodactyla; family Tayassuidae; genus Catagonus; species Catagonus wagneri. Next base: position 1,149,160 of record PVHT020000086.1, read on the forward strand.
TGCATTTGAATATTTCTGAAATTGGGATGCATTCTTTTTTTTTTTTTTTGCCTTTTGTCATTTTAGGGCCGCACCTGCGGCATGTGGAGGTTCCTAGGCTAGGGGTCTAATCGGAGCTGTGGCCACTGGCCTGCGCCGCAGCCACAGCAACGCAGGATCCGAGCCGCGTCTGCAACCTACACCACAGCTCACGGCAACGCCGGACCGTTAACCCACTGAGCAAGGGCAGGGATCGAATCCGCAACCTCATGGTTCCTAGTCGGATTCGTTAACCACTGCGCCACGACAGGAACTCCGGGATGCATTCTTAAATTGATGGTATCTTAAAATTACAATATTTAAAAATTTCCTATTGACACATTAAAATATCTTATACTTGATATTTCACATTTAACAAAATATGAGATTTTATTCATTTTTATGTGTTTTTTCAGATAAATAAGCTCACCTATAAGTAATTTTGCCTCTCTTCACAATTTTTATACCTTTATTTTTATCTCTTTCTGCTTTACTGAATGGATTTTAATTCAGGATAATACTGAATAATAGCTGTAATTGTAGATAACTGTGCGCACGTGCTCGCGTGCACACACACACACACACACACACACACACACACACCACACCCCTTTCCCAATTTAAAGGGAATGCTTTTTTATAGATGATACTGACTGTGGATTTTTGGCAAATCTGCATATGAAGTTAAGGAAATTTTTTTCTGTTTCTGTTTTGCTAAGAGATTTTCTTTTCCTCTTTTTTTCTTCTTAAACTGATAGACATACATTGATAGCATTTTAAAATAGTTTTAAAATTTTAATATTGAATTTTTAATGTGCCATTTATATTAGAATGTGGACAAGTCTAGTAAATTAGTTTTCCTTTTTTTAATTGAAGTGGAATGTATAGACTGAAAAGTGCATGATATAAATTTACAGCTCAGTTATCAGCAAACAAACATTTGTGTCTGACCATCACCCAGGTCAAAAAATGGAACATTGCAAGCACTTAGAAATCCCTCTCTACTCCCTTCTCCCAACTCTGTCCCCTCTCATTCCGTCTTTTAACTATCGTTCTGATTTTTATTATTTATTTATTTATTTATTTTAGTTTTTGTCTTTTTGCCTTATCTAGGGCTGCACCCGCGGCATATGGAGGTTCCCAGGCTAGGGGTCCAACAGGAGCTGCAGCCACCGGCCTACACCACAGCCACAGCAATGCGAGATCCGAGCCGTGTTTGCAACCTATACCACAGCTCACGGCAACGCCAGATCCTTAACCCACTGAGCAAGGCCAAGGATCGAATCCGCAACCTAATGGTTCCTAGTCAGATTTGTTAACCACTGTGCCACGACGGGAACTCCTCATTCTGATTTTTAAATGCTCTCCTTTGGTTTTGCCTGATTTGGTACTTTATAAAAATAGAATCACACAATAGATATTTTCTTGTGACTGGTTTATTCCACTTAACATTTTGTGAGATTCATCTGTTCTGTTTGTATAGCTGGGGTTTGTTTGTGTTCATTGCTATATTCAGTTGTTTGAGTATATAGGTATTTATTTATCTATTCTGTTGTTTTAATCATTGGGGTTTTTTTTTTTCCAGTTCGGGGTGATTATAAGGGAAACTACTGTGACAGAGTTTTTATGTGTTCTCCTGATACATGTTGTGTGTATGTTTCTGTTGGGTTTATGACCAGGAGTATAATTTTTAGGTCATCAGGTATGTATTTGTCCAGCTGTAATAAAGGTTTTTTGGGGGAGTTCCCGTCATGGCTCAGTGGTAACGAATCCAATTAGTATCCATGAGGATGTGGGTTAAGGATCCAGCATTGCCGTGCGCTGTGGTGCAGGTCACAGACGTGGCTCAGATCCCATGTTGCTGTGGCTGTGGCTACAGCTCTGATTTGACCCGTAGCCTGGGAACTTCCATATGCTGAGGATGCTGCCCTAACAAGCTACAAAAAAAAAAAAAAAAAAACTTTTTTCACAGTAGTTTTATCCTTTTATATTCCAACCAATTATGTATGAGAATAGTTACTACACATCCTTGCCAACACTTGTTATTAATTTTTAAAATTTTAGCCACCTGGTTGATGTGTAAGGCTGTCATTGTGCATTTGGTTTACACCTTCTGGGTGATAGTGGCAAGTACTTTTTCATATATTTATTGACTGTTTACAGGTTGTCTTTTGTGAAGTGTCAGTTCAGGTCTCCTGCCCACTCCTCACTCCCCTGCCTTTCACTTTCTCATTTTTGTTCCTTTTTTCCTTTCTCTCTCGCCTTTCTTTTCTTTTTTAAAATTGGTTTGTAGTTCTTTGTAGGAGTACTCTCCTTATGGACCCTTTCTTAGTCACCTGTAAATATCCTTTTTGACATAAGATGCGGCTTGCTTTTGAATATAGGCGTGGTGTCTTTTGATGGACAGAATTCTTAATTTCACTGTGCAGTAGTCTTTTCCTTTATAGGTGATTTTGTCTTGTTTTGTTTTGTTTCTATTTAAGAAGCATTTCCATATGCCAAAGTTAAAATATTTTCCTGTTATTTCCTAGAAAAGTTTCATTTTCTTCCAGATGGAGATCCAGTTTAGCTAGCACTCTTTGTTGGAAATTTTCTTTTTTCCCCACAGTGGTGTACAGTACCACTTTTGTCATGAATTAAGTGTCCACATGTGGGTGGATCAGTTTCTGGGTCCTCTGTTCTCCATTGAACTAATTATTGGTTCTTATGCTAGTGTACGCTGACATACATAAGTGAGTATTTCAAGGCTTGGGATCTAGTAAAACAGCTTTGCCATCTGTTTTTCTTCCAGAATATCTTGGCTAATCTTGACCAGTATTTCCATAGAAACTTTAGGGTCAGAATTTGTTGATTTTTCACCAGTTCTCCCACCACAAACAGCAACAACCAACGTTTTGGAATTTTGGTGAGGAATTGGTATCTTTACAGTATTGAATTTATCAATCCACAAGCAGGGTATATCCGTCCATTCATTTAGGTTGTCTTTAAACACATTTAGTAATTTATTGTGTGTGTGTGTGTGTGTGTGTGTGGTTTTGTTCATCCTTAATTAGATTTATTCTTTGGTATTGTTATTCTCAGTACTCTTATAAATTTTTAAAAATTTAATTTCTAATGTATGTTTGGGTATATGTGTTCATCTTGTATCTAGCAGCCTTACTAAGCTAACTTATTTCTAATAATTTATCTGCAGATTGTGTTTTGTAATGTTACATAGTCATGTCATCTGTGAATATAATCATTGGTTTATTTCCTCCTTTCCAATCTTTATTCCTTTTATTTTCTTTTTCTTCTATAGTTTTCTGGTTTTATTTACTTGATCTATAGATGACTGATGTAAAGGTGTGTTAAAGTTTATTGTTATACTTGAGACTTTTAAAATTTCTCACTGTATTTCTGTTCATTTTCGTTCTGTACAATTTGAAGTTGGGCTATTCGATGCCTAAGAGTTCCTGACTGATGAATCTTTCTTGGTGGATTTTATATTATTAAATATCTTTCGAATGTCATTTACTTTCGATTCTGTTTTGTTTGATACTAATGTTGTTTCATCTACCTTATTTGCTTGGCATTTATCTAGAACAACATGTTCCATCCCTTTATGTGCAGTCTTTCTTTGCTGTTTTATTTTAAGAATATCTCTTGTAAATAGTTGATTTTTGGTGTTTTTAACCCTACTGTAGAGTTTCATATTTAACCTACTGAGATTTAATAACCCATTTGAACTTCTTTCTACCTAACGTTTTCCGTTTTGCCATCTTTTTCTCTGTTGTAACTTATCAAGTTGTTCTTGTTTCATTTTGTTTCCTCTACTGATTTGAAAGTTATATATCAGTCTGGTTGTCATTGATTTATTTCTCAGTCTGCCGCTAATCCTGTGGAAGCTCCATAACTTATAGTGCACTGCCTTCATCAGAAACGTCACAGAACCTAACCTGCTTGGTTACTGTTAGAGATTTCCTCACTGCAGTGTGGCCTTCTCGCCCCTTCACTGGTGGGCAGGAGAGCTCATATAGCACCTTCCTTTCAAGCAGAAGGCTGCCCTGGCCAGCCTTTTCTCGGGACAGGTGTGGTGTCTCTTTGCCGGCACATCCTCTGTGGTAACCCAGGGGCCGGCACGGCTAGGCGCTTCAGTGAGGGACCCTGGGAAGAAGTGTGATAAACCAAGAAAAGGCTTCTGAGCAGGAAATCTCAGTCTCTTGAGTTCTGGGTGTTGGGAACTCAGTCGTTACTCCGGAGGAAAAGTGGAGAACTTTCCAGGCCTGCACACAGAGACGTGTTTCCGAAATGAGTTAAAAGATGAGGGGTGCCCATAACTGAGTGGTGAAAGGTGAGGAACCAGCTTGAGAGAGAGAAGTTGGGAAACGTGCTAATCTAAAACTCAGCATAAGCACCGAGGTGGGAAAGCAGGAGAATGGAGCACTGTGGAAAAACAGGGACTGCAAAGACCTGACTGCGGTCCCAACTCTGCCAGTTTGTGATCCTGGTTTGATGACTTCATCTCTCTGAACCTCACTTTATCATCTGTGAACGGGGATATCACAGGCAGACCGTCTTTACTGTGCTTCACAGATACTGTGGTTTTTCCAAATTAAAGGTTTGTGGTGACCCTGTGTTGTCAGATAATAGTCAGCATTTTTTAGTGATAAAGTATTTTTTAATTAAGGTATGCGCATTTTTTTTCTTTCTATAGCCACACTTGTGGCATATGGAAATTTCCAGGCCAGGGGTTGAATCAGAGCTGCATGTGGACCCTACACCACAGCCACAGCAACCCTGGGTCCAAGCCGCATCTGAAACCTAAGCTGCAGCTTGTGGCAACACCAGATCCTTAACACACTGAGCAAGGCCAGGGGTCAACACAGAGACAATGTTGGGTCCTTGACCCACTGAGCCCCTGTACGTGGTTTTTTAAGATGTAATGCTATTGCTTACTTAATAGACTACATATTTTATAGTGTACACATAACTTTTATATGCACTGGGAAACCAGAAAGTTTGTGTGCCTCGCTTTATTGTGACATTTGCTTTATTGTGGTAGTCTGGAACCACATGTGGTAGTATCTCTCAGGTATGTCTGTGCTCCTTATCCTGTGTGACCGACCTAGTTGTTGTAAGTAGCGAATTAGATAATTCATAAAGAAGTGAGCAAGCTTCAGTTATCTGGAAAATGTGTTTATGTGGAACAGCCCCGTGATTCCTGACAGGGCAGAATGAATGGCCCTAGTCCTGGACCGAGAGTCAGATGTGACTCTGCTGCTTGTTCTCCTTGTGACCTTGAGTAAAACACTCAACTGTCATTTCCTCATCTGAAAAATTGCAGTAATCTTTGCCTCTCCTGCTGTGTGTGTCATGGTGAGCCCTAAATGTGAATGTAAATTACATTTAGAAACTGAAAATGGGGCATTGTATGAAAGGAGAGAAGGTTAGAAACTGCAAATGTGTACAGATGTTAAGAGATGATGGTAAAATCAGTGTTATTATCATCATTCAAACTGAGGTGTGATTATAGTTATAGCCACTTGGCAAGTTTAATGCTGTTGCTCATGGGGAAGGAAGCCTCTTATTTTTACTTATTTTATTTGTATTCTTGTCTTTATGATCTGGATTTCAGAAGGTTGCAGTTTTCTGTTTTAGAGCTCGCTGTACTTAAGTCCTCTGTTCTGACTTCCTCGGGTCTCTTCTTCCTCACCCCCTAAAAGTCATAGAGAGTCATTTGGGCTCCACCCGTCTTTGCCCTTTTCTGTTGGGACACACGTGTGAGTCTGATTTGATCTTGTGATTTATGGAATGGTTTGCTGGCGCATTTCTTTAGCGGCTCCTGAAATGTTCTTGAAATGGTTGATTGCGTTAGTCTGACTCGTCAGATGTAAGATGATGGTTCCCTCCCCACAGGCAGCAGGGCCCTCAAACTCAGCTGTCCCTGGAACTTTTGCTGCATTTGCATGTTGGCTTATACAGATCATAACCAAAAAGACATCAGGACCTGGAGGTCAGAGTTGCCTTGGGCTGTGGAAACTTGGGAATTAATCAATAAATTATAGATTGAGGATTTAGTCTAAGCATTCTTTCCCTCCGATTTATGTATCTATCCTTGCTGTGTAACTTCCGTGGCTTTGAAAAGTACCAGATTAAAAATGTGATGCAAGGGGAATCTGGCCCCTGGCCTGCTGCTGTTAAAGTAGTCTAAACATAGTTTTCCTTTTATAATGAACTCTTTATTTTATTTTTTTTTTTGCCTTTTTTTTAAGGGCCGCACCTGCGGCATATGGAGGTTCAGCTCTCAGCCTACACCACAGCCACAACAGATCTGAGCCACGTCTGTAACCTACACCACAGCTCACGGCAACGCCAGATCATCAACCCACTGAGCAAGGCCAGGGATCGAACCCACAGCCTCATGGTTCCTAGTTGGATTCATTAACCACTGCGCCACGACGGGAACTCCCTATAATGAACTCTTTAAAACATATAGAAAAAGAATGAAAGTAATTATGTGTCTGTGTATCTATTTCCAGATTTAACAAATTTTAATATTTTTGCTTTGTTTGCTTCAGAATTTTTTTTAGAAATAAAGCATGATAGCTACAGCTGAAGTCACTTTTTTATTTCTCTCCCCATTCTCCTCCCCTCCCTCACCAGAGGTTACTGTTGTCATTATTATGATATAGACCTGCCCTGTTTTTATACTTATGCTGCTTATGTATCTATCCATAAACAATATAAAGTATCATTTCATATGCTATGCCTTTCACATTCATGATATCTTATAGATGTATTAGTCTACAGTTTGCTCCCCCCCCACTTAGGTTTGTAAGACTTGTTCATATTGATACATTAATTCTAATTTATGAGTTTAACTGCTGTATAGGTTTCCCTTGTACAAATATATCATAGTTTGTTCTCAGTTCTTATAGATGGGCATTTGGGTTGTTTCCACTTTTTTGCTGTTTGTGGAATGTCTGTGCTCGTGTCTTCCCGGGTACACGTGTAGGTTCTTCTAGGCTGAGTATGTAGCTAGGAGTGAAACTGCTGGGTGGAGCTGTGGGCCAGTCTTCAAGAAGCTGGGCCTGTTTACTCCTGCACAGGAGCCTGTGGGCCAGTCTTCAAGAAGCTGGGCCTGTTTACTCCTGCACAGGAGCTTGTGAGAGTACTTGTGTTTCTATATCCTTGTTTATACTTAGTATCGTCACATTAAAAATTCCCCCCTAATGGGTGTGAAATGGTACCTCATTGTTTTAATTTAGATTTTTCTGACTACTAGTGATCATCTTTTCATGTGTTTATTGACAGTTCAGATTTTCTCTCTAAATTGCCGTTTTTTTTAACCTAGTGCCTGTTTCTCTTTCTTTCTTCCTTTCTTTCTTTCTTTCTTACACCACAGCTCACGGCAACGCCAGATCCTTAACCCACTGAGCGAGGTCAGGGATCGAACCTGTGTCCTCATGGATGCTAGTCAGATTCATTTCTGCTGAGCCACGACGGGAACTTCTCTTCTGCCTGTTTCTTTTTTAGATTATTTGTTTCTCTTACAGATTCACAGGCGTTCTTTATATATTCCAGAAATTAAGCCTATGTTAGTTAAGTGTGTTACAGAGATCTTGTCTGTGACTTGATGGTGTTTTTTGGTCAAAAGGAAATTGTGGTTTAGTGTAATTAAATTTAAATATATTCACATTATAGTCGACTTGAAGAAAGCCTTTTCTGCCCTGATATCATAATCAGTTTCTCCTCCATTTTCTTCTAAAAAGTTTTACAGTTTTCCTTTCACATTTAGGTCTTCATTCCATTTATACCTATGGATACTAATGATTTCAGCACTATTTATTGAATAGTCCAGTTCATGCTCATTGATTTGTCATGCTGCCTTTGTCACAGCCAGCCTGCTTCATTGGCTTCTGTCTGTTCCTGCCTCACTCCCACACTGCCTTAATTATTACAGCTTTATCACGAACACTTTATCTCTGGGAGAATAAGACTCCCACCCTGCCTTACTCCTCCCTTTGTTATTGTTCTTCAGAATTATTTGGGCTATCTTGGGAATTTACTCTTCCTAAGAATTTTAGAATCAGCCTGTTTAGATCCACACATACACAAAAGTCGATTTAGTTGAATATGCATTTGAAATTAAAGATCACTTTGGGGAGAATTGATATCTTAACAGTATTTTTTTCATTCATGAAAACAGTCGATTCAGATTTTCTTTCATGTCCTTTAAAAATACCTTTGAATTTTTTCTGTAAAAGTCTTGTACATCTTTCATTAGATTTCTTCCTAAGTGCCTTATACTAATGTTAATGGGATATTTTTCTTTTACATTTTCTCTAGTTATTTTGAATCATGGGAATGATATTAATTTTTGTCTGTTCTTCTTCCTTTATCCAAAAAACCTTGCTGAACTCTCTTCTCAGTTGTAATTGCTTATCTGTAGATTCTCTTGAATTTTTTTCTTTGCAGAAAATGTCTCATCTTTAAAGACAGTTTTATTTTCTTTCTCATTGCAGATTGAATGTTTTGTATGGAGTTTAGGCTTTATTCTGTGTCAAATTAGGAACCATTGAAGGTTTTGAAAAGTGGCATTTAAATTTAATAAGAAATTGGAGGTCCCTTCGTGGTGCAGCGGTTAACGAATCCGACTAGTAACCATGAGGTTGCGGATTCGATCCCTGGCCTTGCTCAATGGGTTAATGATCCGGCGTTGCCGTGAGCTGTGGCGCAGACGCGGCTCAGATCCTGCGTTGCTGTGGCTACGGTGTAGGCCAGCAGCTACAGCTCCGATTAGACCCCTAGCCTGGGAACCTCCACATGCCGCGGGTGCGGCCCTAAAATGACAAAAGGCAAAAAAAAAGAAAAAAAAATTTTATAAGAAATAACTATGGTAGCCAGGAGAAGGTGGGATTGAAGATAAAGAAGGAATCTGTTAGAAGATGCTCTTACTATAGTCTTAGGATATTGCACACCTAACCTCGGATAGTAGCAGAGGGAAGGAAGGGACAGGATAAGCGCAGGAGCTATTTTAGAGTTAGGATCCGAGGGACTGGGTGACCAGGTAGATGTGGGAGGTGAGACCCAGGGAGTCAGCCGTGGCCTGTAGGTTTCTGCTTGAAGAACTGCAGCTGGAGTCATAGGATCGGGAGCAACTTTGGCAGCAAAACACCTCGATTTTTAACAGGCCATTGTGAGCTTATCTGTCTCTAGATAATCATTCTCACTTGATTTGAATAATTTCCCTGTGTGTCCTTCTGAAATCTCCATGTAGATAAGCATCAACCTGATGATAGAGAGCTTCCAGTGACCCCGAGGTTGGAGAAGGAGCTTGATGCATTAGATGCGGAAATCCTTCCAGAAGAAGCCCCATCCATTTTAGACCAAAACACAAGCTGTAAAGAAGAGGCATTAGCCCTGGCCAAAGCAAGAGCAGTGAAAAAGAAGCTTGTGACTGAAAATGTGCCACCATTTAGGAAGAAAGATACCCTGGCACCGGCAAGACTGCAGCAAGTATGAAATCACTCCTCCTTTTTTTTTTTTTTTGGCCCATTTGTATTAATCTGACATTGTCCAAGGTCACACAGGCTGGTAAGCGGTGGAGCCAGGATTTGAGTGCCAAGGCTCTTGAGTCCAACTACTTAAATTAAGCTTATTTAGCTTAGTTCCAGATCATTTTTATTTTTTTAACAAAAAATAACAAGTTTTAATGTTGTTACTAAGACAAGGCATTCTCTCTTGTCTTGGTTCCATAAGAGCCTAATTTGATGCCAAGGACTTGATTGGGCAGATTATTTTAAAATTCACTTTTTTTCTGCTTCTGATTTGGAAGTGTGAAATTTGAGGGCATTAAGATTTGGTTTTTGCGTAAGATAAGTATTGGTAAATAACAAGCACTTGACAGTATAAGGCATCTTAGGGTCAGTACTTTTCCAGTATGGCTTTAGGAGCAAGCTGGCTTGAAAGTACATTATATGTTCAGCTTCTGTTTAAAATTTACCCTAAGGCCCTACTAGTGGAGAACTGGCCTCAAGACCACCTCCTAGTCTAATACCTTTAATGTCGTCATTCACATTTGATGGCACTGCCCAGAGGCTTCTGCAGCAAACCCGCATATTGTCAGGCGACTCCAGAAAAAGGATACTGGCGGTTACTTACCTGTTACTGATAGATTGTGGATTAAGACCAAATCTTTATTTTTTTCCAAACAAACTCTTACGGGTAGTGGGGGGCACAGTCATGGGGAGGTCAGGATTGCGCCTGTACGAATTCAGCCTGGTGCCCTTCTCTGAGACAGCTTTGTTCTCTGCAGCATCTGGCAGAAGTCATTCTGCTTAGATGGCATGTGCCTTTCTGCTTTCATCATCAGACTCCTCCTGTGGTAGCCCTTTTAATCTTCTAGAAATTTGCAAAGACATTATTTCCCATTTTGCAAATGAGAAATCTAAAATTTAGAGATGTATTTTATCTAAGGATGTTGTACAGTTTACCTCTTTTGTTTGGTTAGGAAAAATATAAATATTTATGTACATGGCAAAGCCAGGATTCCAGTTTTACACCGCCACCCCTCTCCTACAGCCAGGGTTGTTTCAGTGAAATGTGTACCCTCCCCAAATTTCTGTAAGGTGTTTCCCACCCAGGTTTTTGCTGAATGGATGCGTCATATAACATGGGGACATTTAAAGCTTCAGTAAGCCAGAGGTTAAAACCAGTTTCTTTGATACCCGTTTGGCTTTCTAATTCATATTTATCTCTTACAGGGACTCCACAAAGCTGAAAAAAGTAGACCAACCCAATCTTACAGCAAAAGCAGGTTGCAGCGGACAACGGTCTCATCCAGATTAAAAATGAACCAACAGCCTGTGAAAACCCACAGGGCTCCCTGGCTACCTCCAAACGCCACATCCCCACCGGCCTCTCCTAAATGGTATGTGAAAATTCCATTCGGTATGTGATTTTACTTTTCCTCCGCAGATCAAAGGTGACCTATTCCTTAGAGCAAATAAAGCAGCAGCCTTAGTTCCCATTAAGTAGAAAAGCTTATTTGGATGCGTGATATATGAGATGTTTCTGCTAGAAGTCTGCTGGCTCCTTTTCCCTACCTGACTATGGATAGAGTGACCTCCCAAGGGTCACCCCAGCACCCTGGTGACGTGTTCACCATGTGGTGGATCATGGGCGTCCTTTCACCTGTCTCTTCATTCAGTAGATTCTAGTTACTTGAGGCCAGAAACTGTGCCTTCCTTAAATCTGAATGTACAGTGCCTGATGTTAGTAAATCTTGCTGAATGAATAAATATTTAAAAGTAGTTCTAGGAGTTCCAGTCATGGCTCAGTGGTTAACGAATCTGACTAGGAACCATGAGGTTGCGGATTCGATCCCTGGCCTTGCTAAGTGGGTTAAGGATCCGGCCTTGCCATGAGCTGTGGTGTAGGTTGCAAACGTGGCTTGGATCCCATGTTGCTGTGACTGTGGCGAAGGCCGGCGGCTACAGCTCCTTTTAGATCCCTAACCTGGGAACCTCCATATGCTGCAGGTACGGCCCTAGATATGGAAAAAGATAAATAAATAAATAAATAAATAAATAAATGTAATTCTAATTCCAAGTCAAGATACTATGAATTATAAAACCATACAAATCTCATAGGTCAGTGTCAAATGTCCTGACCACAGGGGACAGTTAGGCTAATGCTGACCTTATGGCCTTGTCACCCTCACTCATAGCACCCGGAGAATGAGGGCCTGCCAGTCCACGGGGCCAGGGAGAAGGCATTGCCCTTTGGGAGCATCCAGTCCGGATAGGTGGAAGTAGTCTTTGGGGAACTGATTAAAAGTAAAGGGGAGCTCGTGTGCCATGATACAGGGTTCTCAAAAGCACTGAGGAAAGGACTAGGAGGCCGGACAGTAAAAGGAAGACAGCAAAAAGCAGTGACGTGAGGAGGAGAACGAGTAGGAAGATAGGTGACTTGAAGTGTCCAGCTTTTCAGAGGCGAGTAGGAGACGGGGTGAGAAGCCTGGTGGGATGAAGTTCCCAGAGGACTCTGAATGGTTCTGAATGGATGGTCGTGCTTATCCATCAACTCCCGCTTTAAAGTTGAGCAAACAGTATCCAGAGAATCTAACGTCTTCCTTAGGTAGCAGAGCTGGGACCTAAAAGCAGCTCTTCTCCTTCCATAATGTAGTGCTTTTTTGCTTTATTTCTCTGCTCTCAATTCTGTACTTTTTTATATGTGCTGGTATAGAGATGTGAATTCGGCTGATAAGCTCATAAAAACAGCAGTTGCGTGGAGTTTACATTGCAAATCAAATATACCATGGACTGTCTTCTAGAATGTACATGTGGTGGGGTAGGGGGAGGGCATAAGGCTTCTGGGCTCACAGTGCTATATTAGGCCTGGTAAAGGCACAAAGTTGCTATGTAATCTGGAATGTAAGTAGGGACCCAGATCTGTATATTATAACAGAGCTGTGTTGAAGTTCCCCCGTTAGTCTTTAACTGACAGTTGTTTTTTCCATTTAAAATAGTGATTGGTTTTAGGAGGCAAAAGAGGACTTGTCTCCTTTGACACTGAGGCTGAATTCTGGAGGACCTCACTGTTACACATTCAACTTCCAATTTAGGGCCCTGTCTTGCAGATCACCATTAATTTAATGCTCTTATCTTCTCTGAGCTGGCACTCTGATGACTCATAGGATGTGGAGTGAATGATTACAAAGGTATAGCTTTGCATTTTTTGCAGTGCTGCCTGGCTAAAGGTGAAATCTAGCCCCAAAGATGCCACAAAAGAACAGTCTCTCCAGCAAGAAGATACTCCAGAGGAGAGCCAGTCGAGAGGTGCCATCGAGCACGAAGCAGTGAGGTTTGTGCTGGTATTTGTCAAATCTTTGAAAAGTAAAGGGCCCCTTCCACTGAATTCTAAAGTGAGCTCTTCTCTTTCCTGTGTTATAAAGTTGGTTATTTAAAATAGAAATTACGGAGTTCCTGTCGTGGCTCAGTGGTTAACAAATCTAACTAGGAACCATGAGGTTGCAGGCTCGATCCCTGGCCTCGCTCAGTGGGTTAAGGATCCGGTGTTACCATGAGCTGTGGTGTAGTTCGCAGATGCAACTTGGAACCCGCGTTGGTGTAGCTGTGGCGTAGGCCGGTGGCTACAGCTCCGATTAGACCCCTAGCCTGGGAACCTCCATATGCCACGAGTATGGCCCTAGAAAAGGCAAAAAGACCAAAAAAAAAAAGGAAAGAAAGGAATTACTGTCAACTTACACAGCGTAGAAAGTGAATCCCTCTTTTATTCTTCATTTAATTCATTCAAAATGGATGTATATGCCTGTTGTCTACCAGTTGCTTGTTTTGTATACGGTACAGCTGTGGACTGTATGGAACCCTTTAAAGGGGGGTGGGGGAGCTGAAAAGATAGAATCCCAGCCCCTGCTTATTTACAGTCAGTAGGAAGGACATGTCACCAAGTATAATTTAAGGTGGAACCTGGTATGTCCCCCGAGAACTGAAGGGGTAAGAGCTGAGAGGGTTCAGAAGGGCGACAGGATACCCCTGCGTAGATCTAGGCTTCATGGAGGGAGGTGGAAAACCATTTGGGCCTTGAGCAGAGGGCTTTAAATAGGGGGTGATGAGGTGAGGCCATTCCATGACGAGAGAGCAGTGAACACGCTCTGCATTCATTTGGCTGGAGTTGTACTAGGAATTATGGGAAGACCAAGGTGAAAGTGGCCCATTAGATAACTATTCACATGTCCTAAACTGAAAGCCTCAAGCCCTTCCACATGCAATCAGGTTATTCCGAGTTAGCTTTTCCCTTCTGTTTTTATTTGACTTCACTCTGCCTTTAGGGCCCTCTGGGGAGCCCATTTCTTTGAGCTGGAAGATACAGCAGCAGCTTTGTCTTACTGCTAAGCAAGAAGTCGTAATTGCAGAGATGGCTATTTTTCTGGAGAATATTCGTGGGTAGTTTTTTGTTGCTCTGCGCACCACGTAGGAGTGCGCCTGTGGGTAAATGTCTCTGTACAGGAAACCAGCTTTACTGGTCCAGAGGCTGTGTTACCTCCTGAGTCTTTAATGGAGCCAAGACTGACACTCTTGGGGACCTTGACTCCTGGTGGGTTTCTGTGGTAATGACACCCTGCAGGTCGAGGAAGAGTTGGTCTGACTCCTTTACTATCTGCTAGACTCGCTTGGCTTGATGTGGAAACTTCCAAAAGATTGAAGGAATTAGAAGAATTAAAAGATGAAGAAATGGACAGAATGCAAAAACAGAGGTAACTGTGAGAGATAAAGACAAAGCAGGCCTGTTCTATATCACCTAGCTTTTTTTTTTTTTTTTTTGGCTTTTTAGTGCTACACCCACAGCATATGGAAGTTTCCAGGCTAGGGTCATGGCGAGGCCAAATCCTTAACCCACTGAGCGAGGCCAGGGGTCAAACCCGCATCCTTATGGATACTAGTCAGATTTGTTTCCGCTGAGCCACAGTGGGAACTCCTACACCACCTAGCTATTTTCATAATTCACTGAGATTGTTTAGTGGTGTCGTCACACTTCTCAAATTTATTGGCTGTCTCCTTGCCTAAAGTACTTTGAAGTCACCTAAGAAGCCAGCACCAGAACCCAGACTGGAGGAGCCCCAGGGAGGGAGTTCTGGCTGGTTTGAGGGGAGCTCGGAGTCGGGGTGACTCTTTGGTACTATCCTCTAGGCTCGATTGGCTGGATGCTGAAACTTCCAGAAGAACAAAGGAATTAAATCAACTCAAAAGTGAAGAAATAGGAGTTCCCGTCGTGGCTCAGTGGTTAACGAATCCGACTAGGAACCATGAGGTTGCGGGTTCGATCCCTGGCCTTGCTCAGTGGGTTAAGGATCCGGCGTTGCCCTGAGCTGTGGTGTAGGTGGCAGACGCAGCTCGGATCCTGCGTTGATGTGGCTGTGGTGTAGGCGGGTGGCTACAGCTCTGATTCAACCCCTAGCCTGGGAACCTCCATATGCCGCAGATGCGGCCCTTAAAAAAAAAAAGGTGAAGAAATAGGCTTCAAAAACTGAGGTATGTCTTAGCTTCTGAAGAAGACTACAATGAACGCTTGCTTCTTCTAATTGGTCTCCATTGTTTTGCCACCAACCTGGACCTAAAGTGCCTATTGTGATGTGTCTATTCAAGTCTTTTGCCCATTTTTTATTGCTTTTTTTAATTATTGATTTTCAAGAGTTTTAAAAAAATATTTTCTGAACTTTAGACCCTTATCAGAATATGGTTCAGCAAGTGTTTTCTCCCAGTGCTGTGGCTTGCCTATATATTCTCTTAATGGTTCTTTTGATGACTAGAAAGAAGATTTAAATTTTGATTAAGGTCAGCTTACCAAATTTTCCATTTTGCAGTTAGTCTTTTTTTGTGAACTGAGTAATCATTGCCAGTGCTAAAGCCTCAAAGACAGTTTATGGTTTCTTCTAATTGCTTAATAGTTGTAGTTTTTTCTGTCTGTGACCCTTTTTTAATTAATTTCTCTTTATAAGATGAGATGCTGATCAAGATTCCTTGTTTTCCTTACGGGTATCTGGCTCTTCTGGCACCATCTGATGAAAGGATGATTGACCTTGAGCTTTACCCTAGGGTCACCTGGGTAGACTTTTTGCTAAGGACCCTCATATGGGTCTTTAGGTCTTTTCATCTGGGTCAAACCATCCCAGAAAAGTCTTGCCCTTCTGCCCGGAAAGTAAGGACCTAGACGCCCATGTCCTAGGAACTGGGTTGGGCTGAAGGGCAGTGAGTCTTAGCACTTGGCATTCAGCACGGTGCACTAGTCCCCTCTTCTCAGTGGAGGCAGGGGGCACCTGCGGTCTCAATGGTGATTGGCGTCCCTGGTCCAGAGGCCCCTCCAGCAAATGAGCAGGCAGACATCCCTCAGAGCTGGAGGAAGGCGGTGTCCACTTTTGGGGAGGAGGGAACAGAACCCAGGGATCTAACTTCTCAAATACCATGTGACACTTGTCTTCCATATTTAAGCCACCTCCTCCCGCTCACCCCCGGGCCTAGGTGTACCTGGTGCTATAGTTCTGTGCCTCTATTTTTTTTTTTTGTCTTTTTTGTCCTTTTATGGCCATACCCGCTGCATATAGAGGTTCCCAGGCTAGGGGTCAAATCGGAATTGTAGCCACTGGCCTATGCCACAGCCATAGCAACACCAGATCCAAGCCGTGTCTGCGACCTACACCACAGCTCACGGCAACGCCTGATCCTTAACCCACTGAGCAAGGCCAGAGATCGAACCCGCAACCTCATGGTTCCTAGTCAGATTTGTTAACCGCTGTGTCACGACGGGAACTCCTAGTCATGTGCCTCTTTAAGGCAGCAGTGCAAACTGTGTGAGTTCTCAGGTTTTCCCATTACTACCTGAGTTTGGCTTTCTCAGGTCAGCAAGTTACCGCTTTTGTCCTTCTCTTGCCAACACTATTTTTCCCCATTGTCTTGGCGCGTTTATGTCTAATTCTATTATTATGGAGTTTTGGAGAAAATAAAATTAATTTTATTTGTTCAGTCTTTTGCCCTCTTAAGTGGCTTAAAGGCAGCCATTATTCTTTCAAAATGGGCTCAGAGCCTAATACACGTCTTCAGATGTTATCTCAGTGCTTGTCCTCAAAGTAGGGTTCAGGACCAGCAGTATTGCATCACCTGGGAGCTTGCTGGAAATGCAGAATCTCAGGCCCCCTCCAACCAGCCGGATCAGAATCTGCTTTTATCATGATCCCCAGAGATTATGTGGCCACTGTGGTTTTGATAATCATTTGATTTCCCTTCACATGGGTGGTAAGTAAATGTGCACGAGGGAATATTTTCTTACTTTTGATTGTAATTTTCAATTTTATTTCCAAATAGTGTTTCTGCCACCCAGTTAGCGGACAAAGTTGAGAAGGCAGTTCTGGAGCGTTTGAAGCCTCTCTTGGCCAAGGCCCAGGTAATGCAGTTCATCCCCAGTGCTTGCCTTTTGGGTTTTTTGTTGTTGTTGTTGTTGTTGTTTGCCTTATCTAGGGCCGCAGTCACGGCATATGGAGGTTCCCAGGCTAGGGGTTGAATCAGAGCTGTAGCTGCCCGCCTACACCACAGCCACAGCAACGCAGGATCTGAGCCACATCTGCAACCTACACCACAGCTCATGGCAACGCCGGATCCTTAACCCACAGAGCAAGGCCAGGGATCGAACCCGCAACCTCATGGTTCTTAGTTGGATTTGTTAACCACTGAGCCATGACGGGAACTCCCCATGCTTGCCTTTTGGAAGAAGTTCTTGAATAGGAGCTGCTCCAGAGGTCACACGGACCTTTGCGGGGCCGAGCGACTGTCCAGCAGTTGCTCTGTGCTCTCTGGTGCGGGCACAGAGCGGCAGGGAGCCCTTTGGGGCACCCACACTACTGATGTGTCTTCCGCCGTGGGTGAGGGATAAAGAAGCGGGGGGCAGGGAGTGTACCACTTTTGGGAAAGGTGAGATTTCAGTTTTGGGAATGAGTTTCCATTCTTAATCAAGTGGATCTCTTGGTGATGTTAGTGTTCAGTTCGCTGCTTCCACACCAGTCCTATGCTCGCTCACCTGAGTGATTTGGAATGATCAGCTCAGTTTTTCCAAAGGAGAGAGATGTTAGGACAGCTTCTGTGTACAAGCCAGTACTTTCTTTGAGGTGAAATTGCATAGGGCATCACCAGTGCGTGTGCCATTCTCCTATAAGCAGTGAGCTGGATGCTGTGGCCAGACCCTCCGGAGCTGCCCTGTAAACGGAAACATTTGTTTGTGTGACAAGACGAGGCCACAGATGAGGACTGTAATCTTAAATAGAGTGAACGACATTCTGGGTCCCTGAATAGGCCCCTGAGCTTCTGTATCTCTTGGTCTTAGAAATATTAGATTATCATTAGAGTCCATGGACCTCTCAGGACTGTAGAACTGGGAGGGCTCATGGAGGCCCCATTGTCCAACCTCCTTTTTTTGTTTGTCTTTTTGTCATTTTAGGGCCATACCGTGGCATGTGGAGGTTCCCAGACTAGGAGTCTAATCGGAGCTGTAGCCACCGGCCTACGTCACAGCCACAGCAACGCGGGATCCGAGCTGCGTCTGCAACCTACACCGCAGCTCAAGGCAACGCTGGATCATTAACCCACTGAGCAAGACCAGGGATCAAACCCGCAACCTCAAGGTTCCTAGTCAGATTTGTTTCCCCTGCGCTGCGACGGGAACTCTGAATCTCCTTATGTTATCAGTGAGGAAACTTGGAACAGAGAGGTTGAATAATTGCCTAGAAACACACAGCTACTCTGACAATGTTTACAAAGTTGAGGGAAGAACAGGGGCAGAGAGCCAAGATCAACACATGGCATTTATTTTCATGAAGACAAAGTGCTTTGAGTTGCCACAAAAAGCCTAATATAGCCAAAGCTGATGAACAGTTCCACACAGAAGTTATTCTGGGAGCAGAATTCATTTGTACTAACATGGGTTGTAAATTTTCATAATTCATGAGTGTGCTTGTCTCTTTTAATAGAGAGTCAATTCTTCTCTGGAAGCAGATGCTCATTTGAAGAATCGGCCATCAGTAAGCGCAGCGACAGCCCAGCCTGCCGAGGAGGTGCGTGTTGTGAGGGGCCGGCATTCAGGGCTGACGCTGGTATTATTACACGATAACGTCGTCAGTTGTAGGGAAAAGTGAGATGCAGATTACTCTGCAAACGCCAGACTGTCCTACTCCCGAGTAGAGGTTGTTTTTCATATTTGGCATGTTAATTCTTATGGTGCGTAGTTAGCATTATGACTTAGATGAGCCTTGCAGACAGCTCACAGAAATCTCTAGAGCCACAGGTTTTTGTCAGAGGCTTTTCCTTTTCTTCTTGATGACAGAATGTGGGTACGCTGCGTGACCCTGAATGTTGATGGCCTGCAGCTGAAGAATGGCTGCCCTCATTTCCTCTCATTCAGCCTGCTTTTGCTCATTACTGGCCTAATTTCCTTTATACTGAGGGCCAGCAGTTTATTGTTAGGCAAGCATATTTGTGCCTAGTAAGGACCAGTATCTGGCCTGGCAGAGAGAAAAGGTGGCCCAGGAAGAAAAGATAACATTGAAGAAAAATGAAAACGCAGCATGTGGTTGTCCACCCCATGCACGTCCTCCAGAGGACTTGCGTTCAGTGTCTATGGGAATGTCCCTGCCCTGCGTGGGCTCGGGCTGTGGAGGCACGTGCAGCCTGCATCCAGTGAATCTCGTGGAGCTGGAAAGACGTTAGCGCTTTCCATGCTCAGAGCCAGGAAAGGGCAGAGCGGGTGCGGTTTCAGAGTCAGAAGCAAGTCGGAGTGACGCTCCACCAGCCCAACAACCATAGGAACAGGAAGAAAGTCGATTTTGAGAATGTAAACGTATTCTGATTATTAAACAATAGTTTGGCTTCGGCATATTTCCATAATTTTTGCGATTGTAATTTTATTGTGCCAGTATTTTTTGACCAAATCTCATGTGAGATGGAGCCTCTGAGACTGGAAGCTGAAGCCTGCATGCAGCTCTGCAGACCAGGCATGCTGTGGCTTAGTATTTTACATACCATAGCCACCAAATGATACTTTTTCCCCCTGGCCAGATAATGTGATTAACATCTAATCTAGGGAGGCAACTCCATATGGCATTTTAATGTGAAAGAAAAATGAAGTGATGATAAATGCTGTCAGTGAAGTAGACATGTTCAGATATTACTAGGAGTGATCAGCCTTGTATATAAGAGTCATTTTGTAGGCATTAACTGGTCTTTAATACAAATTATTGAAAAAGCAAAGTTAGCCCTATCCAGTTATTTAGTGTTTTGGGCTGCTGTTAAATATCAGCATCGTTGCAAAGAGCTTCCCAGGCAGCACCATCAAGAGTCAGTATTTATAGAGGTTCCCTGAGGGCCACAGCAGATGAAGAATCCGATGTTTTCACTGCTGTGGCTCTGGTTACAACTATGGTGCAGGTTTGATTCCTGGCCCAGGAACTTCTGCATGTCAGGGGTGCAGCCAAAAAAGAGACAAGTGTTGATAAATAACTGAATAAAAACAAACTCAGTGATGTTGGCATGATGAAGTAAAGAGAGTTATTTTGCTGTGTTAACATATAAAAGAGCTGTGGGACCTTGAACACAAATTCTCCGAATTCTCACCTCTAAAATGGAGACATTTGCTGTGCTTTACAAGTAAAATACAGCTCTCAGTAGATTTACTTGTGGAGGAGATGATCTCCGATACCAGCAAAACGTTCTTAGAAGACATATATGTTTCTCCTGCTGCTATTGTCATTAACTGAACTTGCATTGCAAATAATTTTTCCAAAGTGTATGAGGTTTTTTTAAGTTAAAAGTTGTATGTGCACATGGCTAAAAATTCAGAAAATTCAGAAAGAGTATAA
The DNA here is from genome assembly GCA_004024745.2 of Catagonus wagneri. Taxonomy (NCBI): domain Eukaryota; kingdom Metazoa; phylum Chordata; class Mammalia; order Artiodactyla; family Tayassuidae; genus Catagonus; species Catagonus wagneri. Next base: position 1,169,579 of record PVHT020000086.1, read on the forward strand.
TATAGAAAGTTAAACCTCTCCCTCCCACCCACCCCCAATGGAAACTGTATGCTCTTCTGTACCCAGTTTCTCCCTTTATAATATATTTTGGTGGACTTTCCATATCAGCACACTGGGGACCTTCCTTATTTCATAGTATTCTCGATATCCCATTCTTTAAATATTAAGAATGAAAAATATTATATGTACAAATATATACACATCTTAACTAGATCTTTATTACTGGCCTGTCTCTAGTTTTTTTGGTAATTTTATTGTATTGATTATTAACTGATTTTATTTCTTTAATTTTGATTAAGGTCAGGCATTTCTTCATATCTTGATTGGGCATTGATACATTTTCTTCTGTGAACCTTTAAAAGGTTTTTAAAATCACTGTGGTAGTCATCGTTCATTTGTCTTACTTTATGCCGCATCTAAGTTTCCGACATATGAGTGCTCATGTGATGCTTACAACTGGGAAATGTGAGATTATGATTTCCATGTTGCAAACCGGAGAACTGAGGCCCAGAGAGGTTAAGTAAACTTGCCCACACTTGCAGCCATGTAGCAGTGGGCAGAACCAGGATTTAGTCCCAGAAATGTCTCATTCCAGAGCCTGATAAGATCATTTTCCCAGCAGACATTCTTTGTAAAGCTTCTTTCAGGGCGGACTACAGACATATGTTAGAATCAAAAGAAGTACAACACATGTGAAAATGCTTTTCACAAGCTGTAAATGTGAATGTGAAGAATACAAGGGCAAGAAAGGCTGGTAAAGCTCTTCCAGGTTTTAGGTAGAAAGTCTCAAGCAAAGACAAGAGTCATGGACTTTGTGTTGTCATGAACAGATGTTTTTACAAAGCACTGAATGGAAAGAGAACTCCATGTCTGGAGTACATGACATGTGCAGTATTGGACTTTCTTCAAATACCAGGAAGGTATTTGCTTTACCAACTGGTAAAGCAGGTGGTGATGAAAATTTCCATGGGCAATAATGATGCTGTGTTTAAATAGTGGTAGAAATTCTTGATATTTCCCGACTTAGGAGAGGTTAGATTTAGCATAGAAACTCTGCCAGTGGATCACTGCGCGGTTGGTTTATTATGATCGATGTTCATTTTAAGCTGTTTTTGTGTTGCCTTTGCATCCCTTCCCTTGTTTTGTAGGCTCCAGCTATTGATTGTGGACCCAATAACATCCGTCAGCTGGATGACTTTTTGGACGATACTGCTCATGAGCTCTGGACTATGACTCACTCTAAGATCTTGGAGTCTGACGCTTTAGCCACTTTGGGGGACAGCAGGGACAGCCCCTATCTGGAGACCATGATGCTCCGAATGGAGGAAATGGAAGTAAGATCGGGGCTGCCAGCTCTGCTTGGCCGGTGGGGGCTTCTGCTGAGCACAGCTCCCTCTCATGCTTCTGTGGCTTAGAACTTCAGAGCCACCTGGTCCGGAGTTTAAATCCCAACTGGACCACCAGCCAAGGGATTGGCCTTGGTACAGTCGCTTACCCTCTTTAATAAGTAGGGTGTATATAAGGATAAAAGGAGATATGAAGTGTCACCATACTACGTGACATGTAACTCATCGTTGACATGAGAGACGAAAACTGCTGGAGTGGAGCCCATTCCCACAAATGGTACCATCAGCTTCTGAATCCCTCAGCTTCTAAATGCTGCTCCGTTGTCTTCCCTGCCCTGCTAGCCTGTGATCCCAGCACATCACAGATAACTTTACCTTCTTTAATTCCCATGATGTTACTTGAGAATGCTTTTCTCAGAAAATTTTAGACCTCAGACATTACTCACACCAACTCCTGGATTGTTCTGAGCAGGAAATTGAGCCACAGTAAGGGAGTAAGTGATATGGCCAAGGTCATAAAAAAATTCCCGCCGGTGCTGGGATGAGAATCCAGGTCTCCCGACTCCTGCTTCAGCATTTTTATTGTTGTTATTGTTAACTCTGCTGTGATTAAATCTCATTTTGACTTTGATGCTAGATAGAAGCACTATAAGGAAGACAACTTTTAGTTGGTTTTTGAAAATTTTTAAATGTGTAGTTTATCCTGGTCTTGTGACTGATTCCCCCCTTCGTGGGGATAACCGTCTAGACCCAGAGTGCCCAGACTGGTAGTCTCCAGCCACCCGTGGCCATTTAAATATAAATTAATTAAGATTAAATATGTTACATTTCAAATGGTCAATAGCTAGTGGCTAGTGTATTGGAAATGACAAAAATAGACCATTTCCACCATCACAGCAAGTTCTAGTGGGCAGTGCTGTTCTAGGTTACATTAATTAAATTAATTGCTTCATTTTATTTTACCCGTCACCTCATGAACTGGTCGCTTCCTGGCCAGGGAGATGCTTGTTCTGACAATGCATCTATATCAAGGATCTGCTGTGCTAGTATATCTTTACGGGCTCTGGTTTGTAATGACACTTTTTTTTTTTCCACAGTAAAATTAATTTTTTTTTTTTTTTAAGAAATACCAGGAGACAGTTCGCCAAAGATACAGTAAAATTGTGTATACTGATCCTCATCTTTGGATGCAGGAAGAAAAGAAAGGTGAGTGTTCCTCCCACTTTCCCCCCCAACATTATATTTTGAGAAATTTCAAACAGAAAAGTTATAAAAATTCTACAGAAGACACCCATGTACCCATCTTCTAGATTCAATAAGTAACATGTTATATTTGCTTTATCATCTGTCTGCTTATCTTCTGTCCATCCGTCAGTTCATCTTATTTTGGGATGCATTTCAAAGTAAGTTGCAGGCATCAGTACAGAGCATCATAAGCATTTCAACATATATATCAGCAACTAGTTTTGATATGTATTTTTCTTTTGAGATAAAATTTACATATAATAAAATGCACAGTTCTTAGCTGTGTTATTTAATAGCTTTTGACAAGTTGGCTTTCTTACCCAAACTCCTTTCAAAATGGAGATTATCATCATGGCAGAAAGTTCTCTTATGTTTTCCCAGTCAACTCCCTACCACCCGGGCAATCACTGTTTTTTGTTTTAACCATAGATTAGTTTTGCCTATTCTAGAATTTCATGTAAGTGGAATCATATGCCTATTTACTCTTTTGTCTAAGGCTTCTTTCATTTATCATGGTGTTTTATAGATCTGTCTGTTACCTGTTTCCTATTGCCACTGTAACAGACCATTTTTAGCATGTTAAAGCACAAATTTAGTCATTTAAAGCACATTTATTCTCTTACAGTTCCTGGAGGTCAGAGGTCTGAAGTGAGTCTGGAAGGGCTAAAATGAAGATATTGGTAGGGCTGCTTCCTGCTTCCAGCTTCTAAGGCTGCCTGCATCCCATGGCTGGTGGCTGTGTTACTCCAGACTTGTGTTATCCCACCCCCTTCTCCTCTTCTGTCGTCAGGTCTTCCTCTGCCTGCCTACGAGGACATGTTGATTACATTTAGGGCTCACCCCGGTGATCCACGTTACTCTCCCCATCTCTAGATCCTTAACTTAAAGTCCCTCTTGCCATAGAGGGGACATTCACCGTTTTCAGGGATTGGAATGTGGACATCCTGGGGAGCCCTTGTTCATCCTGCCGCACTTTGTATCAGCGTTCATTCCTTTTCATTGCTGAGTAGTACTCCATTGTACACATGTACCACATCTCATTTCTCCATTTGCCTGTGGATCTACCTTTGGTTATTTCTGGTTTTGAGCTATTAGAAATAAATCCTCTGTGAGTGTATTCATGTATAGTCTTTGTATGGACCTAAGATTTCATTTCTCTTGGATAAACACCTGAGTAGACTTGCCAGGTTATGGGATAGGTACATGTTTAACTTCATAAAAAAAACCGCCAAGCCTTTCCCCAAAGTGGCTCTACCATTTTACACATTTTACACTCCCATCTCACTGAGTTCCTGTTGCTGGAGATCCTTGCCAGCATTTGCGTTGTCAGTCTTTTTCACTGTGGCTATTCTGGTGGGCATGTAACGGATATCGCTTTGTGGCTTTAATTTCATTTCCTTGGTTAATAATGATGTTTAGAACATTTTCAACATTATTAGTCATTTGTCTGTATTCCTTTGTGAAGTGTCTAAATCTTGTGTGTACTTAAAAAAACTGGGTTGTCTTTTTAGTTTTGAGTTGTAGGAGTTCTTTATGTATTCTGGGTACAAGTTCTTTGTCATATATATATATACATTTTACAGCTTTCTTGAGATATAATTCACATACCATAAAACTCATAAAGAATTCAGTAGTTTTTAGTATATTTATAGAACTGTGCAAACGTCATTACTGTCTAATTCCAGAACATTTTCATCACCCTGTAAAGAAGCCCTGCATCCATTAGCAGTCACTGCCCGTTCTCCCTCCCCTCACCCCAGCAGCCACTAATCTACTCAGATGAACGTTTGCAATTATTTTTCCTCCATCTGTAGCTCATGGATTTATTTTCTCAAATGTGTTTTATTATGAGCAGACATTTAAAATTTTGATAAAGTCTGACCTACCCATTTTTCCTTGTATAGTCTTTGCTTTCTTTGATCTAATAAACCTTTGCCTGCCCACAAGCCGAGAAGAGAGGCCTTTGTTTTCTTCTAGAAGCTCTGTGGTCTTAGCTTTTATGTGTAGGCCTACGACCCATCTTGAATAAGGTTTGCCTGTGGTTTGAGGTAGAGGTTGAGGTTCACCCCCGCCCCCACTAATGGATATCCATTTGTTCTCGCACCATTTGTTGAAGAGACTTTCACTTTTCTCTCCCACTTTTAAAAATTCGTACATACACATTTTGGCTGTAGTTGCTAGGCTACTATCATAATTGGGGCTGGGAAGTGTTACTCAAATTCTCTTTGACTCATGCTTATCAGTTATTACTTTACTCAAGAAAGGAGGAAAATAAAACGTGGTTAAACATTACCTCTGAGGGCATTTCTGTACTCTGAGTATTAAGAGTGAAGCAAATGGTGGGTATAGAAGCTTTACAACAGCAGCTTAGGTATATATGCTGTTTTTAGAGTATGAGTTGGGGTATTGCTTTAGGGAAAGTATTCTCTGTGTCAGATCTTGGTAGCAAGGTGGGCCATCTGAGCACTATGAGAATTTGTTCCTTTCGTTTTCTATTTTTCAAGCTCTGTTCTTTGCTCACGTTGTTCTCTCTTTCCCCCAGCCTTACTCCAGCTTCCCTTTTCATCCTCACGTGACAGTTGAACCATTCTTTAAGGGCCAGTTCGCATGATACTCCTTGTACAGTGCTTTTCCTGGCTTTCCTGGACCTGCACTTGCTCCCTTCCTGTGAACTCTGTAGACTTCTGGCATCTCCTACCCCGTCAGAGCTCTTTGTGGAGGGGGCTTATGTCTTCCAGCTTAGCCTCAGGGTCTTTGAAGCCAGAGAGTTTTGTCATATTCAGTTGTGTCCCAACTGTGCCTAGCAGAGGCCTGGCACACAAGTGGGACCCTTCTCATCCTTGCTTAGTGGATCAGTGGGCATTTCAGCATCTTTTCATATGGAAGCAGGGGAAAGGGAAATGTTGAAGGACAACTGTCTCACTGATGGTTTGGCCATTGGCCACAGTCAGGTTGCATCATGCAGAAGCCAGCCTTACTAAGGACTCAGTGTTCTCTTTTTCAAGGACAATTTAAATTATTAGTCACTATCTCTGACTCTGCTAGAGTCTAAGTATGCGTTTAAAGGGAACTCTGTAGAGTACCAAGGGCTGAAATGAATTTTTGGACACTTTAAATCCAGAATCATGAAATCCTCATAAGAACCATCTACTTCTAGTGGTTCAGATTGTATGTTCAGGTTCATCACAAACCAAATTTAAAGTGATTTTTGAATTGTTCAGTATCTAATCTATATCTTTTATCCTCTCTTTTCTGAAATCAATTGAAAATTGTACTCTCAGTAATATTTTTATAAAAACTGACTTATGCAGTATTTCTGTTTGACAGTGAAAAATCACGAACGTATAAACGTGAGTCAGAGGAAGTTGTTTGACTTATACATGCTCCTTACCTAAGAGAAATACAATTTTCTTTCCTCATTTGAAATGCATTTAAAATGATAAATAATCCAAAACCCAAAAGAGCTGTCAAGCCTGCACGGTATAGCTAATAAGTTAATGTTTTGACTATCATCATGCAGATTTTTCCAGCAAAGCCCAGAGACAAATTGAATCAGCTAATTAAGCGTTCAGGTGTGAGCGGTTTTTCCTTCTCCACTAATCAAACCATTTAAAGGTTAAAAAACAAACCTAACTGCTTAAGACTCCTTGGATGAGGGGCTGGATCCTAATGGAACCTGGCTTTGCACAGACTCTTCAGGGAGTCTTCCTCAGAGCTGACAGAAGCTTCTAGAGGACTTCCTTATTTCTTAACACTGACTACTCATTGCTTTGTTTCTTGGCAACTTTCAAGTTGCCCTTTTCATTTTTTGTTTGTTTGTTTTTCGCCATGCAGAAGTTCCCCAGGCCAGGAATCAAACCCACTCCACAGCAGCAACCCCAGCCACAGCAGTGACATCACCGTGTCCTTAACCTGCTCAGCCACCAGGGAACTCCAAATGCACCTTTTTGTTTAAAACAAGGGCGTTTCTCCCCCGTTGCACTGCTAGCTAAACCCATTATGCTTAAGAGATGTACTTGTGCCTTCCTCATAGGCCATTGGCCACTAGGACAGCTCTGAAATGTACACCAGCTTTTCTTTACATACCGTCATTTTATGCCTCTCCTTTTCTAGACCAAAAAATCCCAGCAGTAAGTGAAAGGCCTCTTTCTCCTCATCCAATCAGGATCACAAAGGCAGCAGCTCGCAAAGACCCAGACGTGAACATCATGTTAGAGAGGCCCTGCAACAGCACGTAAGTAGTCACGAGTCTGTGTGGTTTCGTTTTCACTGTAGTTGGTTGCCTTTGGTGTTGTTAGATTCAAATTCAGTTACCACGAGATAGAGAGATTCTTCTTTTGACCAAAATTTTGCCTAGCTCCAAGGCACCTCAGAAAACCAGTGTGTTTATAAGACAGGCTTTGAGTATGTTGCATCTTAAAGAGCCTTTCAGTCACATATAGTGGGTTTTTACCATGAAAAAGCGTCACATTTGGAGTTCCTGCCATGGCTCAGCAGAAATGAATCTGAGTAGCCTCCATGAGGATGCAGGTTTGATCCCTGGCCTCGCTTAGTGGGTTAAGGATCCAGCGCTGCTGAGAGCTGTGGTGTAGGCCGAGGACGTGGCTGGGATTTGGCATTGCTGTGGCTGTCACGTAGGCTGGTGGCTACAGCTCCGATTCAACCCCTAGCCTGGGAACCTCCATATGCCGAGGGTGTGGCCCTAAAAAAACAAAGAAAAAAAAACATCGAATTGGCAGAGGTGGGTTGTGTGGTTAATCACTGCAAGATCTGCGGGATAGAAGTTCCTCCTGTGTGGAGGGTTGATCTGGGGTAAAGGGGAAACAGCGAGAGGTGACAGGATGTTGAGTTTTGTTCCCTGGGAAGAAGGAAAGCAGAGGGAAACCTTTGGCTATCAGATCGTCGGGGCGAGTTAACAGTGGACCCCCACTTGCAGATGCTTTTGAATGCTCTCATTATTTTTATTTGCTCTCAGTTCCCTGGAAGAAAGTGTGGGAACAGAGGAGAGATCGGAGAAAAGAGAGGCTCCCCTTCTCTCCCTTTCAGAAGACTCTCTGCAGAGGGAAGGCCGGGTGGCCCTCTCTGTCCCGCTGGGCATGTGGCGCAGCATCGGTGACTACTGCAGCCGCTTTGAGCAGTACCTCCGGGTGGTCGCGCACGAAGCTGTGGGCTCCTTCAATCCCTGGCTGATAGCCGAAAGGTCAGTAGAAGGTCATGTACCTCTGCTGAGGACTGGGTGCCCCGTGTTAACTTAGCGCCGCTGGAGACAGGACTGGTCAAGGTCCCAGGCCGGGCTTTTGCCCTGGGTTTCCAGTGATTGCTTTGGGGCTAGTGAATGGGGCTTTCTCTGCCACCTGCCTCTTCGCAGGGAGGAGATGAAACAGCACGGGCGATGCCGTCCGAAGGAGCAGCCTCCCCTCCTTAGGCCGGTGGGCTCCGTCATCGGAGAACACATTATGATGGGGCAGGGGATGGTTAGGACCGGAGGTCTTCATGGTCACACAAACGTGCACGGTCAGGCCACACTTCCCCTTCTGGGTGCCGCCTCCCCTGGGAAGGGGCGTTTGTGGAGGCAGGAAATGGTCCCACTGCTACTAAACATTTGAAGAATGGGTAGCCTTCTTTTATGTGAGTAGTTAATTGAAAGATACAGGTAAATCCATTTTTTAAAAATAGCACCCAGGAGTTCCCACTGTGGCACAAAGAGTTAAGAGTCTGACTGTGGTGGCTCAGGTCACTCCAGGCGTGCAGGTCTGATCCCGGCTTGGCACAAAGAGTTAAAAGATCTGGTATTGCTGCAGCTGCAGCCTAGGTCGCCGCTGTGGCTCAGATTCAATCCCTAGCTTGGGAACTTCCATATGCTGTGAGTGCAGCCATAAAATTAAAAAAATGTTTTAAATAAATGAAAATAAGGCCCAAATTTAAATTCCTCATGAGTATCACTTTGTTATAATCATTCAGATAAGTTTCATCATTGAGCCAAGGTCAGTGATACACTGATTACATTTCTTTCTTGAACAAATTTGAAACCTATTCCAGGAGTTAGTAATCGGAGTTTAATTTGCTTATTCTTTTACATATTTATTAACGCTCACCATGTACTAGCCAACTCCTCTCGGCATAACCTTCCTCACGATCAGTTGTGGTGGCTAATCTCGTCTCTTGCCTCCACCCCCTCGTTTTCTCCTGAGACCCTCTCTCCTGCCGCCCGGGCCGCCCAGTCTCCTTCTCCACCCGCAGTGTGGCTCCTGTCCTGGGACTTCACCATCCTCCCCTCGCTCAGCGAGAGGGTCTGCCTCCCCAGGGAGGGTCCTCGTTTTCTACTTGTGCGTGTTTTCCTTTTCCTCGATTCACTCTTACTTTGACGGAGCCTGTCTTGCTTTGTGTAGTAGAGGACATTCCTTGAGACTTACGTGTTTAAAAGTGTCTTTATCTTCATACTTTCCCAAATACTGTACCTTCCTTCTCTTGTGGAGGCGAGGGAGGGATTGTCGCTTAGCTTCCAGGAGCCGGGGTGGGGACTTGGCAGTCTGACTCCTGCTTCTGCGTCCCCTTGTCCTCCCCAGGACCTCGTTCCCTCCATGGTTCCCAGTCCTCCTGCTTCCAGAGTCTTTCTGACGTTCGTTTTGTTTTTCCTCAGCATCTCCCTTGACAGACCTTATGCTTTCGGCTTCCTTTGAATTTCCTCTGTACTGCTCAGTCAATTTTGATTCTTGCATGTGCTGTTTATCTTCTGAAAACGTTGGGCATTTTTTAATCTACTTTTGTATTTTTCTCCTTGTAGATTTACGTCCTCACTCATCTATTTCTTTTTATTTTGGTGGGCTTTGGGGCAGGATCAGAGTACTCACTCATGCGCAATCCCTCATGTTTCACCCGAAGTCCTACGACTTCTTTTAATATACAGACCCTTCAAAGCATGTGACCCATTGTTCTGGTTGAAGTGCATATTTGTCTCTAGGGAGGAGGGTAGCTAAACTTTAGTTAACACACATGCTCAGATTCGCCCAGAACCTGTCCAGATTGGTTTGACTAACTGGCCTATTGGGAATCCAAAAAAAGCCAAGGAAGGTAGATCGTTCTTGTATGTTCTTACCACTTGATTAGCAGTACATTTTGTTCATGGTTGCTTTGTAGCTGTAGGGAAAAGCTCTCTCAGTCTACAAGGAATAATAGGTTAAGATGCAGAGGCGGAGCTAGTAAAGTGTGCCGGGGTTTCGTGGGTGCTCTCTCTTGCCCTTGACCCTTGAGTGATAGCACATTTGAATATTCTAGCTCTGTTTTTGATCTCTCCTGTTTTGCTTCTTATTTGAGTGTTCCAAAAATAACGAGTTGAGATCAGATCTTGAAAAAGCATCCAAAAAATTAGTTGACTTCATCTGATAACCTCTTGGGTGAGGGAGGAATAAGTTGAGTTTCCCTTTCTTCTAACGTCTGCATTCCTCCTTTACCTGGAGAAAAATACTGTCCCAGTGATGAAAGGGGGTAGATGGTATAAACTGGATCTAAATAAAAGAATGTGAAAAGAGAGGCTTAGGTAATGCTTTTAAAGAAAGCAAACTCAGAGTTCCTGTCCGTGGCTCAGTGGTTAACAAATCCAACTGGGAGCCATGAGGTTGCAGGTTCGATCCCTGGCCTCACTCAGTGCATTAAGGATCCGGCGTTGCTGTGAGCTGTGGTGTAGATTGCAGACGCGGCTCGGATCCCGCGTTGCTGTGGCTGTGGTGTAGGCCGGCGGCTACAGCTCCCATTAAACACCTAGCCTGGGAACCTCCATATGCCGCAAGTACAGCCCTAGAAAAGGCAAAAAGACAAAAAAAAAAAAAAAAGAGCGAGAGAGAGACAAAGCAAACTCTTAATTTCTAGTCTGAAGAACAAATCAGGAGACTTCTGGTTGAAAAGGACAGCGTGAAGAACATAGGATTATCTCTACTCCCTGAATCTCTGTCCCACTACGTGTCACTGAAAGACTAAGTAAAAGGCATGAAACCATAAATGACAGCAAACAAGAAATAGCAAGGGGAGTTCCTGTCATGGTGCAGCGGAAACAAATGCGACCGGGAACCATGAAGTTGCGGGTTCGATCCCTGGCCCTGTTCAGTGGGTTAAGGATCTGATGTTGCCGTGAGCTATGGTGTAGGTCACAGACGTGGCTTAGATCTGGCGTGGCTGTGGCTGTGGCCGGCAGCAGTAGCTCCAATTCAACCCCTAGCCTGGGAACCTCCATATGCGCAGGTGCCGCCCTGAAAAGACAAAAGACAAAAAAAGAAAGGAAGGAAGGAAGAGAAAGAAAGAAATGAAATAGGAGATTTTGGAGGCCATGAAGCAGTTAGACAAATGGCAAATGACTTAGCAGAATGGAGAGAGCCAAGAGCCTAATGAGAGCAGAGCAAAGAGCCAAGGTGATTTGTGCAGAAGAACCTTAGAAGACTGAGGAATGAGAAGCACTAGGTGCTTGTGAAAAGGCATGGGTGCAGGGAAGTCGGAAAACAAGAGGCCGATTTGAAATTCTTATTCTTTTTTTTTTTCCTTTTGTCATTTTATGGCCGCGGGTTTATGGCCGCACCCGCGGCATGTGGAGGTTCCCAGGCTAGGGGTCTAATCGGAGCTGTGGCCACTGGCCTGCGCCGCAGCCACAGCAACGCAGGATCCGAGCCGCGTCTGCAACCTACACCACAGCTCACGGCAACGCCGGACCGTTAACCCACTGAGCAAG
>PVHT020000086.1:1180985-1213299 GCA_004024745.2 Catagonus wagneri
TCTTATTCTTGAATGTAGCCCACATTTGCTGAAAACTCTGAAAGCTAAATAGACTGTTATAATAGAGGAAACATCTGAATAACAGGAGTTCCAGAATATGAGAACAGGGGGAAAGGAGGAGTAGAAAGTTATTGAAGAAATGCTATAAGAAAAATTTGCAGAGGGCTGTTAGTCTTTAGGATGAAAGGGTTCACCAGTTGTCCACTGCAAATGAGTGAGTAAATGAATAAATAAATAGAACAGAACACATCATGGCACATCATTGTACAAAGGAAATGTGGGCATCCCAGTATAAAGAGGAGATGATAGAAGGTTCCAGAGAGTTAAAACTGAGCACCTTCAAATAATTAGGAAAGAGAAGGGCATATTGTTGTCAGTAGAACCCTACTAGAAGACATTAAATGAGCATACCTCCAAAATTTATCCTAAAATTCCGTGCATAGCTAAATTAGTGATTAAATAAAAGAGTAGAATAAAGACAGTTTCAAGTATGCAAAGTGTCTGGAAATGTAGTTGCGTGGGAGGTCCCTCTTTCTCGGTAAGCTCCCAGAGAGCGTGTGCCACAGTGTGAGGGCACTGAGAAAGAGGAAGGCGGAATTTAGGAAACTGAAGACTCCGACATGGACCTTCCAGAAAGATGGCAAAAGCTATTCTAAGAGAATTTTTCAGTGAGCATAGAAAGCAGCTAATCTGATTTGGAGTAGAACAGAGGGCTCCAGAAAGACTAGTTTCCCGAGTGGAGGCAGGGTAAGGTATGTCGGAGAGGGCAGATACGGTACCCAGTGTGTTTGGATGTATTGGTAGCGCCTTCATATTTCTCTCATGGTTTGGGGGTGAATTAGTGATGGGAATGTAGAAAGCAAAGCAGGCATGAAAACAGGGTCATCGCTTCTGCTTCTGGTAATGAGGCACTGGGGGATTTGCACCACCTCTCTGGACGTTGGGGATAACTTAGATTAAAAATAAGACATAGAGGACTTCCTGTGGTGGCTCAGCGGGTTAAGAACTCAGCTAGTGTCCATGAGGACAAAGGTTCCATTCCTGGCCTTACTCAGTGGGTTAAGGATCCAGCGTTGCCATGAGCTATGGTGTAGGTCAGTCACAGACGTGGCTCGGATCTCAGGTTGCTGTGGCTGTGGTGTAGGCTGGTGGCTACAGCTCCAATTCAACACCTAGCCTGGGAACTTCTACATGCCACAGATGCAGCCCTAAAAAAGCAAAGATAAGTAAATAAAACATATATGCTTGAAGGCACCAGGAAGTTAACTAGGTAATGAAGAATAACTGGGCCAGGATCCTAGAGAGGACAGAGACCAGGGAAGTTAGCCCTTGTCTGGCACTGGATCGACAGTTCTGGCGGAAGCTGAGTGGCACTTTCCATGGCCTTTTCAGGTCAGAGGACGGAGTTAAACGCCTGCCAAGGGCAGGGAGCTGGCATGCTGCACTTGGCTCACTTCTGATCAGGGCCCTGACGCACGGCTGGCGGGGATGCCCTCTCAGGGCTCCACTCAGCTCCACGTCATCTCCCTTCTGAGACTGCACTGAGCTGGTTCCAAATTGTTGCCCCAGGCACCAGAAGAAGCAAACTTAACTTTCTTCTGAAGTTCTAGAACATCGTTTTAAGATTTAAATTATGTCTACAGTTTTCACATTCAGTGTCTAGTATATGGTGAAGAAAACAAGGCAACAGAGAGAGATGGCAATAGCAAGAAGAGACCTGCAGCAGCTCACATATTAGAGCCATCAGAATGGATATTAGAATAACTGCCTGCCATGTGCATAGAGATAAAGGACACAATTTAGAATTTCGGTAAAGAACTGGGAACTAAACCAAATCTGCGTGAACATTCTAGAACTGGAAAATATAGTTTCTGAAATGAGCAATTCATTGGATGGGCATAATAGTAAATTAGACTCATCAAAAGAAAAATTAGAGACTTGGGACATAAGACAGAAGAAAATGTCCAGGGTGGTGCATGGAGACACACAAAAAAGATGAAAATAAAGAAGAGAGGATGAGGGGCATGGAGGATAGGGACACGGTCTAATGTACCTGTGGCCGGGGTCCCAGAAGGTGAGGGAGCGAGGAAACGAGTCAGAAACAACACCTAAAAGGGTAAAAGCTAACTTCCAAGTAACAAAAGGTATCAAGACATAGATTCAAGAAGTCCTAAAAGCTCCAAGCAAGAAAAATAAATCCATACACAGCATATCATAGTATTGCTGGAAAATGAAAGACAAAGAGAACACCTTAAAACCAGCCAGAGGAAGAAAACAGAAACACAAACAGCAGAAGCTGGATGACATGGCGTATCTTTTAAAGTCCTAAAAGGGAAAGTTAGCAATCTGGATCTAAGCCCAGTGAAATGTATTTCAAGAAGGAAGGCAATGAAGATTCCAGACAAAGCTGAGAAAGTTTATTACCAATAGACCTTGACTGTAGATACTATTAAAAGGGTATTTTTCAGGCAGAGCGCAGTCACAGATGAGAGGTCAGAAGTATGTAGGAAGGCATGAATTTAGAAAAAGACAGTATGAAGGTAAATGATGTTGACTGTAAAACAATAAACTGACATCTTATGGGTGTGTGGATATACACATGTATAACAATAGCATATGTGAGAAGAGGATAAATGCAGTTAGTGTTCTAAGGTTCTTTCATCGTCTGGGGAAATGGTAAGAGTATCAATTGATGTTATACTTTAAGTGAAGGATTCTAAGTAGTAGTAAAAGAGTACATAGCATCCAAGTATTTAATAGTGAGGAAAGAATGTAATTTTTTTTAAAAAGTCACAAAATCCTAAAAAAGGCAAGAAAGTAGAGAGAACAAATAGCAGATAGAACATACCTTGTATTTTAGTAGTAGAAGCTCAAATATATCGAATTACATTAAATTAAAAAGAACAGTACACGCCCACTGAAAGGAAGAAGGTTGTCAGATTAGCCACAGAAAGACAGCTGGGACGGGAATGGGATAGAAGGAGTGGGGGGGGAACGCTTATCTTCATTTACCTCTTTTGTATAAGTCTGACTTTTTATTTTTATTTTCATTATTTTTTTTTTGTCCTTTTGCCTTTTTATCTAGAGCCTTACCCGCAGCATATGGAGGTTCCCAGGCTAGGGGTCTAACAGGAGCTGTAGCTGCCAGCCTTCGCCACAGCCACAGCAACGCGGGATCCGAGCCGCGTCTGCGACCTACACCACAGCTCACGGCAACGCCAGATCCTTAACCCACTGAGCAAGGCCAGGGATCAAACCCGTAACCTCATGGTTCTTAGTCAGATTCGTTAACCACTGAGCCACGAAGGGAACTCCTAAGTCTGACTTTTTAGAACCATGTTAATGTTACCTATGCCTCCCTCCAAACCACCAAGGATTCAGGGGCGGGAGAGGGGGTGACCCTAAATTGGAATACGCAAAGAAACAGGAAACTAACTGTATTCCTAAGAAATAACTACACGACAGGGAAACATACAGAGAAGAACTATCTAAGGCAACTTTGAGTGCAGCATTTTGACCCTGAACCCTCTGGCTGAAGACAGAAAGCCTGTGAACACGTATTAGCTTCTAGTAAGTAGATTTCTTTAACCCAGCAGCATGGGTTAGCAATTCTAAAATGATGTTCTCTATGTTTTAGGATTGATTGAATATACGTTAAGTATATTGTGAATAATGAGAGCCAGGTTTCTGGGGTGAGGCCAGAATGAATCTCCCGTTTTGAAGTAGGATTGGATGTATTATGAGGTTGAGGGTTTTGATACAGAAGTAGACATGGGGGGTGTCGTGTGTCTGTCTGGCTGTCTGAGTCTTATCTGCTGAGAAGGTTTAGAAGCAGTGGCACCAGTACCAGTGAGCACACTTAGTACCCAGGGTTTGGTTTCTAAATACTCTTCTCCATGAAAAAGTACCAGGGCTCCTTGGAGAAATGGCTGGTTGCAGGACTGGGGCTGGGAAAATGTAAGATGAGCCTGAAACGTCAACTTGTGCCGGAAAGGAAGCGTTCAGAGAATGATGGGGACACATCCAGAGGACCTGGGAGCTGGCTTGAAGGGGCTCCTGCTGGTCAGTCTGGGGCACTTTGAGTATCAAAATCAGTAATACTAGAAACAGATTAAAAACAGTTGAATAAAACAAGAATGTATAAGGTCAGGTGACCGAATGAATGAATGAATGAAACACATAAATGAGTAAGTAAAGGAGGAGGGCAAGCCCTTCCATGTGGTAGCGGCCAGGAGAGGGCAGGCAGTGATGGAATTAGAGTCGGTGTTGGCAGCCCTGTAATGACTGATTCAGCAGGTATGAGGAGAAACAGAATGTGTACGAAGTCGCAAAGCATCTCCCTGCAACGTCTGTTAATTACCAAGAGGAAGTTATAACCGTACCAGGGAGGAGCCTGGCAGAGGTCACCGTAACCAAGTGATCGTGGTTAGCACTCATCGTGTGAGATGAGTAGATGCACGGAGGGGACACAATATCCCTTCTGGACGTTGGATCCTAAAATGTAGAACCTGAACCTAACCGTGCGGAAACGTCGGATAAACCTAAATTGAGGAACTTCATAAAAAAAAAAAAAAGGCCCTTACTCATCAAAAAATGTTGAGGTCAAGAAAGACAAAGACTGAAGAACGATTCCAGGTGGAAATAGACTAAAGAGCTGTGACTACCGAAGGCAGCGTGGGATCCTGGTGTAGAGAGCTTTTACTCTTAAAGGAAGCTTTTTGGACTGTTGGCCAAAGTTTGAAACAGGTCTATAGATAAGATCAGATCAGCGTAATACATTGGCGTTTGAAGTTTTATAGTTGCATCAGGGTTATTTAAGAGAATGCCCTTGTCCTTAGGACACGGACACTGAAATGTGCCTGAGGGACAGCAAGTCTGAAGCTTGCTCAGCTTGGGGGGATGTGTCTGGGTGTGCGTGTGGAGAGGAAGACTCGTTTCCTGCCCCGTCCCTTAGAGAAGGGACACAACACAGCCTCTCGTGTCGGGCAGGTGGGTCGCTGTGGGAGGTGGATCTGGGCTGGGGCTGGCTTGCAGCTGGTGGGTGACTGGTCACCTCTGGTTTCAACCATCCCACGGGTGAGGCCCCCTCCCTCAAGCCCGACTTTGGGACCTATGGGCCCCGCCGTCTTGTTCTCCAGGAAGGCAAAGCCTCTCACCTCGTCGTTCCTCTTTCAAAGTATCTTGGCTATTCTCGGTCTTTTGAATTTCCATTTGAATCTTAGAAGGGGCTGGGTAAGTTCTTCAGCTGAGTGACAGTGGCTCCCATACTTGGCTGTGCGTACCTTTAGCTGTGTTGTTTGTCTTCCAGCTTTTCAGACGAGCTGGTAGATGAAGCCCTGGGGGCCGTGGCTGCTGAACTTCAGGATGTGTGTGAAGATTATGCAGAAGCCGTGTTCACCTCAGAGTTCTTGGAGGCAGCTACATGAAGGCTGTCCAAGGTGGGGCTCCTCATGTCACACTGACTGGAGAAGGGACGGCACCACCCTTTGTTTTTAGCCCCGGGACATCTTTGTCCTCAGCTGCCCATCCAGGCCCAGAAAGCACTGCCCATTCAAAGGAAGGACATGCCAGTGAGGTCGTCTCCTCGTTGTCAGGGCCACGGTTCTGGTAGTTGATGGTGGAATGTGTTATACTTCTCAGTGCCCAGGAAACCTGAATTGATTATGACAGTGTAATACTTTCTGAATATATAATTTTCCTATTGAAATGCCCTGTCCACTCCACTGGCTCCGTTTGGTGGTCAGAGTGTCTTGAGAGGTAATGGATAGTCTGCTGCGCACGGGGAGTCCAGTCGCCGTTGTCCCACAGGCAGCCCTGATGCCCGCGCAGGTGCAGCTGCTCCCCGGTCCTGTCACCTGGCCCGCATCTCCTTCTTTGTCAGTTTCCTGTCAGGACGCCCGTCCTCCGGGGCTGCAGACTCGTGTCCAGCAGGGCCTCGTTATGTTGCCAAACCTCTGCTCTGGCATTAATCTTGGAAGCTACCAGTTAACAGTGCACAACAATAAACGCATTTCTCTTATTCTCAGTTCCTAGATGCTTCTTCATAGTTTTAGCTCCTCAAGGCTTTTATTGCTGTGGGTTGACCTGGTCTGAAAAATTCTGTCTGAATCCAGAGGAGGCTGGAGGACGCCAGGAGAGGGCCGGGCCCCTCTGGGCCTGTTGGGAGGTGCGGAGCTCACTTTCCTCTCGGCTGAGGTCACGAGTTTCACCAAAAAGGAACCTGTGTGGGAGGAGAGAACAGGCCCGGATGGTGTCAAGACCACGGAGAAGGGAGGAAGAAGAGACCTGCATTCAGAGGAAGAGTGTGTATAAGACAAGACCACGATGTGGACAAAGTTCCCCCGGCGTCTTTCCTGAGGCTTTGGTGGAGGGAGTGTGGGGGCAAGTGATGGGCGAGGCGCCCCACGGAATAATAGGAATCTTTGGATAGCACCTACAGGCTTGTCATCTGGGATTTTTCTCTGAAGTGCAAGTATTTCAGGTGATAGCTTAAGCTGCTCGATCACACTTATTTGTGCAAAATTGATTTTCATTTAATGTTAATGCTTTCCTGCTTAATTTTATATAACCTCAGAATTTAAAAGACTTCAAGGGAAATTCAAGGTCTTTAAGGAGTTACATATGTACACTTGAATTGTTAGGAGTGTCTGTCATTGATAACAATTTGTGTGGCCGTTTTTACTGTGCTGATTTTTTTTTTAATAAACTCAATATTTTAAAGTATGTACATGTCTATTGGAAATAATTTACGTCTCCCTTTTTCTCCCCCTAGGCCGAGTGAAATGTGATTTACAGAAACCACTGAGAATACTTTTATATTTGCTATGAGCATAGTGGATTATTTGCCACCCCTCGCCCCATAGAAGGAAATAAATGATAACAAAAGCTAACAATTACTGAGCACATACTATGTCCCAGGCATGGCTTCCAGTGCTTTCCCTGTATTAATTTATGTAATCCTCATACCTGTGGGAGGTAGGTACTGTGATTATTCCCATTTTACAGATGAATCAAATGAGGCACAGAAAGGGGAGGTAACTTGACCAAACAAGCCTATATGCGGCAGCGCCGTGGTCCTGGAGTCACTCCCATAAAGGCAGCTGTCGAAGTTTTGCGGGTTCACCCAGGTGCATTCTCCTGCCTCTTCCTGTCCCCATTCAGCATGTCCCAGACACTGCCGTGAGCAGCGGTCCTTTCCTCGGCACCTCCTGTCTGCCGAAGAGTCAAGTCCAGACTCCTTTGCTTTGTTTGGGGATCTTTGCAGTTTCTCTCCTGCTCCTCCCACCAGCTGGGGCTCCCCGTCTCTGAGTCCTTGGGTGAGGCTTACACCTGCCTCCGTGTCTGCTGTCTACTTTATAGCCCTGGCCCACAGTGAACCTCCTCAGCCAAAGCCTTCTCCAGAGATGCAAAAATACACCGCAAGAGATAAGAACTTTCGTTTGAAAAGGGAAGTTGAATCCTTAAAATGTAAAGTTTCCTATGGAGAGCCTTGCAGCTATGCCAGACCTCTGGAATTTTTGTTTTTCCTGAGCACAGGCTGATCTTGCATAGATCGTTCTGTGATCCCCTCCAGTTTTCTCCTGACTCTTCATGTGTTATTTTCAGAAGCAGAGAAATGCATAAATGAAGTATTTCTGTGTGACACAGGCTGTCCCAATGGACAAATGTGCTGAAATTCCTAAGTGTTCCCACCCTGCCGTCCAGCTTCACAGACCGGGCCATAGGGGTTTTGCCAGTTTACATGCTTGCCTCTTGTCCTTGAGGGCAAGGCCATTGCCTGGCACGTAGTTGGTGCTCAGTAAATTCTTCTGAGTTAATGAAAGAAGGAAGCTCCCTTTCTCTTGGGACCAGCTCTGGTTTGAGATGGGGGCTCTGTCTGCTCTGCAGAGCGGACCGGTGGAGGCACGAACCCTGCAGCGGTGGGTCCGGAAGGCAGGAGTGGGGGTCTGAGCGAAGCCCCCAGGACCTGGGGGGAGGGAGGGGCTCTAGGCCCTGTCGGAAAGCTTCCAGTTTTCTCTTGGGTGCGGTGTAGGTTTCTGAGAGGAGCTCTTCGTTTTAGCAGCTTGAGGGAGTGATGAGAACTCAGTGTAAACCGTGCACACTGGGTGTCTGCTCACCATGAAAAGGTCACAGAAGAAGCGCCCTTTGGGGGGACCCTGGCTCCTAGGGCTCTTGAGAAGCAGCAGGAAGGCAGTGGCCTGATCCCTCTCCCGTTCAGCTCTGTTGGTTCAAGAGGTCTTGCATCTGTTGATTAGCTGGTTGAGCCTAACGATTCCGGCTGTCTCTGAAGGGCTTCTTGCCACCGGCCGTCCCGCGTGCTGCCTGTGGTCTTCATTAAGGGCCCCAGGAGATCCCAGGTTGGGCCCCGGGCCTGCTTTCAGGCCCAGATGACCTCAGTGCCCTGGTCCCCTGTGCGGGTGCAGCTCTGATAATGACTGTGGGCTGGCCGTGCGGCCGAGCCTCCCCCACGCTGTGGCTCTGGTCCAAGGTCCCTCCCGCAAGCCTGCCCCGGGCCCTGTTCCTGTGACACCAGGCCTGCTCCGCTCTCATCAGTCTTCCCAGGGCCTGAAGCGTGGCCTCTGATGCCTGGCCTGGGGCAAGGAGCCCCGAGACTGCCCCCCACCCTCCGTGATGAACCCCCTTTATCCTAGAGTTTAGGTCCTTCTGTGCTCCGTCTGTTTGGTAATCCTGATGGATTTTTCCTGAACCAACCTGCTACCTCTCACCATTTTTTCTGGCTGACTTTCCATCCACCCAGCTGGACTTTTTCCTGTGTCTGAGTCCATCCATGCCTGCCACTGAATCTGTCCCCTCCCCCTCCACGTGGGCGTGTCCGCCTCCTCCAACCCCACCACCTAGAAATGAGTGAGACACCTGAGCCTCCTACTCTTTGTTCCCTGAGCCCTGGCTCTCCTGACCGGGATGCTGCTGCTTCGGGGGCTGCTCCCCCCCTTCCACCTTGGATCCAGGAGAGGCCATCCCTCCTTTCCCAAAGCCCTTCCTTCTGTCACAGCCTTGGCTCCCCAGGCGCTGTTTGCTTTCATGGCAACCCTCCTCCTCCCCTCCTCTGCGGATGGCTTCTCACCTTGCGTCGCTTGTCACTCATCTCCCTCCCAGCCCTCTCACTGCCCCCCTCCCGAGACCTCCTAGTGCATGTGCATTTCCCTTCTGCTCCGTTTGGCTGCTCAGAATCTCCCACCTACAGACCATTCCTCCGTCTTCCCTTCGGTGTGGGTGAGGTCAGCCTAAGCCTTCCGACTCCTGGGCTGCAGAGCCCTGCAGGAGGTCACGTGCCTGTGCCAAGAAGCCCATTGAACATCCCTGCCACCCTCTGGGTGGCACCCTTAGGACCCCAGTCTGTTTCTATCCATGCCAGCAACCCGTTTGGGAGTGGGAGAATTCCAGGCAGCTTTCCAGCTCTGACACGCTGTGGTCAAGAGTGGCAGAAGGGAGGTCCCTTGTGGTACAGTGGCTTAAGGATCTGGTGCTATAATTGCAGTGGCTCAGTCACAGGTTCACTCCCTGGCCTAGGGACTTCCACATGCCATGGCCACAGTCAAAAAAAGAGGGGGGGCGGAGGGCAGAAGCTTTCAGATCCTGGACACGTGGGCTCTGCCATCTACCACAGCCCAGAGTTCCCTAAGCCTGAGTGACTAGGAGGCCCCCCGCAGATGTGATTCCGAGGTGCCATGGGAGGCTGGGGAGATGAAGCTGGCCGCCAGAACCTGGGTAGCCACCTGTCTTTGTGGCCCTGAAAGAGCAATCCCCAGGACCAGGCTCAGGAGCGAACATGGTTCTCCTTAACCGTGATCGGCCAGCGTACCATCTCAGAGAGTGACCGAGGGGCAGGAGAGGCTAGGTGATACGTGGGCTTTAACCCCATCCCACATCTGCTCAGCACTTTACAGTTCACAAAATGCCTTTAGACACTTTTCTCTCACTGAGGCCACACTGCCATGTGTAGCAGTGGTAACACGGACCCCCTAAAGATGTAAGTTAAAATCTCCTGGGACCTCCATGCCTCGGTGCCCCAATCTGTGAAATGGGATAACAGAAGTACCCACACAGGGCTACTGCGTGGATTCATTGAGACTGGCACTTGGCACATAGTAGGTGCTCAATAAATATTCACTGTTAGGTTTATCTCTGAGGACCTTGGAAGGGGGAACCTTGTGGCTGTTCTCAGAGGCTTTGTTCTAAAGTGCTTTGCTTGCCTCCTTCCTCCTGTAGAGTCCTTCCTGCTTACGATGGGCACGGGCAGACCCAGCCTGACATTTTTCCACTTGGCAACCTCAGTGGAGAACAGCCCCTCCCTCCCAGGTGTACCAGCCAATGCCTCTGGGTCACCGCTCGTTGGTCTGATTGGCCCATCTCAGGTAACAGACTTAATCCCTGTGCTCTGATTGGTCAGATCTGAGACACATGCCCACCTGGAAAAGAGGATGGATCAGCAGCATCCCAACCAAATGGACAGAACAGGGAGAAGGGCAGCTTCCCAGAGGAAAACTAAGGCCATGGTACCCAAAGTTGGACGGGGGTGCAGTACAAAAAGGAGCATTTCTTCTTAAGACTATACCTTCTTTTTTTCTTTTTTTTTAATTTTAGGTCCACACTTGTGACATATGGAAGTTCCCCGGCTAGAGGTCCAGTCCAAGCTGTAGCCACCGGCCTATGCCACAGCCACAGCAATGTGGGATCCGAGCCACATCTGCAACCTGTACCACAGCTCACGGCAATGCCAGATGCTTAACCCACTGAGCCAGGCCAGGGATCCTCAGGAAATACTAGTTGGGTTCTTAACCCACTGAGCCACAACAAGAACTACCCCAAGACATTTCAGTTTGCATTTGCATTCATTCAAAGTCTACTGCATGCCACAGAAATTCAGACAGAGTTAAGGCACGGACCCTCGTAAGGCAGAATGAAAACCAAGGTGAAACAGAGGAAGGCAGCGGAGTATGGCTGTGCATTGAAAGGAGTGAGTCACTTGTACCAAGTGAGGGTTGCAATTTGGGGGGTATTCATGCAGGAGGTGGCCTTTGAATGAGCCTTTGAAAGATAATTGAGACTAGTAATTCTAGAGGCAGGGGACAGATGCTCCAGGCAGAGGGAACTGCAGGGCAAGGATCAAGCTCTTGAGAAGCGAGGCTGTGTGTGGATATAATGCGATTAGGCTAAGGTGCTAGAGGGGTTTATCCGGAGCCAAGACGCCCGCACTGGGAGCATGTGTGCGTGAGACCGAGTGCATCTGAGGCAGCAAGGAGTGGCCTCGGCAGCTCTTGCCTCCTCCCCAACAAAGAATTTTTGTCCGATTGGAGAAGATGCCCTTGAACAGAAATAAGCAGTTCCCGTCCGCCCTCCTTTCTTTTGAAAGCAGGATTTGCCCCAGATTGGCCTTGCTCGAGCTTCCTAATCTTTATTCCGTGTCTAAATGGGGGAGTCTACTGGGAGCCCCAGGACCCTGCCAAGCGCTCCATCTGTATTTAATCAATCCGTCCTCTGAACTGCAATCCCGTCATAAATTCCAGCCTCACAATAAATGTGCCAAGAGGTCTGCAGGGACGGACTTTTATAGTGAATGAGAAACATAGTCGCTGCCCAAACTATTGAACTGAGAACAGCGGGGCTCCGCCAGAGGTGCGAGCCAGAGGGGCAGATCCCAGATCCCGAAGGCAGAGCAGCTGCGGGGGGAGCCGCGGAGCCCGCGCTTGTCCTCGGCCCAGCCTCCTCGCCTTTATTAGCTCTCGGTAATGGATTTTATATCTGCTCCGTGTGACGGAGGCAGCTTGGCAAAATCCTCAAGGACCTGCCGAGTCTCCTCCCAGCCCTCCAATGAGAAGCAGGCAGCCTCCGTCAGCTGCGAGGGCGGCTCTCCAGCCAACATTTACTTTAGTGTCAAAAAGAAATCCCAGGCATGTTGGGAACAGATGCAGGGCCGATTGAGCCCTGGGGTCTTTGCAGGGACAGTCGGGGCCGGGCCTTGGGGGTGTCAGCTTTTCTGTCAGTGCTGATACTGCCGTCTTGCCTGGGGAGGGAAGCGAGGCCCGGCAGCCCGGCTCCTCGCTCCGTGCCAGGGCCTGAGACCCCTGTGACCGTGGCAGGCATGGCAGAAGGCCACCTTGCAGTGGGGAGGGCACAGGGAGGCGGGCTAAGCTCTGCCAAAGCTTTTAATTAGCTCAGATAATCGCTCACAGCCTTTAGACACAAACACACCCCGGACTCCCCACGCTAACTCAGGGGGCCTCATTCCCATCCACATGCACTAAAATTGGAGCCAGTGCTCTTTTGAAGGGTCAAGATCCCTTTAAAAATATGGAGGCATTCCCACTGTGGCTCAGCAGGTTAAGAACCTGATCAGCATCCACAAGGATGCAGGTTCGATCCCTGGCCTCAATCAGTGGGTTAAGGATCACTGCAGACGTGGCTCGGATCCGGCGTTGCTGCGGCTATGGCGTAGGTGGGAAGCTGCAGCTCAGCTTCCAGCCCTATCCTGGGAACCTCCATATGCCACAGGTGTGGCCCTAAAAAGAAGAATAAATAAATAAGTAATTTTTAAAAAACTGAAAAGAAATAAAATAAAAAGCTGGAAAAAGCTATGGACCCTTTCCTTAGAAAACACATGCATGCACGCACGTTATATACACACATACACGTATGTGCACTCACACACAGGTATATATACATGTGGCCCGACACAGGCTTGCTGTGTCATGTCGGGGGGCTGACAATCCTCCGGTCCGGGCAGGCCTGGAGGCCTGGGTAAGGAAGCCTGCACTGAGTGATTCTGAGGTCTTCCCCTCTAACTCTCCGTGAAACTGTCTGTACCAGCAGTGTCCCCATTACACAGCATTTTCTCTTTCTCTCTCTCTCTCTCTCTTTTTTTTTTGCTTTTTAGGGCCGCACATACGGCAAATGGAGGTTCCCAGGCTAGAGACTGAATCAGAGCTACAGCTGCTGGCTTACGCCATAGCCACAGCAACATGGGATCCTAACCCACTGATTAAGGCCAGGGATCGAACCTATGTCCTCATGGATACTAGTCAGATTTGTTTCTGCTGAGCCACTATGGGAACTCCCCACACAGCATTTTCTAATCTCTTACTCCAAGGTGGACATAGAAGGGTTTTACCCCTTTTTCTGCAGAGCAGGGATGGGTCTCCCAGAAAATCAATAGCAAAACTGTGGCCCATCGGCTCCACGACTGTTTCCTCTTATGTTTTTAGGCCATGCCTCCCTTCTGACGCATGAAAGAAAGCCTCATTTCCCCACCCCAGGAATTTCTAATAACTCACTGTGGGGAGGAGGGCAGAAATTACCTCCCAAGGTTCACTGCATCTTCGGCCAAGCTGCTGAATTTTACCTTCGACAGCTTGTGATAGCATTTGCACTCTGAAAAATCAGAGCTCTTCTTATTTCCCAAGTATGAAATACTGTAATGTTAGAACATTTAAAACCATACCGCGGGAGTTCCCATTGTGGCTCAGCGGTAACAGACCCGACTAGTATCCATGAGGATGCAGGTTTGATCCCTGGCTCCACTCAGTGGGTTAAGGATCTGGTATTGCTGTGGCTGTGGTATAGGCCAGCAGCTACAGCTCCAATTCAACTCCTAGCCTGGGAACTTCCATATGCTACTAAAAAGACAAAAGAATAAAAGTAAACAAGTGAATAAAACCATACTGCTTACAGGTGGCCAGGACAACAAAGCACGGTGGACGGACTGGGCCTTTTCAAGTACGAGTGTGGTTAACCTGGCCCCTCTCCTGAAGTTTCCTGCAGAGGACACACCAGGACCCACGCGCCTGGAGGCCAGTCTCAGACGGCTTTAAACAGCAGCACTCTCCAGGGAGGTTTCTAGAACCCTTAACTTTGGCAGGTCTTTAAGACTGAGCTTCTGGGGGCTTGCAGGGACTATGTCACCCATGAGCTGACAGAGCCCCCAACGTCTAAGTGATGTGGGACTCACGAGGCCGTTTCTCATGTGTGACGCTCCTGGCGCCTTGTGACAGAGTCCTGGGGACACAGGAGCCCACCTCCCACAGAAGGTTTCTCCGAGCTCCCTGTCTGTCCCATCGCTGGGCAAAGGTGAGGTTCCTCTAGAACCCACTCCGTGGTGGGGGTTTCCGAGGCGCAGGGAGTGGCCCTGGAGCCACACTGTTCTGCTCCAGGATGGCTGTGCACGTTTGAGTTCTCCGTGCTCTGCTCTCCACGTCTGTCCTGGAAGACCCCTGCGAGTCTCTGAGACCCCAGCGGCCTGCCAGTAAATTCCCTTTTGCTGAGGAGAGCCCGAGGCTGTGCCTGCCCCAGTAGGAATCATCTGGGAGCTCCCTGGTGGCGCGATAGTTAAGGATCTGGTGTTGTCACTGCTGTGGCTCCAGTTGCTGCTGTGGTATGGGTTCGATCCCTGGTCCAGGAACTTCTTTTGCATGGTTGCAGGAGCAGCTGGAAAAAAAAAAAAAAATGGAAAGAAAAGAAGCATCCACGTCGCATGCACACTGTCTGGACCTTGAATTACTTCTGCAAGCAAATGCTGCCTGGGCACCAGCGACACCCCTGCTTCTCCTGGCAGAGGGGGATGGGGGGTCAAAGAGAGAAGACACAGGAGGGTGTGAGGAGAGAGCCCTGAGGGGGGCCTGGAGACCCTTTGCCCTAGTGCCCTGTTTTTGAGCCCCCCACCCACCCACCTGGGGACCCGGGGCCCAGCCTCCCATCTGAACAGTGAGGTCCACTGAGCTAGAGTTGGATCCAGGGATCAAACCTACGTCCTCATGGACACTAGTCAGATTCGTTTCTGCTGAGCCACAATGGGAACTCCCCACACAGCATTTTCTAATCTCCTACTCCACGGTGGACATAGGAGGGTTTTACCTCTTTTTCTGCAGAACAGGGATGGGTCTCCCAGGAAATCGGTAGTGAGTCGGGGGTCCTTCCAACTCCAGCAGGCCCTGAATCCAGATACCCTACGGATTGTTCAACTTCCTCATCGGCGTAGAGGGAGTTTCCCCGCCGCCCACTTAGGACTCACTCCCCGTGGACTCTGAGTGTGGAAACGAAAAGCAGCACCCGCCTGCCCGTCACTGACTAGCGCTAGACACGCCTCACACCTCTCTCCTTGAGACATTTCAAGACCGAAAGTCAAGGCTTCCCGCGAATTCCTTCCTGCCTGCCTTTAGAAGTGAATTTACATAAAATAACCAGAAGGAATTTCTGCAGTCGCCTCTTTATTCCCCCGCAGCCCTTCTGGGCCGGGATGTTTCCCGGATGGACTGCAGTCTTTGCGGCCGTAATTTAATTGGCACCTGCCCCATACAAGTTCTCTCCCCGTAGTTTACCAGGAGCGGCTCGGCTCGAAAGGGATATTTCTGTCTTTGAGAAAGGCCTGCTGTCCCCCGAGTGTCCTTTCCCTTGGCAAGTAATCTAGTATATCTTTAATAAGTGGAGTCAGTTCACTCTCAAAACCCGTGTAAAATTCAGCCTTTTAGTCATTCCGACCAGACCAGAAGCATTCAGATTCCAATAGGAGTAGATCCCCTGGCTGTCACCCAGAGAGCCGTCCGGAGGAGGTGGGCACTGAAAACCCCAGGAGGCCTCTGCCCGGGCCCGGGCCCGGGCCCCAAGGTTGCAGAATCTGTGCCCTGAAGATTCCAGCTGACTCAGCCTCTCCACCTGCCAGAGCACCTTGCATATGGGCTTTGGAAAACCATGGGATCGTAGCCCAGCGGCAAAGGCTCGGGAAGCGTGCGAATCTATTGGAGACAGAGTGGGGGACGGTCTGAGGCTGCACTTGGAGTTGGTGGCAGAGCCTCAGCCTCTCAGTTTCCTATGTCTTTGCTTTCGTCTTACTTATTTCTTATCTTCTTTCCTCCAGAGGTTAGGCTAGGGTCGTGGAGGTCAGAAGGCTTGGATTGGAATACTTGGTCCACTGCTTAGTAGCTGTGTGACCTAAGGAAAGACACCTAGCCTCTCTGAGCTTCAGTTTCCTTACCTGCAAGATAGGAATGGTTATAATCCCTCCCTTTATGTTGCTATAAGGATTAAATGAGGTAACTCATAAGAAGTGCTTAAAACACTTCCAGGCTCATGGCAGTCACCCAACAAACTGCTATTACTGTTATTGCTGTCGTGGTTATTGCGTTGTTGTCACAGTTGGAGGGAAATAGAGCAGACGTGAGGAAGAGCTTCCCAGCTAGCCGGACAGAGAGGTCTGAGGTTTTAGCAAAGTCTGGAGGCAGAAGGATGGACAGAATGACCCCTTCTTAGGGGTTCCCTCCCCCCAGTGACTCTGCTTGGCTTTCACTGGGCAGCTGCCTGAGCCTCGAGCAGTACGGGGTCCTCTCTGGGGAGTTATGACGAATACACTTTGAGATCTGTATCAGCAAGTACAGATGAGGCCTCTGCGGAGAAAGCAGGGTGGGCGGGTCTGCAGCGGGAGTTTTCATCACTTGCCGGCCGTCCGCAGGGCTGCCAGGGTTTATTCCTACTGAGCAGGAGGCCTAGCCTGCTGACTTCAGCCCAGACTGCCCACCTCGTTCTGCATCACCTCTCAGGGAGCTGTGCGGTGGGTACCACTGCTCTCAGACCTGGAGGAGAGAGAGGAAATCTATCACAGGCCAAGCTTCCTTGTGGAAGCTGCTGCTGGCTTGCTGGCTCCGTGGGAAACTGTCAGGAGCCCTGGGATGGGGAATGTGGAGCGTTCTGAGCTGACGGAGCCTGGGCTGGAGGGCAGGATACCCGGGTTTGAAACTAGGGCAAGTCCCTTTCCTGTTCTGGGCCTCGGCCTGACTATCCAGCACATGAAGGCATTGCCAGATCATGTTCTCTCCAGAGCAGCTTGCGGATGCAGTAGAGAAATCTGCCTGTTGCCAATGGCCCCACAGTTGCAGCGTTGTGTATGTGCCCTGGAGAATCTCCGATGTGGAAACCAGCGAAGTGCAGGGGGATGTTCGTTGCAGCAGCCTTGGTAGCGGCGAGGAGCTGTGAAGATGAAATGCCATCAAGAGGGGATATGGAAATACAAGGTATTATCGCACTACAAAATATCGTGGTCGAAAGGAAACTGCCAAACCTGCAAATATCAGTGTGAACAGATCTGAAAACAATAGTAAGGGGGGAAAGTAAACAGCAGACGGGCTAACCATGGTGCCGTCCTGTAATGTTTTAAACACATCCATGCAGGTTTATAATGTTCATGCAGGAGAAGGAGCTTTGGAAAAAAACATATAGCATTTGGAGGAGAGGAATAACTGCGGGAGGAGGACAAAAGAGACGAAAAAACCAAGAAGACCCTGCCCAGACTGAGAGGAGAAGCCATGAGTTGGGGAGCAGGATGGTAACAGCCAGCATATTATATCCTATTATGTGCACACCAGGTTAAAACAAAATAGATAAGGATGGGATTTCCCGTTGTGGCTCGTCAGGTTAATAACCGAGCTAGTATCCATGAGTATACAGGTTCGATCCCTGGCCTCACTCACTGGGTTGAGGATCCAGCGTTGCCATGAGCTGTGGTGTAGGTGGCAGATGAGTCTCGGATCCCGCGTTGCTGTGGCTGTGGCGTAGGCCGGCGGCTACAGCTCTGATTCGGCCCCTAGCTTAGGAACTTCCACATGCCGTAGGTGCAGCCATAGAAAGAAGAAGGAAAAAAAATATATATATATATATTTATAAAGATGGCCTGGATCTAGATAACTCCCCTGGGACCTTGCAGCGCTGCCGTCCTGGGTTTCCTTGGTACTCAGCCAGCGTGGCCAGAGCTGGGACCTCACCGGGGTCCAGAGCAAGGACCATGTCGAGTGGCAGAACCCGAGGGGAAAGCCATATCTGAGACAAGGTGCACAGGAGCCGTAACAGGGGTACAGAATCTACTAGGTGCCGATAGAGTCACCGTCTATTACATAATCTGTTTACATAATCTGCTTGTGACTTCCTGCCCTTGTCAGTACAGTTACAGTAGTAATCAGGAGCCCCAGGCTGATGTATTATTTCCTTAGTGCCTTATCATCTATACCCGTGTTTGGTTCTCTGAGCTCTGAATTCTGTCGTAAATAAACAACGTTATGTGTGTGTGGGGTCCTCGGCTCGGAGGCTGAGGTCAGAGTTTAGGCATGTGCTTCTTTCCGGTCCCGGGCGCCGATGGGTGTTTACAGGTGCGCAGACTCCAAGGACCACTGTTGCAGTGAGTTTTAAATTTTCACCCAGTTCCTCATTTGTATTTGATCTAAATATAACACGAAGACAACTGGACTTGCTTGGGGCCATTCTCAACAGTCTTGACATCAAACAAATACAAAACACAGCTCCAACTGCAAGCGCTGACGGAGGAGATAAATCGCCGCTAACCGATTGGGAAGCCTCGTCAACCAGCACGTTTCTTAGAGCAGCGGCCACATCTCTCTGCCTCCACCTGAGAGCCTCTTCTCTTAAAACACCTCCCCTCAGCCTCTCCAAACCCTCTCTCCAAAATCCCATGTATCTGCACTCGGTGAGACAGGGCTAAACAGCAATTGATGAAATAAAATCTAGACTTGAGCCTCGGTTCATCTCAGCACTCAAGTAAAACAGATGAGGTCTCGTTCAACAGGTTCGACAAGATGTCCCCAAGCATCTTTTGAAAACGCCCAAGGATTCAGGCGCATGCATGTCGTCTAGATTTTGCAGCCCTTCCTTGTAGGCATAAAGGGGGGACCGTGTTCTACATAAAAACAGATCATTTAGTTTGGTCTGCTGGGTGCGGTTTGTCCTGGCTAGGGTTCTAGGGCTCACCTAAAGGGTCGTTTGTTGATCTTTTTGCTTGTTGGTCTCTTTTCTTTTCTTTTTATGGCCACACTACAGCCTATAGAAGTTCCCAGGCTGCACAGCCACAGCAACGCAGGATCTGAGCCCCATCTGTGACCTACGCTGCAGCTTGTGGCGACACTGAATCCTTAACCCACTGAGCGAGGCCAAGGATCGAACCGGCATCCTCATGTTCACTATGCTGGGTTCTTAACCCGCTGAGCCACAACAGGAACTCTTTGTTTGTTGATTTTGAAGGAATCTTCCCATCTCTGCAGGAGGTCCGCATCTGTGCACACGTTCTCCCAGGAAGCAATGGCCTCTGCACTTTTTTTTTTTTTTTTTTTTGCAGTTCTCTGGCCCGGAGCCCTTTGCTGAGCCTGGGAGCAGCTGGCCAGTCTGGAGAAAGAATCTGAACAGACTGTGGGCAGAGGAAAGGGCCTGGACGGCAGGCCCCTGGGAAAGGATCCTGTCTGGAACCCTGACACGGTCTCTCTGTCACAGAGCTGGGAGGCCCGGGAGGCACTGGCTGACTGGCTGCCCTCTCCTGCAGGCCACTGAGGTCAGTGTTTCAAAATTGCTAGTTATTCTTTTCTTTAATTAAGAACAATTCTTCTGACGCAGGAAGTGAACTCCCACCAGTTAATCTAATGGCCTTGAGTCCTGACATGTTTGCTCTGTCTGAAGGCAAGAGCCAGAACTTCTTTGGCCGCGGGTCACAGCCAGCACATTCAGAAGCTGCCCTGGGGGGGCCAGGCCCCACACCCCCTGTCGGACTCCAGAGCCACGTAGCAGCACCGATCTTTAGGCAGGGGCTGGGGCTGTGGGGCAGGCTGAAAGTGGAGAAGCCAAGGATGGAGGCTGGAAGTGGGTTGTCGTGGCAGGTTCCGCCTCCATCTCTGGCCCATTGTCTTCCCGTCTGTGGGGTGGGGGGAATGGAGGAAGGTCTGGCTAGATGATTTCTGTAACCAGCATCTCCCTTACCTGCCCCCACCCCTTCCCAAGGGTTTGTGGTGACTGGGTGGAGTGGGGGAGGGTCTCAGTGCCCACCCCAGCAGGGGGCATCTTCCCTGAGCAGGATGTGCTTGTCTGTGCACATGCACGCGCGTGCTCACGCGCGCGTGCACGCACACACACACACACACACACACACGGTGCTGCCTGGAAGTAGGAGTTCACTGTTTTGTCACTGCTGTCACTGTGAGCCAAGGGCCTGGGGAGGTCTCAGGAGGTGTGTTGGGTGCTGAGGCCGCTTTACCGCTCCTCTCTGACAACTTACACCCACAGACTGGGCGGCCAAACCTGGACATTATCCAGGCAGTCAGGCCTCTAACTGTGCCCTGCCTGCAGGGAAGGGGGGAGCACTGCCAGGCACAGGGGACAGAACACAGGCTTCAAACTAATCCTGCGTGACCATGAGCACCGCAACTTTCTCAGCCTCCGTTTCCTTCCGTGTAAACTGTGGATAATACAAGACACCCGAGGGTATTCTGTAACGAGTGCCTGAGGGTTAAATGACAGATGTAAAGCCGCAAGTGGACCACCTGTCCACTCACTGCCCTCCCTCGCCCCCACCACGCCCCAGCAATGAGGAAAGGCTGTGGGGATCCACTCACACGCTCCCAGCTGGTGACGGATTGCACACACTGGTGGAGACCTCTGGTTTCAGCCTTGGAGCTTCTGAAGTCCTATTTACTGGTCAGCCCTGCTGTCTAGGTCTGGGATCCAGAACTCTGGGGACTGAGGGGTTTTCTGGGATGGGGGACTTTCGGTGCTAAAAGCAGGCCAGTCTCTGGCAAACTAGGATGGTCGGTCCCTGTCGGTGAAGCCACACTAAAGGGTTTGGCCAGAAGGCCCTTGGTTTTGTTGAGTGAGGCACCAGAAGGGCCCACAGGTGGGCCATACAAGCTTCAGATTCAGCTCAAATGAGGGAAAAACCTTCTCATGGTCAACACTGTCCAAAAATGAACGAACTCTTGCCTGAAGTGCTGAGCTCCCTGACCTTGGATGTAATAAACCAGGAGCTGAAAGGCCACTTGATAGGGATCCTGTGGATGGAGACAAAACCCCAAAGCGGGTGCTGGGCTAAATGACCACTGAGGACCCTTTTAGCCCCATGGTGCCCCATTTCCATAGAGGGCTAATGGGACCCTGGAGTCAGGACCATGGCTAGCCCAAGGACAGAATTATCTGATGGACTTTTTCCATGGAAGGTGGGTAGGACGCAGGGCGGGTGGGGTGCCTGGCTGCAGACTGTCACTGGGCTTAAGTCGTTCCCAGTTTCTCAGAAGAAAAGACAGCATCTTCTCCGGGGAGGGCTTGATAGGAGGTGAAAACCCCCTAGTTCTTTCCAGCAACAGGGAGCCAGGCAGCGGGTGTTGGCGATGTTGGGAGCTGCCAAAAGCTGGTCAGACATCTGCTAGGCCTGCAGACCTGGCCCAGCCCTGAGCTAGGGAGAGGACTGCTGGTCCCCGGGGCCTCCCGACACCCAGGCGCCACCAAAACAACTGGCCATCTCCTGCCTCCTGCCGGGACTGGACTGTGGACCTCCAGCCGCTACCAGGCAGAAGCCACAGCCCTCACCTCCCCAGCCTCCTCCGGGCCTGATTGCTAGGATGTCCGCTTCCCGGGTTTGGGAAGTGAAGGGGGCTACTGCTCACAGCTAGACGGCTGGCCTCCCCAAACTCTGCTCCAGGCTGGAATCCCAGGTGGGCTTTGCATGTGTTTTACACGTTCTCTTAGAGCTAAAGCACTGAGACCCCTCCTTTCTGAGACTAGTTCAGACACAGGTTCTGGATCATAGAAACGATACCCTGGAGTGGGGGCCGATGAACGCTGGAGCCACCTCCCTCTTGGCTTCGTGGAAGCCTCCCTGTGCGCCTTCTTCTTTCCTCCCTTCCTCCTCTCCGCTCTCCGTCGCTGTCCCCGTGCCAGGGTCTCGAGTCTCTTCCAAATTTCCCTGCCCTTTCCCCCCATCGGTGTTTCGGCCCCAGGTGGCGGGGTGGTCTCAAGCGCGCCCTTTCTCAGAGGTTCTCGCCCCCGACTCCCGGTCCGCGTGCCCATCTCCGCCCGGATCGCAGCATCTCCGCGTCTCCGCGCCCGTCCCGGGCTCGGAGCGGAGCGTTTTGGAGCGGCCGCCGAGGCCCGGGGCGGGGGTGCGGGCCCGCGGGGGCGGCGTTGGGCGCCTACCTCCGTCAGTCCCTCCCCGGCGGCGCGGGGGGGCCGGCGCGGCCGCAGCTCGGCGCCTTTAAGGGAGCGAGAGGGAGCGGCGAGGCGGCGGCGGCTGCGGTGGCGGCGGCCGCGGCGAGCGGGGCGGGGGCGCGGGGCGCGGCGCTCCGAGTCCGCTCGCGGCCGGAGGCGGCTGGGCGGCCGGGGCCGGGCCGGGAGCCGCGAGGAGTGCGGGCAGCGCCACCGGAGCCCGCCGCCCGGGCCATGGCCAAGGCGGGCCGTGCAGGTGAGGGCGGGCGCCGGGCGGGCCAGGCGGCCGGCGGGGGGAGGGACCCGCGTCTCGAGGAGGGGCCGCCGGCCCAGGTGAGCCCCCGGCGCAGGTGGGCGGAGGTTCCGGGCGGGCCGAGCTGGTGGCGGCACTGCCGGCCCGCGGGACCGTGGCGAGGGGGCTCCGCGCGCACCGCGTCCTTCCTGCGCCCCCGGTCACCTCGTGGGACACCGCGTCCCCTGACTACCGCCCCACCAGAAAGAGCCAGGTCTGCGGCGCCCCTGCCCGCTCGGCGGTGGGGCGCAATCGCCACCCTCCCGAGGCCCTGGGCAGAACCGGGCGCAGGGACCTCGCCTTCGGTCCCGCGGCCGCCGCTCCATCCCACGCCCCCCAGCGCCAACCAGGACGCGCCCCCTGGTCCTGCGGCTCGCTCTATCCGGGACGCGACAATCCCCCCGCCCCCAGCTCAGTCAGGAGACCCAGATTTCTTCTGGGGAAGGAGGGGTGCCCCGCTTCGCACCGGCTAGTGAGCTGTCCCGCCCCCTCCCCCCACCCCGACCCGGGAGGCAGAGCCTCAGGTGCGGAGCTCTGAACGGGGGAGCCTCTTCTGGGTCCCCAAGGCTCTGCCCTCCCCCAGATTCAGGCCGTGTAGCCCTTGGCGTGAGGGAGTGGGCGTTAGTCATTCGTTCATTCATTCAGCCAGACGTTTCATTCACCAACATCTGCTTTGTGCCAGGCCCCCCGAGCTGGGCATGGGATCAGGAGGTGGAGCAGACTCTGCTCCTGTTTGCACTCTCGGACCCGATCTGCACTCTTGGGAGGGCTGGGGAACGAGGGTGGCCTCAAGGCTGGCTTGGGAGGCTAGCATGTGTAAATCTGCCACGAACTCACACCCAGCCTGTGATGTTGGCAGGTGCCATGCCATCCCCTCGGACTAGGTATTGGTCTGGCACGGACTGCACCCTCTGCCCATCAGCGATGGCAGTGATAGAATGAGCGTGAGTTCACCCCTGCACACCCTTTGCTGGGTAGCCCTGGGCTGTGTGGAAACCCACGGTCACCCCACACATGGTGCCTTGACCCTGGCCGGGGTCTGGATGCCCCTGGACACACGCTGGCTGTGTGATTTCCATGTCTGAGACTATTCCCATTCTGTCACCAAGGAGCCCTGTCGGGGCAGGGCTGGTCGTGTGTGAGACAGGGCAAGTGTGGAACACATCTAAACACCCTCTTTCTCACTTCCCTCCCTTTTCCCCTCCTGAGGGAGGCACCGGGACATGACACCAGAGAGGCTGGAAAAGGCTCTCTCCCTGGGTCCCTTCCCACTCCTGTTCCTCCCCTAGGGCACATGGCAGGGTGTGTGTCCCGCCCACCGCCCCACTCTGTGTGCCTGTGTGTGCATGTGCGTGCACAGCCCGGGCACGGGTCACCTGCGGGGGGAGCTGTCATCACCACAGTAGTTAACAGTAGTAGTTAACTGCTTGTACTAGGTACCAGGCAACGTGCACAGCCATCCTGGGAGACAGGAAGTGTTACCCTCCCCTTCTTAAAACATCGGAAAAGAGAAACAGCTCCCTCCGGGTGGCCCAGAGGGTCTGGGCAGAGCCAGACTGTAAGGATTCCAAGTGATGAATTTCCTCCATCACTACCTGTTAGGTCACCACCCTTCACAGAACCAGAACGGAGATGCAGTCCTGGCCCCTCCACCTTGATCTGTGGGTCCTTCGGTCTCTGGGCTGAGAGTCTGTGGGAATTTGTTCCAGTGACAGGTGAAAAACTGCTCTGCTTTGAGCATCAGCGCCTCGTGCTGTTCTAACATTTTGTCTTTTCTGCTGCAATTTCATGCTTGGCCCTTTCCCTCAGGGCAGCACAGACTCCCCTCCTCTGTGGATCGAACTCACCCAGGCTCTTCCCTCCCACACTCAGCTGCCACCCCAAGGAGGCTTTGGGATTGACCCCAACAAGATCGGATTACTCCTTCTCTCCTTAGCTCTTCCAGGCTCCTTAGGCTTCTGAGCTTGAAAACAGCAAGTGCGTATGGAGGTCATCTCCCCCAAGCGGCAAAGTCTGTGTAGCTTTAGAACAGAAAGGAGTCCTTGGAGATAGGAACCCAAGTACCTCTCTTTACAGCCAGAGAAACTGAGACCCAAGAAGGGGATGGAACACAGACAGGGGTGGCTATTCAAGACCATCTACTGCAGATGGACAGACTGATGGTCAGTCAGAAATGATCAGGCCTTCACTCTGAGGAGGTGATGTTAGAACTGAGGGAGGCTGAAGGCCAGGGGTGGAGGCTGTGAGAATCTGGCCAGTGAATGAGGGTGTCCGCTCTGTAACCTGTGAAATGTTCTGTCTAAAACTGCCTGGGGGAGCCACCTGCCAGAGATAGGGGTTTGAGCCTCAGAGGCACCATGGTGCGTGGCTCCAAGGTCCCATCATACTGCAGTCTAGTGAAGGCATCCCGGGCTTTTGTGCAGCGCACAGCCTGAGCAGCCGGCCATGGCTGTGTCAGCCTTGTCACACGGGAGTTGAAGGGAGGCAGTGAAAAGACTTCCATGTGCAGGAGAACCCAGGTACGAGAGAAAATGTAATCAGGTGCTGGAAAGGATTGGATAAATGGCAGAGGGTGGGTGCCAAACGAGTGACTCCCAGTTCCCAATCTCTGGGGAAAGATCAGTCACACAGACCAGAATCATTACGGTGCCCCATATCCAGTCTTGAGGGAGAAGTCAAGGGAAGAGAGCCTTGGTCTTGCCCTGAGGGAGCGCTTGGCCCAGTGGGCAAAGGAAGAGAAAGTTCTACCTGGGGATGAAAGTCAGCAGGACGGAGGTGGGAGCAGGGAGCCGGGAGGACCTGGGAAAAGGGAGGAGTGCACGATACAGAGGATACAGAGCTACCTGGGGGCAGGCCTCGAGTGAGGGGCAGATGGAGGGGAGGCCAGTGGTGGCTTGAAACAGTGAAGCCTGGATTTCTCTAGAAGGTGGGGCTAAAGGCTGGCAGAATTGGGGCAGGAGGGTGGCAACGGTCAGGCTTCCCCGGGTGGGTAATGGCTCAAGCAAGGCTGCAGGCTGGAATGGGAGCAGTGTAAGTCTGGAGGGACTGCTGTCGGAGGGGGGGCAAGGTAGGGTAGAGGCTTCCTGGAGGTGCAGAGGGCTGAAGGGAACCCTGGAGAGCATTGAAGACAGGAGCGGTGGGTAAGGTTTGGTTGCTTTGACAGATCCCTCTGGCTGCTTCTGGTCATGCAGAGAGGCCAGCCTGGCTGGCCGTCTTTGTTGGGAAGGGTTTGCGCTGGCTCCTGCCAGCCACAGGGCCCTGCCCTTCCTTCAGAGGCCCCTCTGGTCCCTCCTCTGCCTCCCAGCGCTTTGGCAGGGGTGCCTGCCCGCCCGGGGTGGGGATGGGGGAAGCAGGGCGAGATGAAGGCCCCTGCTGGGCAGAAACAGAGGCAGGGCTGAGAGGGTCTGGGAACCGCTTGGGTTCTGGAGAGGCCAGGCTGGGGCCACAGGGCTGGGCCTTCCAGGCTGGAGGAACCAGTTTATTCGCTCCCAGGTGCTGGCCTCTGCTCTGAGGGGAGGAGCTGGCAGACTGGAGTGCATCAATCCAGTAATTCCAGTCAGTAAAATACCAATCCTACAGTAGCATAGCTGGGGGGTGCTTCCAGAAACTCATGTTTAAAGCCCTTGCCCACTAGGGGACACTGAGGCCTGGGGACAGGTAGGTATTTGCCCAGGACACAGGAAAAGGTGCTGGCAGAGCATGGCTTAGAACTTGTATTTCCAGCGTCTTGGTTCTGACTTCGTTCTGCCAGACCTTCTCCTGGGCCCCCTGTTTCACGGCTCCCAGGGGTAGGGACCGGTGGCCAGATCTCTCAGAGTATAGGAGCTTGGAAGCTTGGGGAAGGGACCAGCTCTGGGATTCTCAGGACTTTGGGGGAGGTGCCAGGAGATTTGAGTCACGACTCAGAAACTCTCAGCCTAGGGTACCCGGATGGCTTTGCTGTGTATCCCATTAGCTGAATGGAGGTTGCAAATGCACCTTCTCCATGATTCCTAAGAAAAAGGCTAGGGCCAAATCAGACGCTGGTGTCCCAACTCAAGACCTTCTTAGACTCTGCCTCCAGGAAGCTTTCGGCACCTTCTGTGTCATCGGGGAAGCGCCGGAGCTTGGGCTGGTCTCTGGTTCCTCTGCTGAGTCACCTGTCATAGCAGCTGACCCGACAGGACCCAGCAAGCCCCAGCTTGAGACCCTTTGCTGCCTCTTATCCCTGGGTGTGGTGTGGTTACACGAGTTGGAGGCAGTGCAGTTCAAACCGAGTCCTACCCCAAGCATGTGACTCTGGGCCCGTAAGCCTCCGTCCCAGCCGGAGGCCGCCATGTCCTGGCTGGTGTGTGGGGGTCCAGTGATGTGTGAGGACATGGCCAGGTCCCCCTTGCCGGGGCCATGTCTGTGTAGGACTGTCCAGAGGTGTGATGATTCCTCATGGACATGCTGGTGTTTGGTGATAGTTCACGGCTGGAAGAGGCTTGGCGATCTTCTGGTCCCACCTGCTAATTATGCAGGTGGGAGCCCGAGGCCAGACAAGCAAAGGGGTTTTCTCTGGTTCTTCAAGGACAGGGAGTGTGAACTTCTGAGGCCAGCGAGGCTTTGAGGACTGGGTGTTTCTCAGCAGGACCTGGATGCCTCCCGGGAATTCTCTGGGATTCTGGGCTTGGGGCGGGGGGCAGGAATTAGCCTCCTGGGAACGATCTGGCTCCTTCTTTGGTAGCAGCCCTTAACATGCTTCCCTAACCGATGGCAACTCCTATCCTACAGCACAACAGTGTCTCTTTGACGTAGGGCTGATGTTATTCCCATTTTATGGATGAGAAAACGGAGGCCCGGAAAGGTTAAGTGTCTTGTCTGGGAGCAAATGTAAAGTTAAAGGTAGAGCTGGAATTAGAACTTAGGTCTTTGCTGCTCTTGGATTCAGTGTTCAACTGCATAACAAGAACAGACACGGCTGTGTCAGTGGTTGAGCTTGGACCACCACTCTGGGCCTCAGTTTCCTCCTATGTAAAAGAGGAATGGGGACCAAAGAGTTGTGGCGGCAGGCCCAACAGGCTCTGAGTTTGCTCCAACTCAAACACTTCTCTCTCTTCCCTCTTGGCCTCCTACTCTGCTGGCTTTACTGTGCCTTTTGGGCCCTCACCTCCTCCCATCTCCTACCTTACAGGGACCCTTCCAGAAGGTTGGTGGGGATGGGGCGGGGGGACAGATAGGGGGCTGGGGACCAGGACCTGGAGAGCACATGCCCGCTGGGGGTCCCGGGCCCCAGCCCATCACCGGATCTGCAGCCAGGAGCCACGTGGAAGGGGGTGGCCAGGGCCCCCAGAGGAAGGGCTGGGGGTGGCAGGGGTGGGGGAGGAGAGAGTGCATAACAAATGAGTTTGGAAATCAAATGGGATCTGAGCTCCCCACCCACTCCCTCAACCCGCTCTATACTCCTTCTCTTAAGATTCTTGTTTTCTAAAGCGAAGGAAAATGCTACACTGCACCCCCTTTTGCAAAGGAACGGGAGCCTTAGTGAGTCACTCCGGAGGTAGATGCCACCTCCAGGGCCCACGTCTGCCTGCGGGGGCCTGTACAGCTGTGTGGCCACCAGCTCCCACTGGGGTACGAGCGAGGGGTGCCTCCTGCCTGTCAGGGGCTCCGGCGTGTGAGCCAGGACCCTGCAGTGCCCCAACCCTGGCCTCCTCCAGGCTTTCCCCAGGGCTGCATTTGTGGGGTTCACTTAGGATGGGGTCTCGGGTCAGGCTGAGGCCAGGCTGCGCGACCCCATCAAGGCTGGGTCTGAGGCTGAGGGTGGCGCGCAGGGGCTTGGGCTGTGATCTGTCTGTCGGATGAGTTCCCCAGGACCTGGGGGAAGGCTTTGTGGCTGTGGGCAGGGGGTGGGCAGGGGGTGGGCCCCGGGCAGGCAGCAGGCAGGTGCCGGTGCATCAACCTCTGGAGACCAGAGTTCTGGGGTGTCAAGCGGATCTCACCCGGGATCCCGGCCGTGCGCGTGCGTGTGTGCGCGCGCGCCCGACCGGAGCGCCATCTTCATTTTCGAGGGTCAGCCTGTTTATCTGCAGCCGGGGGGCAGGGGAGGCGGGCGAGGAGGAACCCCCTTCCCAGATGACCACTATTCCGGAGGGAGGGTAAGTAGCCGTCTCTTCGCCAGGGATGCCAAACAAGGGTTGAAAACAAAAATAGAAACGCGTCGGGCTCTGTCAGGGAGGGGCGCTGAGTTCTGGTGGATCGGAGAGGCCTCTTCTGAGCCGTCTGCTGCCTGTGCCGTGTTTGCTCGTCTCGGTATTTGCAGAGCGCGTCACGTCCTGCTCTCCTGACCTCCTCGGGGATGGATCTAGGTGTGCGGGATCAGGCTGCGGGCTGCGAGCTGGCGGGGCTGCAGCTGTTCCAGGAGCCTGGTCTTGGGAGGTTTGGAGCGGCTGTGGCCCCCCATCCCTCATACACCTCTGACCTTGCCGGACGGCTGCAGAGTGGCCCGGATCACTGCCCTCCGGATGAGAACTCCCTTGGGCCTGCCTTCCCCCCACCTCGTCCCCCCACTTCCCACCTCCCGTGAGGCTGGTCCCAGCTGAGCAACTCTGGAATCAGCGCTGGTGGTAAAAAGAGCTATTTTCAGCCTTCCCTTTACTGTCCCGTGGGGGGGGGGATGTTTATCCTTTTTTGTTTCCTTCTTGTACAGTGTAATCTTGAGCGGTGGTGAGAGAGTTAAGCAGCCCTACCTCCAGGGGTTTGGTACTGAACGGAGAGCCTGGGGGCAGAGGCAACCTCGGATCCCCTCCTTGCTCTGTCATAACCCCAGAGTGGCAGGTGGCACGCATGGCCCAGTGGCGTCATCTGGGCCCTGGCTGGTGGGGGCTGCTCCCCTCCTGCTGCTTGCTTCACACTGATGGTAGACTTTGGTGCCCTTATCAAAAAGCTGGCTGGCTTATTGAGGTGGAGGGTGTCTCTGAAGGAGCCCCCAGCATCCTCCTTGGAGTCGGTGACACTCGCCACAACCCCTCCCCCGCCCCCAGCTGGTTGCTCTATGCCCTGGCTGAATGCCTGGGTCCCTCCTGGTCTCTCTTCCCTGCTCCCCACAGTGGGTCCTGGGATGATGGGAAGGGCGCCCTCTGTCTTATCTTTTGCCCACCGCCCCCTGAGGAGCCTGTAGGTGACAGAGCCATCAGTGGCAAATTGGCAGGTGCCCTGGGAGCTCCCTTTAGAGGCAGGAGAAAGCCTCTCCCTTATAGAACAAGAGTCTGGTGGGACAGAGCAGGGACATCTGGGGCCTGAGAGAATTGTTCCAAATCACTCAGAAGTGTTGGGAGCCGAATTGGCAGAGCAAACGAAAGTACAATAGATAGCCAAAGCTATTAATCACTAATTATCTCCTAAATAAGGTAATTAATGGGTGTTTAAGTGGCATATTTATGAGATACCAGAAGGTCTTCAAAAAGCACATCTTTCCCAAAGCAACTGGTTGGGCCAACTGTGTCCTTCTGGGAGTCTGGGGTTGTCGTCCCCCCCACCAGCATGTCCCCTGTCCCCCCCACCCCTCACCCCATGCCTAGGTCCAGGGAGCGTGACGGGAGGCAGGTCTCTTTTGTCATAAACATCACACCCAGGGATCAGAGCCCTCCTGAAG
The DNA here is from genome assembly GCA_004024745.2 of Catagonus wagneri. NCBI lineage: Eukaryota > Metazoa > Chordata > Mammalia > Artiodactyla > Tayassuidae > Catagonus > Catagonus wagneri. Next base: position 1,210,865 of record PVHT020000086.1, read on the forward strand.
TGACCTCACAGGGCTGTCGTGAGGACCGCAGAAAGTGAGGGCCATGCAAATCCTCGGCAGTGGTGTAAAATACTGTACAGAACTTAGTGTTAGCTGTGAAAATAGCCTTGAAGTTATTTGATACAGCCCTCTAATTATGCCTGGTGCCGTTTACAGCCAGAGTCAGGCTGCAAAGTCTCCGAGGCTCGAGTCATTGCTTTTTGGTGTCACTGCTGAACTTGTGGCTATGGCTGGGTCAGGGCTTGGTGTGTGCCTTGGCCTGTGGTCAACTTCATGGCTGGTTTGAGACCAGGTCCTGGTTCTGTGATGGAGGTTGTGACTTAATTTGTGGCCGGCTCCAGGTTCAGGCTGTGGCTGACGTCAAGGTTAGGCCATGGCTGGTCTCAGGACTATTCTGCAGCCCGGAGTCTCAGCCTTGATCCTTGAGGCCACCCCTGAACTGATGGAGCTACCTGGGTGCCCCAGATGCTGGATTTCTTCCAAGTCCTCTAGGATCTGGGCTCCAGGTGCTGGGGAGCCCAGCACTCAGGCCCTTCTGGGGCTCCCAGCATGTCCCCTGAAACAACCCAGCACACAAGCTCATCAGTGGTTCATACAGCAGTTTGGGAGATAGTTAGGACATGTTTCTATAGCAACCAACCCCCAACCAGCACTGGTTTCCTACAATAATGCCTTTTTCTGGAAGCAGCTTCTCCCAGCCTCTTGTTTCTCCCTGGGTGGCCCATAGCCCCTTGAAGGCCGAGCATGGGCTGGCTGGCCCTGGATTGCCCTGGTCACAGCCGTCCTAACCCAGAGAGGGGCCTGAAGACATCCTCTATGGGACGCTTCCCTGAGAGGGGTCCTCCTGAAATTACCCAGTCCTGGGCCATGTTGAGCATAACGAGAGTTCTCTCTGTGCCCAGCCCTGGGCTGGAAGAGGCTGTGGGCCTGGGGAGGATTCCTACAGGGTCCGTGCCTTGGAGACCCCACAGCCCAGTGGGGCAGCAGGCCTGGACCTGGTCTGCAGATAGGTGCTCTGAAGGGCACCAAGGTTGTTAATGGGAGCGCAGAAGAGGCAGGTTACCCAGGCAAGCATTGGGGTCAAGGAAGCCTTCCAGTTAATTCTGTTTTTTTTCCAGCTACACCCTCGGCATATGGACGTTCCTGGGCCAGGGATGTGACCTATGCCACAGCTGCATCAGTGCTGGATCCTTAACCCCCTGTGCCTCAGCGGGAACTCCCCAGCTAATTCTTAAAGCATGAATGGAAATTGGAGTTGGCATGCAGATGGAGGGCATTTCAGGCTCCAGGACCTCCAGGAACAAAGACTTGGAGAGAAAGAACATGGTATGAGGAGGGGGCTTCCCAGTGGGAACGTGTTCCTGGAACCCAGACTGGTGGGTGGAGGAGCTTGGAGAGAGAGAGAGTGGGTCCCGGCCTTGGGTAGCTCAAGGTTTAGGGGGCAGACAAGACGTAGCCCCGGGGAGCTGCACCAACAGAGAGGAGAGAAGGGCCAGCTATGCACTGGGAGCAACCCCAAGAGTATTGGGGGGCAGGGTGGGGAGGGCACTTCCTGCTCTGCCCTCTGGGCTCCCATTCCAGGGTCCTGAGGGAAAGCAGAGGGGACCCACCCTTGGGAGTGTCCATATGTGAAAGGACTAAAGAAAGGCCCAGGGAATATCATAATTTATTTATTTTATTTAACAAACCCTTTTATAGCACTGAGCGAATGCCAGGCACTATGCCAAACCTTCTTCAAATATTCATTCCTGGAATCCTCTAGCAACCTTAGGGAAGGACCATAATTAGCCCCATTTTACAGAGGAGGAGACTGAGGCACAGAGTCGTGTAGTGAGTTTATCAAGATCACCTGTTGAGAAGGGCAGAGCTGGGATTTGAACCAGCCCCAAGTGGGAGCAGGAGGGGACAGTGAGAGAGAAGGAATGCTGGGCTCTGGGAGGAGGGCAGAGAGGAGGTGGGCCTTAAGCCCCCGCCTGCCTGGGGCCTTAGGACCCCAGGCCAAAGCTGAGAAGCAGTGAAGTGTGATTCTGTGTGTGTGTGTGTGTGTGGCTGTTGTGTAGGTATGTGGGCTGCATTTGGGCTCCGGACTCTATATGGCCACAAAGCTCCCACTCCTCATGGGAAGTAGGGCATCCTAACTATTCCCACAATATTGATTGTCAGGAGTTAGACCCAGATGCTTGTGCCTGTGTGTGTGCATGTGCGTGTGTGTTGTGTGTGTGCGTGTGTGACAGGAGACAGACAGGGACAGACCTGAAACAAGGGGCCTGCATGAATGAGCCGGCAGCCAAGCCCTTTTCTCCCCCTCAGCCCGCTCCTCTTCCGAGGCACAGATTGCCTGAATCCAGCAGGCCTGCCAGGCCATGGTTTCAGATGCAGCCTCAGGCCAGACTGGGCACAAAAGCTGCAGCCACAGTCACGGGCAGCAGGCTCAG
>PVHT020000086.1:1213399-1228668 GCA_004024745.2 Catagonus wagneri
TCTAACAGGAGCTGTAGCTGCCGGCCTTCACCACAGCCACAGCAACGCGGGATCCGAGCCGCGTCTGCAACCTACACCACAGCTCACGGCAACGCCGGATCCTTAACCCACTGAGCAAGGCCAGGGATCGAACCCGCAACCTCACGGTTCTTAGTCGGATTCGTTAACCACCGAGCCACGAAGGGAACTCCTTTGCTCAGACTTCTTACCCATTTTTTTTTTCTTTTTGTGGCTGCACCTGCAGCATATGGGGTCAAATTGGAGCTGCAGCTGCTGGCCTACGCCACAGCCACAGCAATGCTGGATCCTTAACGCACTGAGCAAGGCCAGAGATCAAACCTGCATCCTCATGGATACTATGTTGAGTTTTTAACCTACTAAGCCACAACAGAAACTTCAGACTTTTACTCTTGAGGAGAACGTTCTAGATCCAGCATCTCTTGGAAAGTGTCTGATTGCTTTGACCCATATTTCTCCTCCCTCCCTCCCTGCCCCTGCCTGGCCAACCCTGCCTGGCCAGCCCTGCCCAGGCTTCCGTAAGGTTCAGCTTGGGGGAGTTCCCGTCATGGCTCAGCCGTTAACGAATATGACTATCATCCATGAGGACGCAGTTTCCATCCCTGGCCTTGCTCAGTGGGTTAAGGATCCAGCGTTGCCGTGGGCTGTGGTGTATGTCGCAGATGCAGCTCAGATCCTGCTTTGCTGTGGCTTGTGGCGTAGGCCGGCGGCTACAGTTCCGACTGGACCCCTAGCCTGGGAACCTCTATATGCTGCAGGTGCGGCCCTAAAAAGACCAAAAAAAAAAAAAAGAAAGAAAAGGCTCAGCTTGGGCCTCCTCCCCCTGGAAGACCCCTGGGCCCTTTAGCCTGCGGGGTCTCTGCCTCTGTCCACACCCAGGGCACACGGTGGATGTGGCATTTAGCCCAAGGCTGGCACCCGGGGGCAGGGATTGAGCCCATTCAGCTCTGTCCCCAGCTCCTTCCTCCCGGGCGCCATCTGGCCCGAGGTCTGGCCCAGGAAGAGTCGGCCAGTAGCTGTCTCCTCACTTCACTGTGCCAGGCCTTCCTACTGGGAAACGTCTTTCCCCTCAGACTGGGCTCCTTCTGGTGGGGCTGAGCCTCTGGCCGGGGCGCCCTGGGGTCCCCGGCTCAGGGCAGAGCCCCCACAGCTGGCTCCTTCTGTCTGTCTGCTTATTCCTACATTCCTGGGAGCTAGCGCCGAAGTGGGGGAAGTGGGTGGCCTCTGGCTGCACCCATGCAGGAGAGACCCAGGCCTGTGACAAAGTCCAGGAAACCACATTGGACCCAATGGTGGCTGGGAGCTGGGTCAGGAGAGACTGGGTGGCTCCTAGCAGCCCCTCCCCTGTAGTTAGGGTTACTTTAGATAATACCTGCCAATTTTCCCTGGGTGGCTGGGGAGGGGTGGGAATATTCCCCTTCCTCTTTTATCCTTCGAGTTTTGAGTGAGCGTCTTAATGAAGGTGGGTCAGGAGAGTCTGCTGGAGAATCTAGGCTGGGCCTCCGGGACGCAGAAGGGACTCTGTTGCCTGGGGAAGGGGAGAGAGGACAGGACCCAGGCCCCTTGCCCTAACTCTGATACAGAGCACACAGCTGAGCACAAACCCCAGAGTCAGATGATCTGGGTTCAGATCTTGCCTCCAGGAGTTCCCTGCTGACTCAGTGGGTTGAGGATCTGGTGTTGCCACTGCTGTGGCCATGGTGGATGCCGTGGTGTGGGTTCAAGTCCTGTCCTGGAACTTCTGTACGCCTCCGGTGTGGGCAAAAACAAAAACAAAAACCTCCAAACCAAATCTTGCCTCTAACACTTATTAGCTTTGCGACCTCAAACGAACAAACGGCTTCACATCTCAGCTTTGTTTTCTGAGCTATAAGGTGGGGATTCATGATACCTACTCCACAGGGCTTGGCTAGGGTTACTTTATGTTTTAATGTTTTATTACTGTGTAATTGATTTACAATGTTGTGTCAGTTTCTGCTCTACAACAAAGTGACCCAGTCATGCATATATATTCATTCCCCTTCTCGTATTAGCTTTCATCACGGTCTATCCCAAGACAGTGGATATAGTTTCCTGTGCTGTATGGCAGGACTTTATTACTTATCCATTCTAAATATAATATTTTATATCTACTAACCTTAAACTCCCCATCCATCCCACTCCTCCGCCCCTCGGCAACCACAAGTCTGTTCTTCACATCTGTGAGTTGGTTTCTGTTTTGTAGATAGGTTCGTTTGTGCCTTATTTTAGTGATATCATGGTATTTGTCTTTTTCTGACTTACTTTATGTAGTATGATAATCCCTAGTTGCATCCATGTTGTTGCAAATGGCATTATTTCTTTTTCATGGCTGAGTAGTATTCCACTGCAGATGTACTGCGTCTTCTTCATCCATTCATCTGTTGATGGACATTACGGTTGTGTCCATGTCTTGGCTGTTGTGAATAGAGCTGTTATGCACATAGGCATGCACATATCTTTTGAATTAGAGTTTTGTCTGGATATATACCTGGTTAGGTTTACTTATAGATAATACCTGTGAAGCAGCTAGCAGATTATTTTGTTCATTCGCTTATTTGCCAAACACCCCTTGGTCCTCTTCTGCCTGAGACCGTGTACTAGTCACAGAAAATGCACAGAGGTGGAAGGAGGGACCCCCCTCAAGGAGACCATGCTTCTGGGTCTTTGCCCTTGCTGTTCTGGGATCACGATGCCAACCTTCTCAAGCCCAGGTGTGGCCTTCAGCACACCTCACTTGTGCCCCACCCAACCCTTGGGGGACTTCCTGAGCCCCCTTGGGCATCTGTGATCCCTTCTTCCTGAAATGGGCAGGTGATAGACTCTGGCTGGAGGCTGGAACCTTAAAACCCACCTGTTCTGAGTTCCCATGCACGAAAGGCAGGTGACCTCCTCCCTGTCAGGCCCCATTTCCTCCCCCACCCCCTCTTCTACCTGCCTCCCCCTCCATCACTGACTCCAGCCACATGGGTGTCTTTCTGCCCCTCGGACGTGCCAGCCTCACCGGTAACTTTGCCCTCTGCCTGTCCCTCCCGTGTGTGGCAGGACATGTGTGTGCAGACACATGTGGCCATGTCTAGCTTAGCATGTCTGGCCCTTAACATGTCTGGCCCTTTCTTACCTTTCAAGTCGGCACTACCCTGACATCTTTCTGGAGAAGTCTTCCCCTCACACCCATCCCCAGATATTCTGTCTATCACTGTTTTCCTTTTTGAAAATATGACCTTTGCTGTTTGCTAAAAAATCTGTGTGCTGGAGGAAGAGATGAAGGAAATATCTTCTACCCAGAAGCCAGGTGATGGATGCTTCTTCTTTTTTTTCTTTTTAGGGCCACACCCACAGCATATGCAAGTTCCTAGGATAGGGGTCGAATCAGAGCTGCAGCTGCCGTCCTACACCACAGCCACAGCAACACTGGGTCCTTAACCTACTGAGCGAGGCCAGGGATCTAAACTGCATCCTCATGGAAACTAGTTGGGTTCGTTAATGGCTGAGCCACGAGGGGAACTCCCCATGGCTGCTGCTTAACACGATCCATTTCTGTAGGTCCTTTCTCGCACCAGGGGGGATAATGAGACCCGCCCACACCGGCCCCCAGGTATGCACCTTTCCAGAGGTTGTTTTGGGCAGCCTGAGAGGAGGGAGGGACTGTGGCAGGTTTAAACAAACTTAGAGTGTGTCTTTAAAAGCCAGGGTAGGGATGCATTTTGAAAACAAAGAGCCTAACAGTAAACCAGATAAAAGATGCCTTTGAAAAGAAAAACTATAGATCTTGACTGCAAAGGAGAGCCAACAATCAGGTGGAGGGGTCACCGGGAGGAGAAACAGGGCCGGTTCAGTTTTCGGGACTCGAATCGCAACAGAGTTCTTTTGATGACTGGGGCCGATGAGCCCTGTCCCCAGTCATCGGTGGATGTTCAGATCCACACGTTCATGCCTGTCTATTCTCTAGGCTATAATTACACTGGAAGAGACATCGAGGAAGGAGGACATGGTGGAGGCTGGAAGGGACAGTTTTCCTTTTTCCTAGCACTTTCTACTGCAGACGTGACCTTTGCTGTTGCCTTGTTCCAGGCCTGCCTCCCCACCGCCACCCTGTCCTCATTCACGCTGGTGTCGCCAGCACTGAACAGAGTTCCTGCGGGATGCGCAGCTCCTTTCAACCCCCCCGCCCAAAGCCCTTTCCCTCTCTGCCCACCTCTGGCTGGGAGGATATTTCCATCAGATGGAGCCTAACTGCTCTCCCTGCAGCGTCCCCCGCTGACTGGTTCTCCCCCCTGACTGTGACTCCTTCAAGTCCCACCCGTTACACATGTAAGTGGGTGTTGTAGTGACTGAGAATGACGCTGGCCTGCAAAGAGGGGATGTGGTGGGGGTGGTGAGGGAGGCACACGTTCTAGAACTTTCCTCTTTTCCTCATGCTCTAACAACACATGCTCTTTGTGCGGGGGAGGTTGGCAGAAATGTCCTTGCCTTTCTTTGGGAAACAGTCCCACATCCGCGTTAGAAACACTCAGTGATGGTGTATCCGGATTCTCAAGCTCCCTTGCAATAAACCCGGGGCCACGGGTGAGAAATTGCTGACCAGCCCGTCATGCTGTCCACACTGCTTGGTGAGAATCAAAAGCTTGGAGGGTCCCTACACGAACTGGGGGGAGGGGAAGAAACCCAGCTTTGCTCCTCAGAGTGACTCCCTGTGACCTCTGCCTTTTCTGGGTCGCACAACATGCTTCTTGCCTGGCTCCGAGCCATGGAGCTCAAGCTGCGTGTGTGTTGGGGAGTTTGTGGCGGGTGGGGCTGTGTCCCTGGGCTGACCTGTGCTGGCCTCTCCCTCCAGGAACGTTTATGTGCTGGGATCCGGGCTCAGGGCAGGAAACGGGGCCAGCCTCCTGCAGGAGGACGGGGTGTGGCGAGCTGGGGCTGCAGCAAGTTTTCTGAGGACGGCCTCGTGATGTGCGCCTCTCCCTGGTTCATTCACACGGACTGTGTGCCAGATCCACTCCTCAGACGTGAGCCAGAGCTGAAAAGTTTCAGGGGAAAGTCTGCCAGGTAGCTCACTGCACAGATGGGGAAACTTGCTGAGACCCACGCGTGCTGGGTGGCCGGAGCCACAGGGAGGGAGCTGTACCCTGTGCACATGGTGATTTTACCGTTTTCCATTGAATCTAAGGTGCAGTCAATTGTCAGATGCATCATTAGTTTCTATACCCCAAGAAAGAATAAAGAATGCCAACTAGGGAATTCCTGTTGTGGCGCAGTGGAAACCAGTCCGACCAGTATCCATGAAGATGCGGGTTCAATCCCTGGCTAGCTCAGTGGGTTAAGGATCTGGCGTTGCCATGAGCTGTGGTGTAGGTCGCAGATGCGGCTCGGATCTGGCGTTGCTGTGGCTGTGGTGTAGGTCAGCAGCTACAGCTCCTGTTAGACCCCTAGCCTGGGAACTTCCATATGCCACACATGCCTTAAAAAGCCAAAAAAAAGCCAATTAAATTATGACATGCCATCATGTAAGATGCACCCCAATTTTAAAGGTATTCGAGTATGAAAAAAAGTACCTCTTAGAACTGATAAGATGAATTTATAAAACTGATAGTCGTATGAAATTGCACGTGCAGTTAAGAAGTGAGTTTCCTCTGCCTCTTATCAAATTCTACTCCACAGAGAGAATCTCCGTTGATGCTTTGGTGCCCTATCCTTCCAGACGGTTTAATGTATCTATAAGTATATTTGTGTAATAATTTTATTGTGAGCACTTGCTATATGCTAGGCCTTGTGCTAAGCACTTTGGTGCCTTTTATTTCATCTTTACTACAAGCTCATGGGACGGTATGTGCTGTCCTCACTTCATAGCTAAGGAAACGGAAGCACAGAGAAGTGAAGGTACTCCCCTGACATCACACAGCTTCTAAGAGGTGAGGGCCTGGGCTTGAATCCAGGCCTCTTCAGCCTCTGAACTTGACCTCTTAACTATCATGCCCTGGTATCCTCAGTGTGCAGATATATGTGTATTTTTCCAAAATGCGGTCAAAAGAAACATACTGCTCTGGGACCCTGTGCATTTTTTTTCCTCCTAACCCTACTCCGTAGGCATCTTTCCATGGCAGTACATAAGGAGCTGCTTTATTTTTCTACCGGTTGCAAAGAATTCCCTCTATGACTGACTGTGAACCTATGCCTGGTCCCCTGTAGATGGACACGGATTTTTTCGTTTGTTGGTATTACCAGGACATGGAGATGATTGACTAGGTATTTGCCTCTCTGTGTCCTGTGATTATTTCCTCAGGCAAATCACTAAGTCAATTGTTTTTTAACACTTTTTTTTTAACATTTAAAATTAGATTATAACCCACCAGCAATCCCCAGTATTTCATGTGCCCAGGGAGCAGGCGGCAGAGGGGTTCCTGGGAGCTCTGGGCACCAGCTGGTTCCCTGAGGGTCCCAGCGTGTTAAGTAAAGGGGACTCAGAGTTGGGGGGAAGGGAGAGAGGCTCTGGACCCAGCTCAGTCTGGTCTCTGGCCTTCCTCTCCCGGTCCCGGGCAGGAGGTGTGTTGGGGCTGAGTTCAGGGCAAGGAGCCGCATTCTCTCCTGCCCTCTCCCACCCTCTCCCTCGAACCCCTCAGCCCCACATCCTGGCATTTGCAGATATTCATAATAAGATAGGTCAAGTTACTAAGCCTCCTTAGATACAGGCACTGAGCATGCGTTATTTCTGATCCTTCGAGCTGGGGACGGATTGCTGTCCATATTTCAGAGCTGGGGAAACTGAGGCTGCAGAATGGAAAGGGAACGGGTGCGCAGGCGGCAAGCGGCAGAGACAGGGCAGAACTCAAGCTCAGGTCCCCTTCTCTTCATTTGGGTCTTTTTTCTCCAATGGAGGCTGCAGTCCCTAACTGGCCCGCACACATGGGCAGCAAACATCACTCGCACCTGGCAGGAAATGTGTCTGCTTCTTCCTACCTCCACCCCTTGAAGTTGGGCATGGCCACGTGATTTGCTTTGGCCAATCATGTGTGAGCAATGAGTCGCACGAAGATGCCTTTACGACTGGGCATTCCTTCAGCAGGCCCCAAAGTCTCATTCTGAGTTGCTGGCGACCGGAGGTGGTGGCATCTTTGAGTGGCCGCCATGCCCAAAGCCTGCTTCCCACTGGTGAGAAATGAACCAGTGCTGTTTTAAGCGGTTTTAAGATCATTTATTAACACAGCGAAACTTATGCAGTGCTGCTTGATACACAGTGTCACTGTGGCAACATCTTTTAAACTAACTCCGGCTCGGTTTGGTTTTGTGCAAAATGCGTTCCTTCTTTCCTGCCCTCCTGAGCCGTCTCAGAGAAGGATTTGGGACCTAAAAAAACATAGTAGCAAAAGGGCACCGTGAGGTTCCCTGCCCTCGATGTGCCAGGCCAGGGACGTGCAGGATGCTGACTAAACCTTGGTCCGGGGCAGTCTGGGTTTACCTCCTTCGTGCCAGGATGTGGCCTCAGGCTCAGCTAACAGGTGTGTTCCCTTTGGCAGGTGGCCTTCCCCCAGGCGGTGGTGCCCCCTGGCACCTTCAAAATGTCCTCAGCGACTCAGTGGAGAGCTCTGATGATGAATTCTTTGATGCTAGAGGTGAGTGAACCCCATCCTCCTGTCACTGGCTGCGTGGCCTTTTCAGAAGCCCTGAGAAGGGAATCCCTGTGTGGTATCTCTCTCTGCTCAGACATTTCAGTGCCAGGCTTCATAATCATCCAGGCTTTGAGTTCCCTAAGAACTGGGGCTCAGCATCCATTCATTTACTCTTTGAGGTATTTGCTCAATTCCCAAAACATTTCAGGCGCTCATTATACTGCAGTAAATGTTTAGGCATGGCCCCTGGCCTCATCACGCTTAGAGTCTAGTGGGAGAGGCAAACATCAAACAGTTACACAGAGGAAAATACAGTCACACACGGGGAATAATACCCCAGAGTAACCAAGGTGCCCGTGTTAATAGAAAGGGTGCGGGTGGGGGTACTTAATTTAGGGCAGGGAGGTCTTTATCCTCTCTGCAGAGCGGAGGGTAGGAGTTGGCTGGAGGAAGAGTGGGAGAAAGTCTTAGAGGACACAGCAGGTGTGACGGTGCTGAGGCAGGAACGATGCGGCTTTCCAGGAACTGAAGGAGGCCCGTGTGGCAGGGGAGAGAAGACATGAGGTGCAGGTGACCCAGTGGGTGACTTAGAAGATCATCCCACTGAGGGGAGGGAAGCTTGAGTGGAGGTGGGATCGGTTACAGAGGTTATTGCTGATGTTCAAGGGGAGAGATGATGGCAGGGGAGGACATCAGCTCCGCAGTCCAGTGCTGGGGACACGGCCAGCACAGCGGACCCAGCAAGGGATGCTGTTGAAATAATGGAGGATGGGAACCTGAGAAGCACTGCCAGACCTGGACCAGGGAGATCAGCCTGAGCACAGGCTCGGAGGTGAGGACTTGCAGGGCCGGTAGGGGGACCAGTGGGAGGTGGAGTCTGCCTGGGATTCAGGAGAGAGGAGCCTCACAGCCAGACTGGCCCGGGCTGTGTGGGGCTGGGTGAGACGCACCTGTGGCCGCCTCCCCAGCCTAGGAGGGTCCCCAGTTCTCACCGGGCTGATTCGGCCTCACTCTGGGAAGTCATCGTATTTGGGGGGTTGACTTGCTTCTGGGATGGGGCCGGCTTTGAAATGCCTGGCTAAATCGAATCCGTGCTGAAAACACATCTGGACCCAGAGCGGGACTCTTGCCATGCCATCGACTTGTTCTGTGACTTTGGGCAAGCCTTTCACCTTCTCTGGGCCTCAGTCTCCCTATCAGCTCTGTGCCCCTGGATATGGAGGCTGTAAGAGGTCCGGTGATTGTCGGGGGAGTGTGGCTGGGCGGGCGGGGCATACTGCCCCAGCCTGAGCCTCCCCCATTCCTGGCTTTGGACAGAGGAACCCCTCTCCGATGCTAGCCCTAAACCAGCCCATTTGGGGCTTATTGGAGTGGCAGCCGGGGCTGACTTTCTCCGTAGCAACTAACCCACAGTGTGACAACAACAGCTTCAATATTTTGATGCTTAGAACACTTTCATTTAAAATGTTTTTGCAGTTCATCAGGGCTCTGCATTCCCAGATGACGGTGATGGCTTGCGGGGGGGCGGCGTCTGCGGGGGGCGCGGGTCAGCTCCATCTCCACCCCAAGGGGCCCATAGCACCTGCTTTTCCTTTAAGCAGCTGTGGGTCCTTCCTGCTCCCCTCCCTGCGGACCCTCAGCCTTCTGTCCTGCGCTCCATCATCTGACGCTCTCTCTGCCTGCCTCCTCTCTCACTCTGCTCTGTGGGTGGCCCGCCTCCTCTTCCCCGCCTTTGTCTCATCTCCTCCCTGCTCTCTCACCTCGCTCCTTCCTCCTCTGCACTGGCCCAGGATCCCGGACTGGACTGTCCGTCTCCTTCCTGGTCTTCCACCTCTTGGCGCTCCCTACGGACCTCCGAACCTCGTGTGCCAGCTCCCCCTCCTGTGTCACCTCTCCTGGATGCTCCGTAGCTCCGGTCTCAGGATCTGCCCACAGGCTGCTGGAACCGTCTTTGGTTCTGAGTTGCCAGCTCCCACCTCCTGTCTGTTCCGTGCCGTCCCTCTGGACAAGGCCTTTGCCTGTTTCCTTGGCTTAGGGCAGTAAGAGATGAAGCCATCCTTTTTTATGGCTCCCAGGAGCCTGCCCAGGCCCACGCCGGCCTGCTTTCTCAGCGCTAGGGGCCAGGCCGTGGGTGTCCGGCTTTCTGGGCAGGCTCTGAAGGGTTACCTTCCTGCTTCTGTTCTCCAGCCTGGCTGAGCCCTGACCCTGACCAGAAGTGGTCTCTGTGTCCTGCTGCCTGTGCGGTTCCCGTCCAGCCGGGGTGGGCCACTGTGCTGGGGGTCAGGAGCAGAGGCCAGAGCGTGGCGGAGCCCTCTCAAGATCTCACATCAAGGTGGGGGCAGAGCGGCTGGAATCCAGGAGCTTAGTGTCCAGGTCAGGCCTTTGTCTTTGATTTATTACTAAAAATAGGACCCTCCTCCCTCTGTTTCTTCCTTAAGCCCCAGCGCACTGGCCCTGCACTAGTGTTTACCTGGTGGAACAAGAGACTCTCAAGGCTCATGGTCTAGTAACAAAGGGGAGACTCTTAGGCTCTAGGGGCACCCGGGTCCTCTAGGCACAGGAGGGCCTGGGGGCAGGCGAGTAGGAGAATGGGGCTATCTGGGTCCATAACAACCCTCAGGCAAAATGCCACTTCCCTGGGCCATGGCAGCTTGGCTGGTGCCACAGACTGGATGCTGCAGGGTGGGGGAGGGCGTCCAGGCTCCCAGATCCAAAAGAGGCACCACTCCCCACCCTATCAATATAGTCAAAGGGTATCTGGGGATCCCCGGCCCAGGGTGGCAAGGTTGGAGTGAAGAGTGAAGGGAAACCGTGGTGGCTAAGGGAACTTGCTTCAAACCCTGATCGTGTCAGAGCGGAGGGCCCTCGAGGTCTTCCAGCTCAACACCCTGTTTTACAGGCTGGGAAACTGAGGCCAGAGAACTGGGAATCTCACTCAGGGTGGCACAAAGAGTCAGGCAGAGCAGGGGCAGGAATTTGCACCCACGCGTTCACTCTCTCAGAGTGTTTCCTGAGCATCTGTGCGCTGACTATTGCAGGTGTAGCGGATCCAGGGCAAGCAGAGCCCATCCTAGTCTCCACGGAGCTTACGTTTTAGTGGTGATGGTGGGAAGCCAGTACACAAGCAGGCAAGTTCTGCTGATAATTTCCGTAAATAAATTAACACAAAGGAAAAGACAGTTCCCGAAAGAAGGGAGATGGATGGCGAGACATGAAAATATGCTCAACATCATTAATTATTAGGAAAATGCAAACTGAAGCCACAGTGAGATACTGCCTCATACCTGTGAGAATGGCTCATTAAGACAACTGACCAGGAGTTCCCGTAGTGGCTCAGTGGAAACAAACCTGACTAGTATCCATGAGGATGAGGGTTCGATCCCTAGCCCCGCTCAGTGGGTTAAGGATCTGGCGTGGCTGTGGTGTAGGCCGGCAGCTGTAGCTCCAATTTTGACCCCTAGCCTGGGAACCTCCATATGCCACAGGTGTGGCCCTAGAAAGCAAAAAAAAGAAAACGAAAAAGGACAACTGACCAGGATGTGGAGGCACTGGGACTTTCTCTTCTCCTCCCCCCTCCTTTTTTTTTTTGGCTTTTTAGGGCTGTACATGTGGTATATGGTGGTTTCCAGGCTAGGCTCTAATTGGAGCTACAGCTGCCGGCCTACACCACAGCCACAGCATGCCAGATCCAAGCTGTGTCTGTGACCTACACCACAGCTCACAGCAATGCCGGATCCTTAACCCACTGATCGAGGTCAGGGATCGAACCCACAACCTCATGGTTACTAGTAGGGTTTGTTTCCGCTGCGCCACCACGGGAACTCCGAGGCACTGGGTCTTTCTAACTCTGCTGGTGGGAATGGACAGTGAGACAGCCCACTTTGGAAAACAGATTGCAGCTTCTTAAAAGTTAATCCTAGTTAACTACCTTTCCTCTCCCAGGTATTTACCCAAGAGGAAAGCAAACATATGTTCACCTAAAGACACGTCCCTGAATGTTCACAGCTGCCTTGTTTATGATAGCCCCAAAGTGAAAACAACCCAAATGCATATCAGTGGGTGAATGAATAAACAAATTGCAAGACATCTGTGTATTCACTATTCATGCGATATTAGCTGGCAGAAAGAGGAAGGGATTGGTACACAAATGGATGACCCTCACTGTAATCGTGCTGAGTAAAAAGAGTGAATCCTCTGAGTCCATTTATAGAAAACTCTAGAAGATACAAATGAGTCTGTGGCAACAGGAGCAGATCAGTGGTTGCCTGGGATGGGAAGGAGGGATTAAAAGGGACAGGAGAAAACTTCGGGGTGAGTGTTATATCTCCACTGTCTTTTCTTTTTTTCCCCTTTTTATGGCTGTATCTGCAGCCCATGGAGGTTCCCAGGCTAGGGGTCGAATCAGAGCTGCAGCTGCCAGCCTATGGCACAGCCACAGCAACGCCAGATCCTTAACCCACTGAGCAAGGCCAGGGATTGACCACACATCCTCACAGATACTATGTTGGGTTCTTAACCTGCTGGGTCACAATGGGAACTCCTATGTCCACTATCTTGATTGGGGTATGGCTTCCTGGGATATATCAAAACTAATCAAAATGTACATTTTAAATATATGTATATTTTATTGAATATCGATTATAGCTCAATAATGCTGTTGAAAAAGGGGGGAACCCCCAGTATAACATAAAGGACTGTGTTGGAATGACTGGGCAAGTAGGAGGCCCCCCCAGAGGATGTGGCCTGAGCTCAGAGCTGAATAACAAGAAATGAGCCATGTGAGGATCTGGGGAACAGTGTTCTGGACAGGGGGAAGAGCCAGTGCAAAGCTCTTTCTGGAGGAGTGAGAAGGAAGCCTGGGTTGGCTGAATGAGCAAGGGGGTGCCTGCTCAGTGCTGTGCAGGAGGGCAGACCCCACCCAGTAGCCTCCGGATATGCTTTCCTGCCCTGGCCCTGGGTCCCCCTGCCCCTGCTCCAGGAGGCTGGAGGCTCAACTCAGACTCTCCGGTGCAGGATGGACCCATAAGATTGAAGCGTGCCTGGACCTTGAGTGACTGAGCTCTCATTGCGGGTGATGAAAATTGCTGAGTGACAGGTGATCTGACCTGAAATTGTGTCTAAGAGGAACTCAGTAGGCCAAGGAAGAACACCCTGGATTTCACAGGGTTTCTGGCCACAAAAATGCTGAATTCTAGAGAGAAAATGAAAATGTCTCTTGGCACGGCCATCCCTAGATAGATGAAGGTTGGGGCTGGAACGGCCCCTGTGGCATCAGATGAATTTATCCGAGCTGTGATTGGATGTGTCAAGATCATGACCTGTTTCTGTAGCAAAATGTGTGTCTCCATTTAGAAAAATATCTAGTGAATCCTTAACTTTAACCTACTTGGATGCCACAGATTGTCCAGTTAGAGGCGTCTTAAGAGCCACCAAGAGTCTAGGTAAAAATAGGCTCTTACCATGAGCTTAACTGCTAGAAGATAGCGTTAATGGGAAGTGCCTTGAACCACCAGGCAGGAGACCTGAATTCTTGGCCCAGCCCTGCCCCTGAGTGCTGTGTGACCCCGGGCCAGCTGTGTGGCTCTGCATCTAGAAAACAAAGATGCTGGACTTGACCTCCAGGGAGGCCCTTTAGCTCTGAACATTCCAGGAAACTCCTAGATGGCCTTGTAAGGCCCTGTTGGCCATAGTGCCCATGCTCACTCCTTACTCTCATGGGAAATACTGATTTTCTTCTGTCTCCTCCATCTTCCCCCTGCCCCCAGTATCTACATAACAGGGCCCTCTCCCTACTATGAGTATGCCCAAGCGGTCAGGCCCTGACAGTTTCAGGGGGCAAGTAGAAATGTTGGCAGGGCTGGAGGTGAGAATGGGGATGGGGTGGGGGGCGTAGAGCCAGGATGTGTTTTAGGGGCACATCTGGCCCAGGGTAGCTTATCACAGAACACAGCATGAGGCTCCCTCCGCCACAGAGGGAGGGGAGCTCTGGGCGGGAAGCTGGAAGTTTCTGCCTTTCAGCCCCATGCCTGTGTCTTCTGCGTCCCATTATCTTGTTCTCTCCGTGCCCCCATGGGATGACGCTCCCCTCCCCTCACCCGGCAGGGGACTGGGGGCCTGAGGGGCTGGACTCTTTTCTTTTCTTTCTTTCTCTTTTTTAAAATTTTTGGCCCCCCACAGCATGTGGAATTCCTGGGCCAGGCCTCAGACCCGAGCTACTGTCGCGATCTAAGCCGCAGCTTTGGCAACGTGGGATACTTAACCCACTGTGCCGGACTGGGGATTGAACCTGCATCCCAGTGCTCCCAAGATGCCACCAATCCCGTTGTGCCACAGCGGGAACTCCTGAGGGGCTGAACTCTTTCGCAGAGACCCTGCTGATTGCTCAAACTCTCTGGTTCCTCATAGCGACCAGGAGAGAAAGGGGGCGCGGGGATCGTCAGCCCCTTTTAGAGACAGAGGCTCTAAGGCGGGGTCAGTCGGCTCTCCTCCTCCATAGGAGTCAGCTCTCCCCGCCGCTGTAGAAGAAGGGGCACAGCCCAGGTCTCCTCCCCACTGTCTCAGGAGGCGGGAGCAGGTGTCCAGCCCCAGAGGGGAGCGGAGAGTAGAGGAGAGCGGGGCAGGTCGTCAGGGGTCAGAGCAGCTGGGGCTCCCTCAGGGTTGCCTGACTGGACACCGTCTGGCCTCAGGTGAGTCTTGAGCCTCTGGGCTGTGGGTCCCTGCTCTGGAGCGAGGCAGGCATTCTGGGTTTGTCACGTAGGTAGAATGGAGGATGTCGCTGTGGGAAGCTGGCAAGGAGCCCCTCACTGGAGCAAAGCACAGGTGTGTCCTTGACCCCTGAACCCCCCTCTCATTGGAGGAGGGGAAGTGGAGAAGCAAATGCCAAGGGGCCACCGCATAGGTTCCTGGAAATGGGCAGAGTGAGGGCCCTGTGTGACCCTGTGTGATGGGGAGAGGGTGGGGGTGCGGCCGTGGTGGGTGGGAATGGGACAGGCATTAAACAGCGGGGCGAGGTCAGCAATCGCGTTGTCCCAGAGGCCCCAGCAGGGTGCATATCTAGGTCCTTAAAAGGTTTGGTGTGTGGGCCTGTGGCAAAGGGTGATGGAGGGTGGACCAGCTGATGGCAGGAGGTGACAGAGCCCTCGGCTCCTTGAGCTGGAGGTGAAGCCTGCCTGGCACGGGACGAGGAGCTTCCCCGCTCTGAAGTCCAGCAGACACTGAGGCCCTAGGGCAGGAAGAAAGGCTTTGGTCTGGGTCAGAGTCAGTCTGGAGTCAAGGCCAGTGTTGCGGTGCTGGCGGGTGAGACTCAGCCTGGTACCTAGACTGTGCAGGGACTGGGGCTCAGTGGGGTGAAGTAGATGCAAAAACTCCCCATCAGAGGTCACAGGGATGAGAACTGGCACACAGGGAACAGTCACCAGAAGTCAAAAAGCAAAATCAATAACCAGGGCATTTCACCAAACAATAACCAAACAAGCCCTTTGCGGCCTGTGGCCTCTGTGGGGAGGCTCGTATCACATCGAGGGGAAGGAGCGCAGCGGCTCAGGGCTGAGGCTTACGGCTCCCTGGTTTGCCTGAATGACTCCGAAAGGAGCTGTCTTGACTGCTGCTCCTGTGTGTGTGTGTGTG
>PVHT020000086.1:1229668-1248103 GCA_004024745.2 Catagonus wagneri
GGAGTGGCTCAGAGATGAGAGAGAGCTTGTCTGTGAGTTGGCGCGCGGGCGGTTGGGGACAGCAGCTGAAAAGACAGGGATGGGGTGGATGCAGAGAGCACAAGGAAGCCAGGGACAATGCAAGAAAACAGAGAGGGAGGGGGAGGCTGGGAGAGAAGGACACCTACACACAGAGAGACACACAGGTGCACGTAAACACACACAGACACAGAGCGCGCGCGCGCGTACACACACACACACACACACACACACACACACACACACCACAAGAGAACTAGAGAGAGTTAAAAGAGAGACAGTGACCCCAGAAAGAGAGAGAGATCAGAGAGAGCAAGAAAGGCCAGCAGAGATGGAAGGATCCTGAGGGGCAGGCACCCAGAGAAAGAAAGAGGAATCCAGACAGGGAGAGAGACCGAGAGACACATCCCCCCAGAGAGAGGCAGATTCTGGGATAAGACAGCACAAGAGCGAAGGGTAATGTCACTGAGGCCCAGAGAGAGGGACGGGTGGGGCAGAGAGGCCTAGAGACAGAGAAATGCAAGGATCTGGAAGGGACCTGGCCCTAGTGGCACAGGGCCAGACGTCGAGCAGAGGGGAAGACAGGGGAGTCAGAGGAGAGGCATTTCCTAGAAAGACTGAAGACCAAGAGGGAAATATGGAGACGGGTCACACGGATAGCTAGGGAGAGGGGAAAGATGCTAAGGGCTGTGCAAAGCAGGCTCCCTCAGACCTCAGCACCCCAGGAGCCCTCACAGGCACCCCGGGATAGGGATTGTGCGCTGTAGGAAAGCGGGCGCTCAGATGTGTTCGCACCTGCTCTGTACCTGGCGCTGGGCCAGGAGCCCTAGCTCACTCATCTGACTGTGTCAGTTTCCTATCGTGTTTGTTCACTACACTGAATTCCTGTGGGATGGAGGTCGTGTCTCACACTGCATACAGCAGGTGCTCAGGGATCCAGCTGTTGTAGACTGAATGTCAAATGAACAAGCAGGCAGCTGCATGCTTGGATAACTGAGCCAGGAGACACGGGCACTCGAGGTGGGCTACAGGCAGACCCTGACGACCCCTCTCTGGAGCTGGGACAGAATGACAGAGGGGCAGAGAGCAGCGAAACTGGAAGTGATCGTGAGTGTTGGGGCCAAGCACCACGTGCTCTGGTGGTGGCTGTAATGGTACCGTCATCTCCCTGTGCTGTCATCTACATCTGTGCTCTTACTGTGTGCTGGTCATGCCTAGAGACACGCTATCTTCATTATCCCACTGAAGTTTCACAGCAATCCTGTGATGTAGGTGTTACTACGATATCGTTTTATAGATGAGGAAACGGAGGCTCATAAGGCGTAAGTTACTGTCCAGTGCTAGATAACTAGCAGCTTGTGCACCCAGGGTCAGGAAGAGTCAGTCTAACACCAGAATTGAGCTCTTAATCCCTGGGTGATCCTGCTTCCCTGATATTTGTTTACAGCATTCTGGCTTGTGTAGACTGTTTGAATTTTCTCTGTCATTTGTCCTCATGAAAGCTTGCTACAAAGAGTTGTGGAACCAGGGTTGTCGTTCCCAGTTAAGAGATAAAACAGGAGCGGTTGCGGGACACCTGCAAAGGCTCAGGCTCACACACAGCAGCTCAGGGCTTGAACCCGGTCAGGGCTCTGCCCGGAACACAGAGCTGCAGAGAGGTGTAAACTGTGCCCAGATGGAACGCGCCAGGCTCAGGAAATTACGTGGGGGTGTGCGGTACTTGGGCAGCCGGTACAGGATGTCCAGGCCAGGCCATTAGGAGGGCAGGATTTTAGGACTCTTGAAATAATCTGGGTTTAAATCCTGGCTCTAGCCAGTGACCTTGGGCAAGTTACTGAACTATTTTATGCTTCAGTCTCCTCGTTTATAAAACGGAGATAATAATAGTTGTACCTTTGTAGTATCGCTATGAGAATTAAGTGAATTAATGCTTATAAAGCAGTTTTAACAATCTCATTGCATATTGAAGGACATGATGACCTTAAATAGATCAAATTGGTAAATCAAATAAGGCAGGAGGAGGTGTCCCAACCAGAAATGGGGTCCGGATCACCAAGCTTGAGTGATTCGGAGCTCTGGACAGCTCCCCAACCTTCAGATGCGCCGTCTTGGTTCCACCCGCTCCGTGAAGTTCTTTTCAGTGAAATGGGTCTCACTCCTTTATTCTTGGTTATGATGAGCCGGAGGATTCTCCTCATTCCCCTCTAACGTCTGGTTCGTGAGAAAAGGCGCAAAGCTCTTCACCAGGAAGGCCTATGACTTTAAGGGGAGGGGGCACTCCTGTGGGTTTGTTCTTCAGGAAATGCCCCTTTCTGGAATGAGGGACTGTACCGGAAATGTGTAGCCGATGCATCAAACCCAGGGGCTTGTGTTCACTCTGGTTAGGTGACCCCACCAATTCCTCTAAGCTCAGACTGGGAAAGAACAAGGATGGAGGGGAGGCCTGAGTGGGGAATGGAAGCGTTAAGAGCTCCATAAAGTTGAGGTGTGGGCAGCTTCCATACAGCTCGAGGCTTGCTTAGAGGCAGACGTCTTCTGCTCACTCACTTACTCCAGAGTTTCTCCTGCCCCACGGAGATCCTTGTCTTCTCAGATACTGATGGCAGCTCATGTGAAGAAATAACCCTAACGACTCCCGTTTATAAGCACCCCGTGCAGAAAGAGAAAGACAAATACCATATGATATCACTTATATGCAGAATCTAAAATATGGCACAGATGATCCTCTCTACAAAACAGAAACAGACACATAGACGTAGAGAACAGACTTGTGGTTGCCAAGGGGGAGGTGGGAGCAGGATGGACTGGGAGTCTGGGGTTTGTAGATACAAACTATTACATTTAGAAAGGGTGAACAGCAAGGTCCTACTATATTGCACGGGGAACTATATCCAACCTCCTGGGAGAGAGCATGGTGGAAAAGGATATAAAAAGAGGAGTTCCCTTCGTGGCACAGGGGAAACAAATCCAAGTAGGAGCCATGAGGTTGCAGGTTCGATCCCTGGCCTTGCTCAGTGGGTTAAGGATCCGGCGTTGCCATGAGCTGTGGTGTAGGTTGCAGACGCGGCTCGGATCCCGTGTTGCTGTGGCTGTGGTGTCGCCAGCGGCTATCGCTCTGATTAGACCCCTAGCCTGGGAACCTCCGTATGCCGTGGGGTATAGCCATAAAAGGACAAAAAGATAAACGAAAAAAAAAAAAAAAGAATATAAGAAGAATGTACACGTTTGTATAATTGGGTCACTTTGCTGTACAGCAGAAATTGGCACAACGTTGTAAATCAACTATAGTTTAATCTTAAAAAAATTAAAAATCTGTATAAGTACCCCCTATGTGCCAAGACCTCATTCATTATCTCATTTAATCTTCACAACAAGTCTATGGTTAGTCATTGCCAATCCCATTTTACTGATGGGAAAACAGGCTCGGGGAAGCCAAGCAACTTACTCAAAGAAAAACTGCTACCAAGTGGCAAGGCTTTGCTTTTTCTTCCCAGACACATTGCCTTTGAAGAACTACCACTCTTGGGAGTTCCCTGATGGCTTAGTGGTTGTCACTGCTATGGCTTGGGTTCATTTGCTGGTTCAGCAGCTTCTGCATGCCACAGGCACAGCAACAAAACAAAACAAACCCAAAAAACCACTCTTAGTGCTAGGAATGGAGCCTTCTGTGGGTTTTCAGCCTTTCTCATGACTGTCCCTTTATTACTTTCTTTTGTTGTAACATGTAGGGCCCAGTAGGGTACAACAGCAATATCTTCTTGCAATGAAAAATTCCTGGGTGTAATATATGGCACGAATGAGCCTATCTACAGAAAAAAAATGAGCTCATGGACATGAAGAACCGACTAGTGGTTGCCAAGGGGGAGGGCATGGGATGGCTGGACAGTTTGGGGTTGGTAGATGCAAACTATTGCATTTGGAGTGGATAAGCAATGAGATCCTGCTGTAGAGCACAGGGACCTATAATCACTTGTGATGAAACATGGTGGAGGATAATACAAGGAAAAGAATGTATGTGTGTGTGTGTATATATATATATATATATATATATATATATATATATATATATATATATACACATATATATATATACATATATATGACTGGGTCACTTTGTTGTACAGCAGAAATTGACAGAACATTGTAAATCAACTATAATTTAAAAAATTAATGGATAAAACAAACCCATTTAGTAACTAGAAAAAAAGTTCCTGGGTGCCTTGTACCTGTCTGTAGCTCTAGATGCCTTCAGTAGTTGAAGTCTCCATCACCTCAAAGGAAGAACTAACCTCCCTGAGTCACAGATTCCTGTTAAGGCCCTCTGCACAGCCCTGCCCGCGCATGCCCATCTCTGCTTCTTTCCACAGAGGAGGTGGCTGAAGGAAAGAATGCCATCCTCATCGGGATGAGCCAGTGGAATTCAAATGACCTGGCGGAGCAGATTGAGACCATGGGGAGACTGGAGGAGCATCAAGGTGAGCTTCTGCTTCCCCGATGACTGGGTGTGTACATACGCCTGTGGCTGGGGGTTTTGAAGTGATGGCAACGTGGATGAAGTGATGGCCAGAACCTGGGTTTTTCTACGAAGTCATCTATCTGTCTGGGTACCACCCCTCCCTGAGTCTGCATCCCCTGAATTCTGTGACCTGCAGGAACCCTCGTGGCGACTTCTGCAGGGTGTCCTGTAGCAGAGCTTCCTTTGTCCATAGGATGACCACCCAGGAGCACGAGGTAGCTAAGGGAAGGTGAAGGTGACAGGGTCCAAGCTCCTGGGACTGCCAGGCCTATGGTGTTGGTTAAGGTAGGGTTGCAACTGATGGAACATTTGAAAATGGACAGGGGGCGGGGCAGCAATTGGGGTCGTAACTTCCTTTGGTTGAATTGTTGAAGAAGGATGCAGCTGGGGGTTAATCTAGAGGCTTTTAATGGCCTCTAGAGTTTTGACCAGGGGCTTGTCATCACCATCAGAATGTTCGTTGAGTACCTGTTATGTGTAAGTGCTTGGTAGGCAGGACCAAAGGTGATTTAACTGAGGCTTCTGCTTTGTAATGTGTGACCCAATGTAAGTCAAAACCTAAGGGGATTAAGGCGGAATTTTGAAGGAGGCAGGATACAGGATTCAAGGAAGCATTCTTGACAATGAACCTGTGGAGCCAGGTTTCAAAAAGCAGGTAGAGGATGGAACCAAGGAGCTCATAAAGTCTGAGATGACATATGGGAAACCTGAGGCTCAGAGAGGGGCCGTACATGATTAAGGTCACACAGGAGGGAGGGGCAGAGCCAGGGCTAGAAACCCTTCCAGGATCCAGGGTCTTTGTTATCCAGAGGCCAGCTCTCCTCCTCACCCCATATATCACTCTTCCTACTTCTCCTTTCTTCCTTCCTCTCTGGGCCCCATCATTCCTTAGTCATGGTCTGGGCACCTCCAGTTGGGAGGTGTTCAGTGAGTTGATCCCGGCCCAGCCCAAGAGGATGACCATCTTGGAGCTGGCCATCTTGGTGGTGGCTATCTGGCCATTGTTGGTGGCTGTCTGGCCATCTTGATGGTGGCTGTCTGGCCATTGGTGGTGGCTGTCTTGCCCTAGCATCTGTTCCGTTTCTCACTCACCCCCATCCCCACCCCCTTAGTTCAGAGCCCTCCCCATACCCGACTGCCTGTCATGAGAAACGGACAGGCCTGGGATGACTGTTCTGTTTTACACACGATGAACCCAAGGCTCAGAGAAGCTGCATCTTCTCCAAGGTCCTCCAAGTTGGGGCAGCATCAGGCCTCCACTCTCTAATTAGAGAGGCTAGGCACAGTTCTGAGCCCCTGCAGAGTCAGGTCCAAGCAACCAGGGTCTTAAAGGCAAGGCCCTCCTGGGCCACTGTCACAGTCACAGAGAGGCTGGGCTCTGAGCCTAGTCCGCCCAGACCAGTCCAGAGACATTCTCCCAGTCTTCCCAGTCACACATTTGCAGAGGGACCCTTTGTCTGCTCTTTCTCTCACCCCAGGGACCTGGAGGGGACCCTGAAGGGGTCATGGACTCCAAGTGCTTCCCCAGGACAATGCCTGGTAGCTCTGAAAAGACAAACCCAGACTTGTATTCACTACCCATCTGGCCATCCCCGCCCATCCCAGCCCCCGCTTGTCTGCTGAAGAATGTGTGACTCAGACACCAGTGTCAGCTAAGGAAGTGGTGAGCGAGAGGCAGTGTGAGCTGGGAGCGCAGGGGAGGAGGAGGCAGAGAGGGAGGTCCATGGGAGAGGCCGAAACTGTAGCTTTGGAATCTGAGAGGTCTGGGTTTGAACCTTGGCCCTGCCACTCTGTGGCTTTGTGGCCAGCAAAGTCACATCACCTCTCAGAGCCTCAGTTTCTTCATCTGCAGAATGGGGCTGGTACACAAGTTGTGAGCATTAACTGAGCGGAAACTTGCAAAGTGTGCTCAGTGACAGGTTGTTACAACGGGGGAAGAGGGCGAGAAGGGTGAAAGATCCTGCACAAGTGCAGTTCTGACAGATGCTTTATGGAGCTCCCGAGAGGCTGGGTTAGGGGTGGTTGCTTGCCTGAGTCCAAGAACTGATGCTTTTTGCTCCCAGCATGGAATGAGGAGCAGAAGGAAGGTGGGGGGAGAGGAAACCAGCTGTGTTTCTGGCTCCTTCTGAGTCTCAATCCCCTGTGGATTCACGATGTGAATTCCCACAACGCGGCAGAACACACACGCCAGTTTCATTCATCCCCACAGTCACTTAAGGAGCCGTGACGCAGGCTCAACCCGAGATGGCGGGGACATGAAGTCAAGCATGCTGGCCTTGTGGCCCTTGTAGGAGCTCACAGCAGCGAGGAAGAGGACCCTAGCCACGGCTACAGTGTAATAAGACAGGCTGAGTCGGGAACCTGGGGAGAGAAGTTCTGGAAACAGTTTCTGGGAAAGGCTATGGTCAGACTTGCTGGTGTGGCTAGAGCTCTACCGCCGCCTCCTTCCACGTTCCTGCCCTTAAAGCCAGGCTCACTCCAGAGACCCCTCTCGTGGTTCATGCCCTGGCCAATCACAGCCGCTCCCGGCGATGGGCCCCGGGTCCACGTCCAGCCCCAACCTCCCCCCAGCCCCGGGCTTCAGACTCATATTCTCTGGAGCCTTGGACTTGCCCCTACCTGGACATCCTGGAACCTCTTCGTACTCTACGGGTTCCAAGTGGAGCCGACCTTCTTCCTCTTGAACGGCAGAGGGGTTCTCCAGCCCTCCTTTGATCTCCTCATTGAGGGCCGTGTTGCAGAGGCACGTCCAGGCTGCTCTGGTCGCTGCAAGTCTTGAGGACGTTAATTCTGGTGCAGGTGGTGTGTGTGCATGTGTGTATACCTGCACGCGTGGCGCTACCTGGACCTCGTGGGTTTCATTTCTTCATTTTTGATTGTGGACTCCTCTGGGTTAAAACCCCACCCTTTCCTTTTCTCCGGGGATCTTGTGTCCCCCAGGCTGTGAAAATGTCCTTTCTAGAAGCTGGTCTGGTGTTTCCGGGGGCCCGAGTGTTTCACTCATCTTGGAGGGTTTCTGTGCTAAATGTACAGCTCCGCGTCTCCTTTCTGCACGGGTTGGTGTAAATTTAGACCCCACACCCAGAGGCGGCACAGGCTTGGGGGTTTAATTACTCATGTGTGACTTTTTCCTTGCCCACTGGCTGTGAATGCTTTTTTTTTGCTGCTTCCCCAAAGGAGTTTTTTTTTACTTCTTCTTTTTTTAAATTTCTTTATGGATGGAGCATAAAGCATCCATAAAGCATCCCTGCCTCACAGGGGCTCTGCTCTAGGTCCTCACCTTCCGCAGGCGGGAAGGTGTCTGCGGAGTTCACAGTGATACTCTCCTCAGCCTCTCGCCCTGGAGCCTTTACCCATCTGGAACTTCCAGTTTCTGCTTTGGTGTCTGGATTTTAATCCCTCTTTGTTTCATCCATTGTTTATTTTGAACTCAGTTATATATTTATATTTTTTGGATAATTCACTGCCCAGTATTTTAGTAGAAAGGCATCTTTCAGCATCAGCTCAGCTTACCTTTTTTATTATTACCATAATTATTTTTACAATTGTTTGTCTTATTATTTTTATTTAATGTTTTTAAAAAATTTGGTAAAATATATGTCATGTATCAATGTACCATTTTAACCATTTTCAAGTGTATTGTTTAGTAGTATTAAATCTATTGACACTACTGGACACCACCAACCAGCTCCGGAACTTTTTCATCCTCTCAAACTGAAACTCTGTGCCCATTAAACTGTAACTGCCCTTCTCCCCTACCCCCAGCCCCTGGGAACTGCCATTTGACATTCTGTTCCTATGAATTTGAACATTCTAGGTGCCTCGTATAAGTAGAATCACACGGAATTTGTCTTTTCATGTCAGGGCTTGTTTCATTTAGCAAGTCTTCAAGGTTTATTCATGTTGTAACCTGGGACAGAACTGTCAGCTGAATAGTATTCCACTGTATGTGTCTGCCATATTTTCTTTATCCATTCATCTAATGATGAACATATTTTCATCCTCTAGCTATTGTGAGTGATGCTGCTGTGAACACTGATGTACAAATAGCCATCTTATTTCTTGAATACGTTCGTGTGTTGTAAATATACAACTAAACCAACAGTACCTTATCTACTTCGTCAGTTGCAGACCCGACTTCAGAGTTTGTCAGAGTTTGTCTAGGGTATCTTTCTAGAGAGAAATTGCATTAAGTGTCATTGTTGCAACCTAACTTTTTTTTTTTTTTCATTTAACAGATCTAGGAGAGCTTTTCATATGAGTATTTATAAATTTGGTTCATCTTTTTTTACCTACTATAGTGTTCTCTGCAATAGACGTACATAATTTCTTGAACCATTCTGTAGTGATAGACATTGGAATTCTTCATTATTAAAACAGTGATACATAGATTAAGAGTATAAGCATTGAAACTTGTAATAGATACAACTAAACAGTTTTCTCAGAAGTTTGTGCAGGAGTTCCCACCAAGCACAGGTGGGTTAAGAATCCGACTGAAGCAGCTCAGGTCACAGCAGAGGTATAGGTTCGATCCTTGGCCTGGCACAGTGGGTTAAAGGATCTGGCTTTGCCACAGCTATGGCTTGGGGTCACAGTGTGACTTGAGTTCTGTCCCTGGCCTGGTTCTATATGCCGTGGGTGTGGCCTTAAAAAAAAAGTGTACAGGAAGTTCCCCTTGTGGCTCAGTGGTAACGAGCCCAACTAGTATCCATGAGGATGCGGGTTCTATCCCTGGCCTCCTTCAGTGGGTTAAGGATCCAGCGTTGCTGTGAGCTGTGGTGTAGGTCGCCGATGTGGCTCAGATCCCGCCTCACTGTGGCTGTGGTGTAGGCCTACAGCTGTAGCTCTGATTTGACCCCTAGCCTGGGAACCTCCATATGCCATGGGTGCACCCAAAAAAAGAAAAAAAAAATGACTGGGCTAATTTATATTCATACTAGCTGTGGATTAGGTTAACCACTTCCCTGCAATGTTACCAGACTTGATATTGTCAAACTTTAAATTTGTACCTGATTGATGGGTGAAGATATATTCTTTTTCTTTTTGGCCATGCCCAAGGCATGTGCAAGTTCCCAGGCCAGGGGTCGAACCCGTGCCACAGCAGTGACAAAGTTTAACCCACTAAGCAACACAGGAACTCCTTGAAAATATATTCTTTTTTTGTTTTGTCTGTACTTGATTGCTAGTGAGAGCGATCATCTTTTCATAAATGTGTTGATCAGCTCTTTTTTCTGAGTTTTTTAATCATGCTTTTTGCCCATCTTCTATTGAATTGTCTTTTTCTTTCTTTCTTTTTCTGGGCCTCACTGGCAGCATGTGGAAGTTCCTGGGCCGGGGATCAAATCCGTGCCCCAGCTGTAACCATAGCCATAGCAGTGACAACACTGGATCCTTAACCCGCTGAGCCACAAGGGAACTCTGAATCATCTTTTTCTTATTGATTTTTAGGAGTTCTTTACCCGCCTTCTGGATATAAATTATTTGCTGCTGTGTATCTGAAATATTTCTCTTGAATTCTGCCACTTGGCTGAATTTTCTTATTAGTTCTAATGGTTTGTCAATTGACTCTCTTGAGTGTTTTTAGGTAGAGTGTCAGATTGTTTACAGATCTCAACAGTTATATCCTTGCCAATATTTACCCTGCTTGTTTAGTTTTCTTATTAAATTGCATTGCATAGCATCTCCAGATAGATGCTGGGTGGCCAGAATGGTCCAGGCTTTCTTGTTTGATCCTGACTGTAATGCTGTGATCCCCTCCCCCTCCCCTCCCCTTCTCCTCCTTCTTCTCAGCGAAGTCTTTACTTCCTCTGTTAACCAGCAGCTCTTTCAGGTAGGAACTGTGGACATGTCATTTTCCAAGTCCTTGCATTTCTCAACATGCCTTTATTTTGCCTTCTCACTTGAGTGCAAGTTTCCCTAAGTCATCGTCATGTTCCATCTCTGAAGACATTCCTCATGGCCTTCTCCCATTTAGCTTTGTTGGTGAGAAATCTGAGGCAAATTTATGGATAATCCTTTTCCGTCTTGTGGAAGCTTTCAGTGTTTTAAATCTTTATTCTTTACATGCTGAAGTCACAAAAAATTTTGCAGATGAGTTTTTGTGGTTTGCCACACTTGTATTCTTTTTTCGTTGCTGTGACATTTTATTTTTATTACTTCTTCAAATATTTCTTTCTTTATATTTTCTCCTTCCATAACTTGTATTAGATGCTGGAACCATGTGTCAACTTGCCTTGCCTATTCTTATTTCTTGGCCCTTGCTGGGTTTCGAAGTATTCCTTGTTTCCAGATAACCAGCCGCTCACCAGTTTTTCTCTTCTTTGGCTATTTCCATTCTTCTGATCAACTCTTCTGTGGAGTGCTTTAAAAAAAAAAAATCATCGTTTTATTTTCACGTGCTCTGCTTCATTCTTTTTCATAACAACCTGATATGGATTCATAGATGCCATGGACTCAATTCTCTGCTTTCTATTTATTTTTATTTATTTTATTTTTTTTGTCTTTTTAGGGCCCTAGGTGTGTCATATGGAAGTTCCCAGGCTAGCGGTCGACTCGGAGCTGCAGCTGCTGGCCTACACCACAGCCACAGCAACACTGGATCCTTAACCTACTGAGCGGGTCCAGGGATCAAACCCACATCCTCATGGATACTAGTCCAGTTTTTTACCATTGAGCCACAATGGGAATTCCTGCAGCTGTGGTTTTGATTTGCATCTCCCTAATGACTAATGATATTGAGCAGATTTTCATATGCTTATTGGTCATTATTCATCTTCTTTGAAGAAATATCTTTTCAAATCATTTGCCCATTTAAAAATTGAGTTATTTGTCCTTTTCTTGTTGCGTTGTAAGAGCTCTTTATACATTCTGGATGCCAGACCCCTATCAATCATATAATTTACAAATATTTCTCCCATTCTGTGGATTATCTTTTCACTTTCTTGAAAATGTCCTTTGGAGCACAGATTTAAAAAAATTTTATGAAGTCCAGTTTGTTTTTTATTTTTGTGTTTTTAGTGCCATATCTAGAAAACTGCTGCCTGCTGCAAAGTCATAAAGATTTACTCCTGTGTTTTCTCTTAGGAGTTTTATAGTTTTAGCTCTTATATTTAGGTCTTTGATCCACTTTGAAGTTAATTTTTGCATGTGGTGTAAGGTAGGGGTTCAACTTCATTCTTTTGCAGGTGGGTAACCAGTGGCACCAGCACCATTTATTGAAAAGATTTTTCTTTCCTCCGTTGAATTATTTTGGCACCCTTGTCAAAGAACAATTGATCATAGACATATAGGTTTATTTTTGGACTCTCAATTCTATTCTGCTGATATATACGTTTGTCTTTATGACGGTAGCACACAGACTGAATTCCTGTACTCTTGTAATAAGTTTGAAATCAGTGAAATGAAAGTGCACCAATTATGTTCTTTTCTTTCATTTCCATATGAATTTTAGAATTAGCTTTTCATTTTCTACAAAAAAAAAAAAAAAAGACAACCAGCTGGGATTTTGGTATTGATTATTGTTGAATCTTGTAGAACAATTTTGAAAGTATTGCTGGCTTAACAATATTAGTCTTTAATCCATGAACATGGGCTGTTTTTCCATTTGTTTAGATCTTCTTTAATTTCTTTCAGTAATGCTTTATGGTTTTTAATGTTTCAATCTTAAATTTGTTAAATTCATTTCTAAGTGATTTTTTTGGATGCTATTATAACTAATATCATTCTCATAATTTCATTTATAGTTATTCATTGCAAGTGTATAAGAATATGATTGATTGTTGTATATTGATATTATATCCTTCAACTTTGCTGAACTCATTTGTTGGTTTTATTTGGGGGGCATTCCTTAGGATTTTCTATATACAAGATCACGCCATCTCCAAGTAGAGGTAGTTTTACTTCTTCCTGTCCAGTCTGGATGGCTTTTATTTCCATTTCTTGCCTAATTTTCCTGGTTAGAGTTTCCTGTGTAATATTGAATAGAAACAATGAGAGCCAACATCTTTTTTTTTTTTTTCCTTAAGGGGAAAGTTTTCAGTCTTTCAGCATTAAGTATGATGTTAACTGTGAGGTTTTTTTGGTCATTGTTGTTAATGTGGTTGAAGAAATTCCCTCTTATTCCTAGTTTTCCTGAGTGCTTTTATAAAATGATGTTAGGTCTTGCCAAATGCTTTCTCTATTGAGATGATCATGTTCTTTATTATATTAATGTAGTGTAGTACGTTGATTTTCCTATATTGAATAACTGTAAATGCCTGGGATAAATTCCACTTAGATCTTGCCATGTCACTAATTTTTTATGCTCAGGGTTTGCACATCTCTTCCAGAATTATTTATTTATTTACTGAATTTTTTAAAAAATAAATTTCATTAAAGTACAGTTGGCCCACAGTGTGTGTTAGTTGCAGGTGTACAGCGAAGTAAATAGGTTATACATATATTTACATCCATTCATTTTCAGATTCTTTTCCCATATAGGTTATTACACTGTAGGGAGTAGATTACCCTGTGCTATACAGTAACTTCCAGAATAATTTATACTAATAGTCTATGAGCTGGCACTTATGGGACTCTTTATAATCGAGGCTCTTCTTGTTTTTGAAACAAACTTAGTGTCATCGAGGCCACTTTCTCGTTGAGATGAAGGAAGCCGTCACTGCCTAGGTGTCTCTGATCAGTTTCCCAGCTTCCAGCTTTCCACCGAGCTGTCTTTTCCTACTAATTCACCCTCTGATTCTAGTTTATGCCCTTATATCTAGATGTGTGGTTCCCAGAGAATGTACCCTGGACCAACAGCATTAGTGTCACTTGCAGATTCATTGGAAATATGAATTTTAGGGGGTTTTTGTTTGTTTGGTTTTTGTTTTCCTTTTTAGGGCCACACCTGCGGCATATGGAAGTTCCCAGACTAGGGGTCCAATCAGAGCTGTAGCTGCTGGCAGAGCCACAGCAACACCACAGCCACAGCAGCACTGGATCTGAGCCGCGCCTGCGACCTACACTGCAGCTCGTGGCAATGCTGGCTCCCTGACCCACTGAGGAAGGCCAGGGATGGAACCCGCATCCTCATGGGTACTAGTTGGATTAGTTTCAGCTGCACCACAACGGGAGCTCCAGAAATATGAATTTTGGAGTTCTACCATAGACTTACTGAGTCAGAAATCAGTAGGGCTCAGAATCTGTGTTTTACCTAGTCCTTTAAGTGATTCTGGTGCTTGCTAAATTTAAGAGCCATTCATGATTATGATACGGAGTTGGCTGAAGGAACCCACAGATCCATTCCTCAGCTCCCTTCGTTTAGTCACTGAGTTTGATTATCTTTCTTCCTCATTGCTGGCTTTCGTCTTCTATTGAGCAGTGCTTGGATACATTCTGTGCTTTGCATTTGTAGTTCCCTCGTAGCCTATCTCTGAGTGATGTGATGTCTGTGTGCTGCAAGTTGCCGTCATCCAGTTATTGAGGAGGGTAGGAAATGCCGCTGCATGCATTGAGCCATTAGCTTCTGGTTTGTTCCTCTTGGGTAGTCTCAGCATCTTGGGGTATCCTGTCCCTCGAACTCAGCCCTTCTGACACCTGGGGACAGGTGCCTCTGCTTGGTACAAGCAGGGCTTGGTGGGTGAGGTGGTGGGGGTGGCCACTCACTGGCCCCTCTACCACAGCAGCCCAGACAGTTGTAAAACCTTCCTTTGCTTCTGTGTTTTCCACTCATGAGCCTGCCATTCCCTCTGAGCTTCCCCAACTCTGGCTCCAGACCTTCCTTTGCAGGGCTGAGGCTATGGTTTTCTCTCTACTGGCCCGGTTTATGGGCATTCAACCTTTGCGGTCACTCAAGCCTCCACAGGTAGCAGGGTCTCACACCTGAGTTTGTTCTCTGCTGTTGGCACCTTAAAATTTGTAATCATGGGGCCCCACAAACTCCGTAGCCTGGCCTGCCTCTGTCCATCAGATCTCTCTGCCTTTGGCCTTTTGAGGGGTGTGGGTGTCTCACAATTTCTGATCTGCTAGGATACCGCTCCTGTTTTACAATGCTACTAAAGACTAATTCATATAGAAGGGTTAATATCATTTTCTAGGGATTTGGGACAGGAGAGAAAGGCTAGATCATATTGCCAGTTGGCCAGATTTATCCAATGCTACTGTGATGCTTCTTAAATATAAATCCAGTGACGTCATTCTGCTGTGGAGTTGGCAGCTAGGTCTTTGCTGCCTGCAGAAGGAAGGAAACTCCCCAGCCTGGCATGTAAGGCCATTTGGTTCTAACTTTCCTTCTAACAGCTATAATTGTCCGGCGTTGCTGAGTTCCCCATCCCTACAGGAGTCAAACCGCCCTGGAATGGCTACCAGGAGGGGTGTTATAGAGGGGCTGTTGGGTCCCTGCTAAAGCTGGCGATGGCAAGGTTATCTCTGCTCTGGTACTCACGACTCTGGGGCTGTACCTCCCCTCTTCTGTTCGTGCTGTGTTCTAGCCAAAGGCCCAGGGCCTGCTTGCTGACGTCAAGCCCACTTGAGCTCTTTTGCTGCCTGCCTTTTCCCTGCTTTCATCTCCAGCTCTCATAATCCTGTGCACGTCCCCAGGGAGCCTCCCGCATAGCCCAGCCTCCCCGAGACCACCTCCGTCTGGTCCAGCCCAGCCTGCTTGGGCCTCCCCTGCAGTGCTGCCCCTTCTGCTTATAGCCAGCCATGCCTTTCTGGCTAGGGAATCTGCCTCTCTTTCAGAACCCAAAGCGGTGGGGGGCTCATCATGCATCCACGCCCTCCATCGCTCGCTTATGCATCCAGGACACACGTACCGGTACTTACTCTGTGTCAGACCCTGCGCCGGTCGATGCTGGGGACACACTGATGACTCAGAAATGGACTCAGAATTGACCGGCTCCCAGACTTGGGGGTGGGGCAGATACAGGCCAGTGAGCTAATTACCCTAACGAGATGGGAATAAGGTACAGAGGGATCAGTCGTGGAGCTTGGGCTGAGATGTGAGGTGTGAGGGAAGACTTTCCGGGTGAAGGTGCGGCAGGCTGAGGGCAGGGCAGGTGGTACAGAGGTGCAGAGGGAGCTATGAGATGGCAGGGAAATCTGGGGAGCGCCGCAGAGCTGGGATGCCAGGCGTGGGGCTGGGGGGTGACCAAGGGGTTGGGGAAGTCTTGGAAAAGAGGTCAGAGCAGTGAGGGTGAAGTTGAAGACCTGAACATCAGGCTGAGGAGCTGGGGCCTTCTCAGCAATGCCCTGGGGACCTGCAGGACAGTTTAAGTGGGAGTGACAAGCCATGGTCTAGAAAGATCATTCTGGAAGCCAACAGAAAAGATAGTAGGAGGGGCCGAGGGAAGAACATAGAGGGGACTGTGATGGGTCAGATGGGAGGTAATGAGGGTGAATATTGACCTTGCAGCTCCGCAGAGGCTCAGGGTCTGGGGAACGCCCTGAGCAGGGAGCAAACGTGAGGGTCGTTCTTCTCTGCCGAGTTACCAGGCCAGCCAGTACCCGGTTCTGGTCCCCGAGGCCTGGCAGACCACGGGCTTCCGCTGCTCCCCTTCCTGCTCCGTGGGGTCTGCCCAGACACTTTCCGGCAGATCAGGAATCCTGACTCCTTCTCCCGCAAGCTCCAGTCTGTCTGAGTTGCTCCCCCGCAGCCGCCCAGCCTCCTGTCTCAGGTGTTTGGTGAAAGCCTTTCTGTTCTCATTCTCCGCCACGCAGTTTGCTCCTCTCGCTCTCGCTCTCGGGGGGAGCTCGTAAGGGGATTGGAAAGAGGAAACAGAAAATCACTCAGGAAACCATTGGCAGGATACAGCGACATCTTCCTGGAGGAGGTGCTGTGGCCCAGAGTGTGGGGGTGTGCGTTTGGGACAGGCAGATTGCTGGGCCACAAAGGCCCTGCCCTCCTGGTGCGCAGCGCCCTCCGTGTAGCCTGGATCGCAGGAGTTTACCGCGGCTTCTGCATCTGAAGAGAGCTCCTGCTGAGGCCCAGGGGCCCTGGCAAGCTGAGGCCAAGTGGGGTCTCATTTAGGCAGTGGCTAAGGCGGCTGCACATCTGGCTAATCACCCTCGTCCTGGGAGCGTGCTAATCAGGAAGCCGGCCTCGCAGCAGCCTCTGTGCGCTAGCTTGCTGGCGGCTGCAGGGCGGCGGGGGCAGCTTCCCGCTGCTGCTCCACACCGACCTTGTCAAACAGCAAGCCCCTTCTTGTCCAGGTCGGTGGCCTCACCAGGCCCCCTTGGATGCCTGGCCCCAGCATCCAGGCTTGAGGAAGTGCCATCCTGGCTCCAGGCTCTGGACACTTCCCCCCAGCACCCTTTACCAACAGCCCCTTCTCCATCCCCTGCTCCCCACCCCACCGCCCCTGACTTCCCGCTTCAGGAAGCACTGCCCAAGGCCTGAGCCGTCCAGGGAAGCCCCCACCCCGGCAGCCCTGCTCTAGAAAGAGCCTCCAACACATGCAGGGCATTGGAAGGGGTCTGATCTAAACAAGGGGGGAGTGACTTTGTCCTTGTGAGCCTCAGTTTCCTTATCTCTGAAGGTGGCCTTTTCCACAGAGATGTGACATCTCAGTGGTCTAACAGGAGCGCCTGCAGCCCAGGGACAGCCTTTCCGGTTACACAGCTGAGGGGCTGGCTCTGACCCCCCTTCCTAACATTCTCCCTTCTACCCACCAGACACGGACACGGGTGTGAATCCTGTGTGCTGGCATCTCAGTGACACTCGCTGCTGGCTTCTTTCCACCTCTCCTCCCCTGCTCCCATCCCCTCCCCCAGCATTAATGCCCCAGGGCCACCGAAATCCTGTCCCGGCTCCAGGTCCTGTTTCCTTGCTGGTAGTGAAGTATTGCTTTCTATCAGCATCTTCTAAACCATCTTCTAGGTGAGTCCCTCCCAGGACGTGGTGTGAGAACAGCGAGGTGATGGACCAGACCTGATCTGTCCCTCAGCTAGACGTCTCCCCTTCCCCAGGGTCTGGCACAGAATAGGTGTTCCAGCAGCGCACTGTAGTCAGGGGCTGTGACCGGCGCTCCCAGAGGCCTCCGGGTTTGGGGTTTCATGTTCTCAATTCTGAATAATTTGATCTTCAGACCTGTACTTTGTAAGGGCCACCTGATGGGACAGTGGAGCCGGTGCTGGGGGCTGGGAGCTTGCTTGGTTCAGGCACGATACTGCCCCTACCCTGGCCTCCCAGGATGGGCTCCTGGCCTCCCGCCCTCTTGCCCTCTGGCCCTCTGGCTTCCCAGCCCCACCCAGCTCCCTCCTCCCTGCACCTGTGCATAGACAGCTGCTGTCCTTCCCCAAGGCAGGGGCCTGGGTGCAGGGAGGGTTGGGGTCAGGGGCTGACAGCCTGGGGCGTGACTCAGAACAGGCCTTGCACCCACCCCATCCGGGGACCTAGGGCACTTAGATCCTCTTGGAGGTCACCTGCCTGCCGGGCATGGGGGCAGTAGGCCCTAGGAAGGACTGATGCACTGCCCAGCTTTCCTGCTCTCCGACGGCCCGGTACCTGGGTCCAGCGGCTAGCAGAAGGCGGAAGCTGGTAGCTGGTGGCTCTGGGTGCCAAGCTGAGGATCGGGGCCTGCGGGTATGCTCACCCCTCGGGTATCCCCGTGCACGAAGGACCACACCATTAAGTAGCAAATAAAAACCCCAGGACAGATCAAGAGAGGATGAAGGGAAAAACTATATCTTAGTACTTTCACCAGCTTTTTTTTCTTTTTTCTTTTTATGGCCACACCCATGGCATCTGGAAATTCCCAGGCTAGAGGTCAAATTGGAGCCATAGCCGCTGGCCTACACCACAGCCACAGCAACGCCAGATCTGGGCCATGTCTATGACCTACACCACAGCTCCTGGCAACGCCGGATCCTTAACCCACTGAGCGAGGCCAGGGATCGAACATGCATCCTCATGGATACTAGTCAGG
>PVHT020000086.1:1249103-1406223 GCA_004024745.2 Catagonus wagneri
CTGGCCTTTGCTGAACCTAACCCATGCTGACCTTTGAGGACAGAGGTCCTGAGAACGAGGCCTTTGAGGAAGACTCAAAGCCAGCGCAGAAGCGAAGCAGCAGCCGGGGGGTGGGTTCTCAGCCCTGCGAGCAGGGTGCAGTGGGCTTGACAGGAAGTGGAAGAGCGGGAATGGTGTGCAGGTGATCTGGCAGGTGGAGGTGATCTAGCAGGTGGAGGTGAGGCGGGAGGGGTGGAAAAAGGCGGGACGGGGAGCGGGGGCCACCTTACAGAGAAGCTTGCCTGCCAGCCTCAGAGCTTGATGATGGGGACACTGGAGGGCTTGAAGCAAGAAGGTAGCCAAGGTGGGCCAGCTTTCAAAAGACTGAGGCAGAGGAGCCCGACAGACTGTTGTAAATGCCGGGGAGGTGAGTGACTGCGGAGAGCATCCCTTACTTCTGCTGCGACTGCGTGTGTAGATCAGAATGTACACCTCGCTGGGTAGGGATCAGGTGGTAAATATAGGGAGCCTTAAAAAGTTCCCTTTGACCCAGAGTTCTCCTTCTGTGGATGTATTTTAAGAAGGACATGCAGAAAGAGCTTCAACCACCAAGCTCTTTGTTGCAGCATTAATTATAATGGTGAAGTTTGGAAACTTTCTGCCAATAGGATATTTTATTTATTTATTTATTTATTTATTTATTTATTTTGTCTTTTTGCTTTATGTAGAGCCGCACCCGCGGCATATGGAGGTTCCCAGGCTAGGGGTCTAACAGGAGCTGTAGCCACTGGCCTTCGTTTGCCACAGCCACAGCAACGCAGGATCCGAGCCGCGTCTGCAACCTACACCACAGCTCACGGCAACACCGGATCCTTAACCCACTGAGCAAGGCCAGGGATCGAACCCGCAACCTCACGGTTCTTAGTCGGATTCGTTAACCACTGAGCCACAAAGGGAACTCCAATAGGATATTTTAAAAGTCAACCATGATGTATCCTTGCAGTAGATATTATACAGCTGTTAGAGTTTTTGTTTTGTTTTTCTTTTTTGTTTGCCCCTTGCCATATGCAGTTCCCAGGCCAGGGATCAGATCTGAGCTGCAGTTGCAATCTACACTGCAGCTGCAATCTACACTGCAGCTGCAATCTACACTGCAGGTGCGGCAACACTGGGTCCTTAACCCCCTCTGTGGGCCGGGGATTGAACCTGAGTCCTGGTGCTGCAGAGATGCCACTGATCCCACTGTACCACAGAGGAAGCTCCTGTTAGAGTGATTTTTACAGAGATTTTATAGCTTTATGTATTTATTTATGCTTCAACTTAAAATGCAGAAAATGTATGTTGTGCTTTTTCATCGTCTCTGCCACCTTCCATGAGCCAAGCATCGATCTGTCTGCTGGGAACAGAGAGGTGAATGACGTGGTCCCTGCCCGCAGCGTACTGTGACCTCCACTGGCCCGAAACATGCGAGTGGCAAAAACCCTGGAAGGAGGGACCTAGAATGGGGCCAGTAGTTTTCCCTCAGTCCTGGGATAACAAGGAATCTTTTTTCTTTTCTACGCTGCCATCGGTGCTTTATGAATTTTCCATAAGGAGCTTGTATTACTTTCATAATTACAGTCATAATTAGAGAAAAAAAGCTTCCATCAAAAGGAAGGAGCTTTTGCAATAGTCTAAGGAAGTGGGTTGGAGCTTGGTATTTGGGAAGTGTGTGTGTGTGTGTGTGTGTGTGTGTGTGTTTCATTCATTTCTTCTTTCGACAAGTAGCGACTGAGAAGCACTGTTCTGGGCCTAGGGACACACCAGTGAACAGCAGAAATCCCTTCTGCTGGGGAGCCCGTATCTGATGAAGAAGAAGTGAGCAATGAGGGGAGAAGGAGGTGGAACCTGTCACCTTCTGTGACTGTTTAAACGTGGGAACGAGGCAGGGGAAGGGGCACTGGCGATGCGCAGGCTTGGGGAGGAGGTGGTGCCTTCACAGAGCTGGGGACTCGGGAGGAGGGCAGTTCCGGGATGCTGTCCCCGCGGTCGGGGTGCGCGTGCGCTACCTGACGAGCT
The DNA here is from genome assembly GCA_004024745.2 of Catagonus wagneri. Classification (NCBI taxonomy): domain Eukaryota; kingdom Metazoa; phylum Chordata; class Mammalia; order Artiodactyla; family Tayassuidae; genus Catagonus; species Catagonus wagneri. Next base: position 1,251,141 of record PVHT020000086.1, read on the forward strand.
AAGGTCCAGGTGGCGGCAGGAGATGTGGGTCAGGGACTTAGGAGAGCGGCTGGACCAGAGGCAGAGAGTTCCAGCTGTCCGCGGGGCCATGCTGATGGAGTCTGACCTTCACAGGGGAGGAGGGGTATAGAGAAGGGGACACCAGGTGAGCAGCTGCGTTATGAAGGCGGGCTGAGGTGCACAGGTGGCCAGAACACACCTCCCCGGCAGTGGCATCAGGGCTCCCGCTTCGTCCTGTATAAAGGGTATAAAGAGCGGAGAGCTGGGTGTGGCAGAGGTGGGGCCAGGAGTGAGGGGCGGGGGATCCTTCTGCCCACCCCCAGCTCTGGGAGGAGCGACAGAGGGGAACACAGTGGCCTCAGTGATGGGAGTCCCTCACCTTTCTTTTCTTCTTCTGCAGGAGAAGGCAGTGTGCCCTGCACATCCAGCATCCTCCAGGAGAAGCAGCGTGAGTTAAGCCTGGCCTCCAGGACGCTTTTCTTCCCCTCGGGGGCCCGGGGGCCCCTCATGCGCTCAGGTGGTAGGGTCCTCCCCACTGCACGGGGTAGGGGGGCGGGGGCACTCAGCCCCGCGGGCTGCGCTCTGGGGGTTCCCGAATTCCCACGCCGGGCAGCTGGCGGGTCTGGAGTCGGAGCCAGAGAGAGGGGCCTGAGGCTGGGGGGCCAGGAGGTCGAGCCCAGCAGAGCGGAGGGAACCATGGGAGGCCTCCCGTGTGGCTGCCTGTGGGCAGAGAGGGGACAGGAGCAGGGAACAAGCTTCCAGAACCTTCGAGACCATCTCTTTGGCGTGACACAGCTCCCGGGAACCAGATGGTGATGTGGTAACCTGGTGACACAGTAACCAACCCTGTGCCAGGGGTCGCGAGGCTTAGGTCCCATCCCTCAGAGGCCGTGTCTGCAGAGCAGGCCTTCCAAGTGGTTGTTCTTCGGATGATACGGGCTTCTTGGAGTTCCCGTTGTGGCTCTGTGGTAGCAAATCAACTAGCATCCATGAGGATGCAGGTTTGATCCCTGGCCTTGCTCAGTGGGTTAAGGATCCAGGGTTGCCGTGAGCTGCCATATAGGTTGTAGACGCAGACTGGATCTCCTGTGGCTGTGGTGTAGGCCGGCAGCTACAGCTCCAATCTGACTCCTAGCCTGGGAACCTCCATATGCCATTGGTGTGGCCCTAAAAAAAGACAAAAAAAGATACCGGCTTCACAGGTTTCCTTCTGCCTGTGTTTCGTCAGCAGGCTGGGCACGGGGTTAAGTCCGGGAGACACTTGGTAAAAATGTCAGTTTCTGACACAGTGACCCCAGGACATCTTCCCTGGAGGTTTGGGGTGGACTTCATGGGCACTGTCTGAGCCGTCTTTACCGTTGGCAGTGCTGAGTTTCACACCAGGTGAGGGATGGGGACAGGAGTCTACGTGTGTCTTTGGGGGACTCGGGGTCCAGAATTTTTTTTTTTTTCCTTTGCTCTCCTGCTCTTTTGACCTCTGGTTGCAGTTTGGGGGCTCAGCCTACCTCTTTCGCAGGTTGAAGCGAAAGAGGTTGAGTTCTTCAAGCCGTTCTATCCATCAGCTGCGGGAAGGGTACCTGCAGTGCCAGCTTTCCCCAGCCCGAAGAGGTGCACAGGCCTCAGAGATGTCTGTGCTTCTGACATCCGGTGGCAGTTCATAGATGAGGCCCCTTGTGGGCTGGGAGCATGAGTGTCTCCAAGAAGGGTGCCCTCCTACCCCCAGGTTCAGGCCACAAGTGTGCCGGCAGGGGGAGGGGCAGTGCAGAGAGGGGCAGTTCTGTCTCCTGTGTCCTTGCAGGATGTGAGGGGGGCTGTGTATTAAAACGTACCCAGGGGGTTTTAATTTATAAAGGTGACTATGTGAAGACCCAGAGAGATCGATGCCATCGACAGAAGAATTTGCTATTTACACTTGCCTGGGTGGGGGGCTACAGGGGAAGCGCCCTGTCTGGTGAGGAGGCAGAAGGAGCGTGGGGAAAGCGTGGCCGGGAGCCTGAATTGTGTTTTCCCTGAGAAACAGCTGGAACTGGCTGGTTTGAATAATGCCGCAGGCTCTGGGCTCCAGGGGGTGGCCTCCGGTTCTAGGGTACCTGGCCCCCCAGGGCGATTTATAGCAGCCCCCCCCCCCACCGCCTTGCTGTGTGGGACTTAGATAAAGAGGGTGGTGGGAGGTAAGGACTCAGGATTGGTTGGCTTGCTTATGAAAGGCGGGTTCTCGGGTGAGTTGTTATCTCTAGGAAGCAGTGCACCCAGCGCACCCCGCCCTGCGCCCTGCGAGGGGCGGTCTCTCCCTGGCTCGCTGGGCCCCCTCCCCAGCCCAGGTGTCAGGACGTCTGAAAATGAAGGCAGGATTAACACAGGATCGAGGTCCTCAGGAATGTGAGAGAGGCACCAAGCCCAGATCACTCTTCCTGGGCCGCTAGGAAAAAGAAAGCACAGCAGCCTCACAGTGAAAAACACGGCCACCTGCCGCAGGGCTGGACGCCAAACCACAACGCCCTTCTCCATAGACACAAATGAATTGATCAGATGTTTGGTGTCTGGAGGACCTGGTTGGATAAAAGTGTGTGTTGAAGGAGAGCAAAGTCCTTTTTTCTCTTTACAGCATAGTTACAGATTTTAGTTAGAACTCTCTTGCTGAAGGTTGTCGTCCAATTCTGTTCCTTAAAAATATTCTTATTTAGTAAAGCATAACATTTGGTTATTCTGCAACGGCAGGTATTTGAGAGCTGCAGTAGTCATTAAGGCCGGTGATTCCCAAGTATAAATCCAACATTTTTGACAGCGAGACAAACAACAACTCTGTCATGTGTTTTCCCATAATGTTGAATGCCTTCCATTGAGAGAATGGCTTTTTATTCCATAATTTTGTCCTCTCCACACATTATAGCATTCAAACACATTTTCTTTTCTGAAATGATTGTGGTAGCTGCTGGTGACTTGCTTGTTTTTCATCCCAAATTGGCAAAATAAAAGTCGGTGACCGTGAATAAAAACAGAATAATGGCAATGCCTGACATTTTAATGTGCTCCGTCCTTTCTGTTACACTTCCATGTATGTTATCTTATTTAATCTTTCCACTCAGTTTTCAAAACCTCACTAAAAATGAGGTGGGAGGTGGTACAAATCGCCCTGGACCAGGAGTTAGGAAATCCTGGGGCTGGTGCTCTAGCCTCTGAGCTGTAAAGGTATCAGGCCTGGGTTTGAAGCCCAGTAACTTCATTTACTCTCTGTGCTGCTTTGGGTAAGTTGCCTAACATCTCTGGGCCTCAGTTTACTTAGTTGTGGACTGAGGACCATGAGGTTTGCTTTGCTTTGTAGAGTCGCTGAGGCCATAGAGATCATCGACATCGGGGCCAAGGTCTGCAGCTCATGCACACAGGAAGCATCTCATGGTTCTTGCCCCTCTGGCTTTCAGAGGAGCCTTGGAAAACCTGGTGCAGGTGTGAGCGCTGAATCTTGGCGTCCCACGGGGCCTGCCTTTTCCGTGCTCTGCTGGTCCAGTGGCCGGCTCCGTTGTCACTGTCACAGAGTCTGAGTCCTCAGGGAGCCCTCCTGAGCTGGCCACAGGGGTTGTTGGGAGTGGGGGGAAGGGCTGCCCACACAGGCCCCGGGGGAGGGTGAGGCCTTATCCGCAGTGACCATGGGTGGGGGGTTGGAGGCGCGCGTCCTGGAATCCTCCCTCCATTCCAGCTCGCTCCAGCCCTCATCCTGCAGCTACACAGGCTCCCTGGCAGCTTTCAGCCCCTGGCTTGTGCTTGCTCTTTGGAATCAGACTTGAGGACCCCTAGGGAGCCGGGGCACGGGGGAGGGGGGGCAGAGGAGAGGGAGGGTCTAGGACGGGGCTGCATGGCCAGCTCCTGCTTGTGGACCCTCCGGGACTGTCTGTACACGAGCCCCTTCCGGCTCTGACATTCTAGCGCTCTCTGATTTTCTGTTGCTGCCTGTCTCCTGGTTTCCTTTGCCCACACATCCTGCTCTTCTGCTGTGGTCAGGCTGCTCCACAGCACAGCAAACCTGTACGGAGCGCTCCCGGCACCTGACGTGGTGCTGGGTTCAAGGACTCAGGGGACTTATTACCTCCTCGTTGAACCTCACCGCTGTTCTGTACAAAGTGAATGGCTCCGTCTCCCACAAACGCAAGCCGGACAGCTGGGGGTCCCTGTGGACGTCCCCTTCTCCTCCACCTCCCAGAGCCAGATCCGGCCCCCCAGGAGCATCTGATCTTCCCCAGCAGCGCTCGCAGCGCCTCCACCTGCTCTGTTCCCACCGCTTGTCCTTGGGGCCCCGTCTTCTGTCTCCTGGCTGGAGCCATCCTCCCACACCAGCCTCCATGCCTCCGGTCCTGCCCCTGGGTGTCAGAGAGAACTTCACGAGGGCAGAGCTGTCCTCCTGCATCCAGTGCCCTCTTGCGATTCCTCTCCAGTCGAGGATGAGACTCACCTCCGCACGACCCACCCGCCCACCTTCCCCCCCCGCTCACCCTTTCTTTCCATGTGGACTTTTAGAGAGTTGTGCAGACCCTGAGCTCTGTTTTCCCTTAAGCTAGCTGAAAGCTCGAGCAGTCCCTCCATCCCCGTGGAGGGGATGCTGGCAGGTGGTGGGAAGGACTTGGGGTTCCAGAGCCATTCACTTGGGACCCAGAACTGCAGGTCTCACCCCCTACTCCAGCGCAGGGCTGAGTCCACTCCCTCCTGCCAGGACCTCCACCATCATGGAAGAGGCTGAGGGTACGGCTGTTGGCTCAGTGGGCACAATAACCCTTCTTCCTCTGCCCGCCAGGTCCCTCTCCAGGGAGGAGCACGACTCTCCCAGGGGACCCGTGGCTGCCTCCCCCTCCCCCTCCCCTCTCAGCAGCTTTGCGGTGGGCGGGGCCCCGGGCGCTGATGTTCAGGACGCCTGGAAGCTGGGAGCGCTATATGGCCGTTACCACCACGTTGAGCCAAGGAAGACTGCGGTAAATAACCTTCCAAGGAAGGTGCTCAGACCCACGTGTCCTCGTGTCACCGCAGTCCCATTCTGCTCTGAGAGCCCATTTTCCTAAAGTGTCTCCCTCTGGTCACCCCAGGTACCTAGGGAGGTGACATTGTTCGCTGGGTTGCACAGGTACCCCCCTTGAAGTGCCAGCTCCGCGAGTACCCCACAAACTGTAGGGTCAAGGGTGTGCACAGTACAGAAAAGTGCCGGTTGGGGAGATTTCCGCCATCTCATCTCCACCTTTGGGGGCGGGGGTGGGGAGGTAGGGAGGATGCGGATTCTGGGACCAGAGGCCTTACTGTGGGGCCGTCTGAGTCGGCCCAGTCCGCGTGGAGTACAGCGTGACCCACACTTGTGGTCGTCGAGTGGCTTCCCCAGGGCCAGTGCCAGACATCAGAGGCAGGCGGGGGGACAGCCATCGGTGCCCCAGGCACGGGGAGGGTCTGCCGGTGGCCACGCCTCCTTGTTAGAGTGGGGTGCTCAGTGGGCCTCTGAACTTTCTTTTGTCCCCAACAACGGTTCAGACCGAGTCCCAATCCTGGTCCTAGACGGACTCTCGATCTTCATCCCGGACCGGGCTTCTATCCTAGGCATCAGTGGAGCCCTGATTCGTCCCAGGCTGTGTCCTTTCTCCAGTCCTGAGTCCTGGACTGAGCTTGGCTCCTCCACCGTCAGACACACCCATGTGGCTGTCCCCCAGGGACGGGGGGTGGGATGAGGACGCTCTCGGGGGGATGTGGCTTGATTTCACGTCCCGCTGCCTGGGGTCAGGGACCAGTGGAGCAGCTCTGAACACCAAGGGGCCACCCCTCCTGTGGACCCGCATCCCCATGCCTCCCAGCAGCCCACAGGCATGGCACCCGAAGCCCCCTGACCGCGGTGGTCTCCCCATCCTCCTCTGCCTGGTAACTGGTGTCTTTTCCTGGCCTGTGTGGGCAGCTTGCTGAGCACAGCTGCAGACGGGCTATATTTAGCTGGCTTTAATGAGCTCAGGGTGGCAGACGTCCGCCTTGGGAGCACTTTTCTTGCGTGTGTGTGCGTATGCCTGTGCTTGGTGTGGTCCATTTGTGTGTGTGTGTGTGTGTGTGTGCCCGTGCACACGCAGGGAAATGTGTGCCGAGCATATGTGTGTGTGTGCATTAGCATGTGTGTCAAAACACTGCTGCATTCATTTACACGAGGCTTTCCGTGAATCTGTCTATGCAGTGTCTGGGCTTTGCTGGGGACGTGTGCTGCTTCTGACACATACAGAGGCGCAAAATGGGAACAGATTATTAGTTTATTCATCCGTTTGTTTGAAAAATATTTAATGAGCCTCTTTTATATGCCAGCACCTTAACAGTCTCTGGGGATAAAATGGAGCAAAATCAAACCCAGTTCTAGCCACTAAAGATCTTACAGCCGGGAGATGGAGGAGGGGAAGACAGAAATGAAATAACCACAAAACTAAAACTATGAGGACTAGCCCCAGGAAACAGAGGGCCACAATGCTTTGGGGAGGAGGAGAATGAAAAAGGCCCCCACAGGAAGAAGGAACGCTGAGGTTTCTGTTGGAACAGTCTGGGCGCAGAGGGAAGGAGGAAGATCCACGATAGGGAACAGGACATTCAAAGGCCCTGTGGTGAGAGGGACCCGAAATATTTGAAAACTGTCCCAAAGGCCACATGGTTGAGCTCAGAGAGAGTGGGGCAGGGGGTGGAGAGGTAGGCAGAGAGCAGGGCCTTGGTCAGGACGGGGGCCGCCATGGGAGAGGACACTGGGGGATGATGCCGTAAGATTTCTGTAGGGTGGGAGTTCCCTAGTGGCTCAGGGGGTTAAGGATCCAGCGTCACCACTGCTGTGGCTTGGGTTGCTGCTATGGCTCAGGCTTGATCCCTGGCCCAGGAATGTCCTCATGCTGCAGGCACAGGGGTGCGGGGGGCAGGGGGAGATTTCTGTAGGGCAGTTAGACTCTAGTCATGACTCGGTCAGGGGTCCGTGTTGCAGCGGGAAAGGAGGGTTCTCAAGCAGCGTGACGGGAGGAGAGTCTAGCAGGGGACTTCGTTCTTAGGTTAAGGGAACCTACTAGGCGCAGGACGGTGCCCCGAGCAGCTCCCAGCCCTGAAGGTTGCTGTGTAGAGACCCTGCCACCCTTCCCCCAACCCTTTAGGAGTCTGGCCTTTAGGAAAGGGCTGGGAGGGGGCTAGCCTGGGGAGGAGGGGGGACCTGGCAGGGAGGGAGCCTCATGGGGATGGCGGAGGGTGGGCCTGGGGGGCACACAAGCCCCTCCTGCACAGTCCATTGACTTACCCGGGAAAGAACCACTTTTCCTTTACTTCCCTTTAAGCCACTTTGTAATTTTGACTCTGCACATCCATCCAGCTGGGCTGGCAAGAGAGCCCCCCTCTGTGGTTCCAGGGGCTTCCCCTTTCCTGGTTTTCCCACCCTCATTCCAAAGCCCCCAGGTGCCTTCCCCGTTCCCCCCACCCCCGGGGGCAGGGAACGGTGTGTGCCCACGCGAGTGTGGATGGGGAGCCCTCCGTCCACACTCGCGGACACTGAGAGGTTCCGGGCCCCAGCCCACTCTCCCTTCTGCCCTGGTCTGTGGCTCCTGGCCTTGGGGCCAGGCTCCTTGGAGCGCAGGGTGGCCAGGATCCCCCGCCCCAGAGTCATTCTCCGTCCTCCTGGACTTGCGAGGGTCCCTGGAGCTGGGAGGGCACCTCCCCCCGCTCCCCGGGGACTGGGGGTGGGGGCCTCTTTTTAGTCTCAGGGAACCTCTGTATCCTCAAACTCCCTTCTCCTGGGAACAAAAGGGCTTTTGGAAACAAGAGCCAGAAAGCTCTGCCGCAAAGCTCCCCAGAGGCAAAAAAGCCAGAGCAGCGAGAACACACAAATTGGTATCTCAGAAAAAAACCCCAAAAAAACAGCCCACTACATGCTCTTTGAAAAAAGTTCTTATTTTTAATCTCTCTTGAGTAGGTCGCATAGGTACAAGGTTTAAAATTCTAAAGGAGTGAGGATGACGAGGGCATCTTCCTCTTCCAGCCTCCAGCTCGCCGAGTCCTTCTCCCTGAAGCCCTGATTATAACTCGGTTCTTCTAGAATGTTCCAGAGATATTCTCTGCATACACGAGCATCTCCATAAATACTCATTCATCTATATCTTTATATATAGCCCACACAGATGGTAGCTTCAGTGCCTTTCATGCAACACCTTGCTTTTCTCAGATAATAATATATTAGGAGTATTTTACTGTCTAGTACATTCAGAAGGGCTTCACGCTTTGCAACGAATATGTCCTGTGTCACTCTGGCTTTGTTTATTGAACCAGGCCCCTAATGGTGGGCACGTAGGTTGCTTTCTGTCTTTTGTCCGTGTTATAAAGAGCATGGGCAGTGGTTAATGTTGGACCCACGTCATTTTGCACATAGACTTGGAACTGCTGGGTCAAGGGCACTTGGGGTTTGAAGTGACCTTGCCAAACTGAAACTGACAGCACTAATGGCCTGAACCCAGCCAAACCTCAGACTGGAACCTGAACCCATAGTTTTCATTCACCCGGTGTCTGGACTTGCTGAGGTTCGGGTTCTTTATGCCTCTGCACAGAAGGAGTTTAGGGAGAGACAAGGTGATAGGCAAGAAATAGATGTATTAAGATAGGACACTTGTGAGAGATGCAAGCGGGCATTCAGGGAGGCCCTGCCCCAGAGGATTAGGGTGGGTCACAGTTTTATCATCCAAGGAGAGTGGGGGTGGGAAGAGACCGCCTCTTCCTCTTTCTTGCGGTAGTAGCTCCTCCTTGGTGGCCGGTAAGAGAGTATTTGACCCCGTAAGGTCAAACTAGGACTCTCACGGGCTTATTCACGTCAGCAGAAGGGCCGTCCTCAAACTCCTGCCCTCGGTCAGAACCTGAATGCAGGCCTCCCCCATCCCCCGGCCGGTGACCTGACGCCATTCTTGCACCTCCACTGGTCAAGCAAGCCTGCCTTGTGCTGATGGCTTTCTTGAGCAGCTGTTAACTTACAGGGATCTCTCAAAGTCTCCTAGGTTTCCTTCTCTGTCTGTGGTCCCTTACTGGGACTTCCGCAGCTACCTGTGCCTACTCCATCCCTTTCAAAGCTGCCCTCGGCAGAGGCTGTACAGGTTTTTGCTTCCACCTGCAGTGGATGAGGAGGGGCTGCCTTCCCACGCCCTGGGCAGCTGGGTGTTGATAATTGCTCATCTGAGAGGTGAAAACAAGATGTTTTAGAGTCATTTCAATGAGTGTTCCTAAAGCCTAGCATTTCTAAGGGCTTTCTTGGGGTCCCAAGGTTTTCATGTGTGTGGGGGCCCGCCCCACCCCATTCCAGGAGCCCAGATTCCTTTTGACGGGGATTACTGTGTGGGCTGCTTTGTTTCTGTGCCGACTTCCAAGCAGGGCCAGGGCGGGCTGGACGGGGCTTCCTTAGCGGGTGGGACTCCAAGATTCAGGCCGGTTTCTCCTGATAACAGCCTCTCATCCCTTTTCCCTCCCGCCAGGGATCACTTGGCAGGTGGGTTGTGGTGCGGAAGCATTTAAAAAAGTGACAAGGACACCCCTTTCTTCGCCCCATCTCAGTCTTCATGGGCTGATGCTTCAAGAGGATGGAAGAGCCCTGGCCGGGCGACCTGGTTTCAAATTCCCACCCCTTCGCTTCCATCCTGAGATGAATCACTTAACCTCTTCCAGCCTCAGTTTTCTCATCTGTAAAATGGGCAGAGCACACTGTGAAGTTTGTCCAAGACGCTGGGTGAGGACTAGAAACTAAAGGCCCAACCGAGGGAGGACGGCGTTTTGTGCAGGAGAGTCACCAGGGTGGGGGTGCGAAGCCCTCCTAGCCTTGCTGTGTCGGGGCAGGAGCGGTTCTTACAGCTGAATGTCTGAAACCTTCCCCAGGCTTGATTCCAGATGGCGACACTCCCCGTGGATGCTGGCGCCCCCTAAGGGGAGTGGCCCCTTGGAGCTATCTCCAAGCTCCCGCAGGGGTGGCCACCAGTGGGTTTTCAAGAGGCAGAATCTAGGGTCCAGTCTCTAGCAAGGGTCCGGCCGTAGTGGGGACAAGCATCTCTATGGGGAGCTAACTGGGCCCTGGGGGTCTGGCCTCCTTAGCCAAATGAATCCAGGCTGACTTGATTTGGCTTCTGACCCTGAAAGGGTTTAGGAGTCACACGAGGGGCCTCAGGCTCTGGGTGCCCCCAGCCCTGGATGAAAATCCCGTCCGCATCCTTGCGCAGTGACCACTTAAACACTGCTGGCTTGTACAGCCTCCTGAAGGAAAGAGAACGCCCTGCCTCTGGGCCAGCCTGGCTCCCTCTGGAACCCTTGTGGATATTTCCTTAGTTGAGCTGAATTTTGGAACTCTCCGGAAACTGTCCCCACCCCCCATTCTTCCTGACACCGCCTTCTGCTCCTGTGACCCAAGCACAGCTCAGTGGGGACTTGCAGGCAGTCACCATGTCCCAGGCTGGGCCCCTTCTGCAGCTTTCCTGCCCCGTTATTGGGCTCCAGCTGAAGCGGCAGGACGGGGAGGTCCCCTCCTCATCCCAGAGCCTCAGAGGCTGACTACCTTTAGTGTCCCACTACCCTGGCTCAGGCTGTCTGCAGCTTTTGGTCCTGTGACTGGACGTGGCCATGTGACCTAGGCCTTTGGCACGTGACCTGACTTGATCGTGTGACCCTAGGGGCTTGCGAGACCCTGGAAGGCACCTGCCATCCATCTGATTCATCTTGGTGCTTTCAGCCCTGACACAAGTTTGGGAAAAAACCAGCAGAGGAAGAACTGCAAGTGATGTCAAGATGGACTTTTAATCCAAATGCGGGACAGTGATTCACTCTTCGCGTTTTCACATTTATTCTTTCCTTCCATAAGCCCTTCTCTTTCTTTTTGTATTCCCTTGTTAGCCATCAGCTCCCCGAGGGCAGGGCATTTCATTTTGTTTTGTCTGCAGTGTTTGCATTTAGCAGCGAGGAGCATTGTACCTTGTTGAAAATGTCCTTATTGTAAACACGACACATGCTTATGCTGCCTGTCCAGTTGATATATTCATGAATGGTTTTTAGTTTTCCTTTTTAGGGCCACACCTGTGGCCTATGGGAGTCCCCAAGCTAGAGGCTGAATTGGAGCTGCAGCTGCTGGCCTACACCACAGCCACAGCAACGCCAGATCCAAGCCACGTCTGCGACTTGCACAGCTCATGACAATGCTGGCCCACTGAGTGAAGCCAGAGATTGAAACCATATCCTCGTGGATACTAGTCGGGTTCTTAACCCACTAAGCCATAACGAGAACTCCCATTAATAGTTTTAAACTAGAAGAAATAGCGTTTGCTAGAGAAAAATTGGGAAATAGAGAAAAGTAGAAAGTTTAAGAAAACCACCCATTGTTCCACCAGCCAGAGGAAACCTCTTACAACCATTCTGGTGTGTGTGTCCTTCCAGTATCAGGTCTTCAGCTCATCAATCCCCCCACACACACCTAGACTGCTGTTTTCACAAAGCTGAGGGCTGGGGCACCAAGGAGAAGAGGGGTGGCCTGGAGTCTGGCTGGTGAACAACGTTGGGTGGCTTTTTAGTTGTGCTCCAGAGCCCTCAAAAGCTGCCTGGGGCAGGGGTGGGGGTGGAGTAAGGAAGTGGAGCTCTGGGCCCCCCACCCTGCTTCAGCCAGAGCTGTCTACTTTCACCTGTTCTACAAATTGGCCTCCCCAGGAAAATTTCAGTGGACAAAAGATCTCACTGTTTTTAAAAAGTTTGAGAAGTTCCCATTGTGGCTTAGCGGGTTAAGAATCTGACTAGTGTCTATGAGGATGATGGTTCAATCGCTGACCTGGCTCAGTGGGTTAAGGATCCAGTGTTGCTGTGAGCTGTGGTGTAGGCCAGCAGCTGCAGCTCTGATTTGACCCCTAGCCTGGGAACCTCCATATGCTGCAGGCGTGGCCCTAAAAAGAAAAAGTTTTAAACTGCCCAGCAAGAGCCCGTTCTGTCCCTGCTGCACGGGGTCCCATCTGCATCCCAGCCCCGTTCCTGACCCCGCCCTCCTCGAGCCGCTGTGACAGCTGCAGGTTCCCACCTGGTTAGTCGTTCTGCCCTTGTCCCCTCCTCCCCAGATGCCCCAAGCCCCTGATGCTTCCTCGAGTTGCCAGCCCAGCCACCCTACTCAGCGATCAATGAGGCGGGGTTGGCCAGGGACATTCCAGGGAGCCCATCTGAGCTCTGAGGGCCATTGCCTCCTTTTCTAAGGCCCCCAGACACTCGTTTATTAATTTGTACCACGACTTGCCTGGAAATTGACACGAACTCCTTAGATGGAATCAACAACTTTGAAAATCCCGGTGACATTCGCCACCTGCCGTTTCCTGGTTCCTCCTCCTTCCTCCGGGGTCCCTTCAAGCAGCTCACCCGTCATGCCTGCAGGTCCCATTAGGGTCCAGGGGCTAACTCTGCTGGGCTTGGAGGCCAGAGTGCACAGGCCTGCTTGGGCTCAGGGACTCTCCGATTGCTTGGCTCTTCAGAGGGAGTGTGATCTGACCCCCTCATCTTGCAGTGCTCACCTCCCACCCCCAGGACTCTGTCTCTGCCTTTCCCCTGCCTGTGGGTCCTTCTCTGTGTGGATTTACCTGGAGGATTGGGACCATGGTCCGAGCCCCCTGCTTGCTGCTGAATGAGGTTCTGGTTCTTCGCACACATTTCCAGGTGTATCTCCTGCATCCCACATCAGAGCTAGGTAGCCGAGCCACTGGGTTCATCTGAAAAGTGTGTGTGTGTGTTTGCCCATGCATGTGCTTCCACGTGCTCTAAGGGATTCTATACTTTTGCAGGCACGTCTCAGGACGTGCCATATGGTTCCAGGCTGGGCCCAGCTCTGCTCAGTTGACCCCAGCTATAACTGAGAGGTGGGGTGGCTGCCAGGGCTGGGAGGATGGAGGGTAAGACTGAGTGGTCCGCTTCACTCGGGGGTGCCCCGTAGCCACTCCTTGCGAGTCCCAGTGGCAAGAGAGCTGAAGACAGTTGGATTCCTCAGTCACACCGGGTGACGTTTTGCTTAGGGTGCCAAATGTGTGGGTGACGACCTTGGCTTTTGTCTCATGAGCAGCGTGGCACATGGGTAATTAGAAGGAATGATCACGCTTTGTGCCTTTCCAAGGTTGTGATTAAGCAAAAATAGCCGCTGTTCTTCAGCCAGCAGGAGGAGCCACGGGGAGCTGGGTGGGCCACTGGTCCCTGTGCCAGGGCTGGCAGGGGGGCTGGGAACAGGCGTTGCAGAACTTGTCACAAAATGCTGTCATAAAAACAGCTGTGGGTTCACCCCATCCCAGATCTGGGCGCGGCAGGGACCCAGCCTGAATAGGGTCATGCAAACAGAAATGAAGTGGGAAGAAACAGGCAACCTGGTAATGAGGTCCTGGGGCCCCTGGCACGTGGCTCCCCACCACCCAGGACTCCCTGCCGGAAGATTTTGTCACTGGAGGCTCTGGGAAAGCCTTGAGGGACAGAGCAATACGGCCCAGGCCAGGCTGCTCTGGAATTCCTGCAGGGTCCCTGGCACTACCCCGCTGGGAGAAATGTGCCTCCCGGTGGAGGGTGTCCCCCCCGATCCTGACTTCTCCTGGGGGACAGATGGCACAGAGCTGCCTCACGGGTCATGGGCAACCTGTCAACTTCGCTTGTATTAAGTTTTCACAAAAATGCCATGCTAGGTACTGGCCACTGAAAAACTCTGTTCTCAGGGAGTCCACAGTCTGATGAGGAGATCAATAAGTAATCTCATGGCAATAAGCCAGGCCCAGCCAGGCACTCTGTGAGATAATCATCACGGCCCAAGTAGATCTGAGATAGCTTTCCAGAGGCGGTGACAATTGAGCAGGGTTTTGTAGGACAGAGAGGAGTTTGCTGGTCTGCAGAGGAAGGAAGGGCTCACCAGGCAGAGGGCTCAGCATGGGCAAAGATATGGAAGAGTGAAGGAGTTGTGTCTTGTGAGTGAGTCAGAGACAGCGGCTTCAGTCACTGTGGTGGGAATGTCTGGGTCTTAGAAGAGCAGAACCCTCGTGGGCAAGGTGCAGGCAGACGGGTTCTAGGCTGCCTTTCTGCTTGTCTACAGAGGCCTCTGCTAAGTCTGAAGATGGGGAAGCTCTGGTCCTGTTAGTCGGCTCTCAGGGGCCAGAATCTGGATCTGGCTGGCTAGGTCACCCCTCCTCCCTCCCCCAGAGCAAAGCATCTCTGGCTTTTGCGCATCAAAAGGAAGCAAGTCTTGGTCTTCAAACAGCGTAGGAGGCCAGCCTCTCCTCCTTGGCTAGGAGGCGGCGAAGGATGCTGAGGACAACCCTGCCAGTCCTGTCCCCACCGAGCCAGGAACTGCCTCAGCATCATTTGTGGCCAGGACGCAGCCTGGAGTTGCTGCCCAGAGCATCACGTGGGCCCCAGGGGAGCTGGCCACAGGCAGATGGAGGATGCGGGTGCCCTCGGTCTGGGTAGTCAGTGAGGGTGCATGATGCAGTCCCCACCTAACGGAGGGCATGGTGCCCGGGAGATGGCAGGACCCTCATGTCTTCCCTGCAACTTATTTATAGCCTCGCTATGGTAATTTGTGGCAATCACAGCATTTAATTCTATAATCACACTGCAAGCAGGCATCCAGCCCAGCGAGGCTGGGGAGGCTTCCAGGGCTCAGGGAAGGACTTGGGGGCAGGGCAGGAGTGTGGAGGTGGCAATGTCCCCATCAGCCTCCAGCCTCATTATGTCAGCTGTGGGCCTTGGCTCTGTGCCCCCCCCCACCCCCGCATGCATCCTGGTTAATAATAATAAACTACTAACATTTACACAGCGCTTACTGTGTCCCAGGCCCTGTCCTACACTTTGAGTGTATGAACGCATTTATTCTTATCACCACTCTCCGAGGACATACCATGATTATGTCCATATTCCGATGAGGAAACTGAGGTCGCACAGCTGCTAAGAGCCAAGGTTTGTTCGTACTCAGGTAAAATTCTGGCTCCGAAGTCCATGGTCCCAGCTAGGTCTCTCCCATCCCTGGCAGTGGTCCCAGCCATCTCTCCCAGGCTCACAAGCTCAGCTCTGCCCCGCTCCCGGTCCACCTGCCCCAGAGCTGCACACACCATGAAGCAAGATTGCTTCGTCCCTGGGCAATGACGCTCAGCTTCTCTCCTGGACACTCTCAGGGTTTCCTGCTTGTAAACAAACTGTCACCTGCGGTGGGAGGTCTCGAGATGGCAGACCTGGACTTCAGTCTTCAAGGCCCCACTTATCAATTTGTGCATCTGTATTTTTTTCCCTGCAGAAAGGGGACTGTCATGTCTACCTCACTGGGAAGTAGGGGAGGTGGGGGGCCAGTGGAGGGGAGCCCAGGGAGGGGAGCCGCCTTGTCAAGCATTGTCTTCTGCTGAGTGCGGGGCTGTGCTCATAGTCTTATTAGTTGTGTGGCCTGGGGCAAGTGACCTAGGCTGTTTGAGCCTCAGTGTTCTCATCTGTAAAATGGGGCGAATAAGAAGAGGACCACAACACAGAGGGTAACTGTGGGGACTAGATGAGATGGTACCTGTAAAACTCCTAGTGCCTGGGACATAGTAAGTGCTCAATAAAACTAAGCCATTTACAAGTTTTTTTTTTTTTTTTGGCCAGCTCACTGCATATGGAAGTTTCCAGGCCCTGGGTCAGATCCAAGCTGCAGGTGCGGCAATGCTTGATCTTTTAACCCACTGTGCCAGGCTGGGGAAATGAAGCCCGCATCCTGGCACTGAAGAGACGCTGCCGATCCTGTTGTGCCCTCACAGGGACTCCCTGGTGTCTTTCGTTATGACCCTGTCCTGAATGCAGAGCCCAGGCCTCTTCTAGCCAAACCCAGGGCAAGGTCTACCGGGCGTTAGAAATCAGGCAGAAGAGTCTAAGCCCCCGGAGAAGCGTTAGTAAGTGCCAGGGCAAAGCCAGCCCAAAACAAGTTTTTCCTCTTCCTCCTCCAACCCAAGCCCCTCCATCATTTGGCAAACGATTTCCTGTCTGTGTGGGCAGCCGCTCGGAGCTCATAAAGCAGTTACCCTTAGCCCAGGGTTGTGTCTTGGAGGACAGACTCTTTCAGAAATGCACTTCCCTGCTGAGCAGAGCTTCTCTCTTGGAATTCTTTGCAGATGCACCCTCCCCTGCAGCTGGCAGTGGTGGAGGAAATGTTGACTCAGACACACATTGGCCAGGGTTCCCGCCCACACCTACGGCAGGTTTGCCCACAAACCCCTGGAAGGGCCCCTCCCCAGATGTGACTCCTATGGGTGCTGCAGGCTTGTGGCCGGGGCTGGGGGCGTAGGGGGAAGAAGAAGGGGTCATCCTGTCTAGAACTGGCTGCTTTAAGAGATGAGTGAGTTCCCCGTCACTGAAGGCAAACAAGGCGTTCCTAGTCTAGCTGTGTGATTCAGAGAGAAAGGAGAGGTGAGGATCCCTCCTTGTGGTAGGTTGGACGTCTTCTTCGAGGCTTCTCTTTGCCTGAGAGTCCAGTGCGGTGACATTTGGGAATGTGGGTGTTAGATCAAACTGTTCTGCAAAGGGTTAGTTAGCACATAGTTTAGGCTCTGCCCGCTGTGAGGACTCCGTGGCAACTACTTAACTCTGCTGCCCCAGCACAAAAGCAGCCCCAGACAATGCATACCTGAACGAGCTGGCTGTGTCCCAATAAAACTTTATTTATCAAAAACAGGCAGTGGGCCAGATTTGGTCCACGGCCGTCATTTATGGACCTCTGTGTTAGACGAATGAGAGCTAAGGCGAGGCCGATGCCGAGAAGCGCTGCCTGGGGTGGGGAGGTGGCGGCTGAGAGAAGCAAGAAAAGGGTTGCAGGAAGGGGGACCCCTTCCCTCGGAAATGAATTGTCCGAGGAGATGCACGTGCTGACAAAGCAAGAGACTCAGTTGGGAAGGCGCGCCCGGGCGGAGAGCAGCAGGTGAGGGAACCCAGGAGAGCTGCTCTGCCACGTGGCTCGCAGCCTCGGGTTTTACGGGACTGGGGTTAGTTTCCGGGTGGTCTCTGGCCAGTCGTCTTGCTCGGCCCGTACTTGGTCTGGCCCAGGTCCTTCCTGGTGGCACGTGCACCTCGCAGCCAAGACAGATTCCAGCACCAAGGATCCTGGGAGCCTGGCCGTCTCCTCCTTCCTACCGGTCCCTCCCAAGCCCTGCCGGTTAGTCTCCAGGGCAGCACCACGCTCCTCATCAGGCCTGGAAGAGCTGGCCTTGCGGCACCTCCTGCGAGTGGCTGTTCTTGTGCCCGGCCAAAGGGGCCAGTTTCTCTCACCGGCCTCCTAACAAAAGCATTCCTGCCAGTGGCCGGCTTCACCCCAAAGCTCGAGGCTGATGGCCAGTGTGGCCCCAAACGCTGACCTGGCCTCTCGGAGGATCCACCTGCCCTGGACCGGGGGCCCGTAATTTAAGGCCTCGGAGAGCTTCAAACAGGTCTTTACAAACTATTTTATTCAGTTCCTCTGGTAGTTTTCTGAGAGGTGCTTGACCCAAGTTTCCATCCATAACTGGGCCTCCCCGGATGCCGTTCATCCCGTTGCTGTCGTTGCTGGTGAAGAAAAACAGGATGGTTCCCTTCTGGGACACTCCTGGCCTCGTGGGCAGCGTCCGTGACCGCGACGGCCTCACATGGCGGGCCTCCCTTTCCTCAGGAGCAGAGAGGTTTCCGGTTGTGTTGATGCTGGAGGCAGGGGGCTGGGTGGTGACCTGCGACGTGCCCTCCCCCGACCCCTGCCCACTCCGGACGCTGTCCTTCCAGCTCGCTTGTGGAGCCCCGGCCTCGTGCCGGTGGGGCCTCAGGGGGAGGCCAGGAGGTGCTGAGTCCTCTGTTTCCCCCACAGGAGAACTGTACCGGGTCTCCTTGAGAAGGCAGAGGTTCCCAGCCCAGGGAAGCATCGAGATCCACGAAGACAATGAGGTGGGCTGGGCTTCTGATGGTATCTGGGCCACCTCTGCAGTCGGCATGTTAGGAAGAGCCCTGGGCTGGTGGCGAGGCCACCTGGTTTTCACCCAGTTCTTCATTTGACTTGCTGTGTGACCTTGGGCTGGTCCCTGTCCTTCTCTGGGCTTCCAGCTCCTATAGGAACAGGAAGGCGTCTTGGGGCTCTGGCCGCTCTGGCGCAGAGGGACTTGCCCCTCATTCTGAGTGCACAAGAGGTGCTGTCGGGGCACCCCGCCCCCGCCCCCGCCGTGTGGGCGATTGTCCGTGTGCCCTGCCCTCGCCCATCTCCCTGCTGCCCGTCTCTCTCTGTACAGGAAGGCTGCCCGCAGCGCTCCTGCAAGACGCACGTCCTCCTGCTGGTGCTGCACGGGGGGAACATCCTGGACACGGGCTCAGGGGACCCATCGTGCAAGGTGGCCGACATCCACACCTTCAGCTCCGTGCTGGAGAAGGTCATGCGCGCCCACTTCCCCGCCGCCCTGGGCCATATCCTCATCAAATTCGTCCCCTGTCCTGCCGTCTGCTCAGAGGCTTTCTCACTCGTCTCCAAGTGAGTCCCGTTCTGTTTCTTGGGGGCTGGGGCTGGTGGGGGGGACTAGCTGGTGGGGGCACTGACTGGGGCTGGTGGGGGGACTGGGCAGAGGGGCCTCCCCTCCATGTGGTGATGAGGTGGGCAGATGGGTGCCTGCCAGATCCTGGCTGACCACAAGCATCATGGGTGGGAGGCAGTCAGCAAGTGTCCAGAGCGATTGACACTTGTGTTCCGAATCCTCCTCTGCCGGGCTGGGCGGTGGTACAGCTCAGCTCCACTTCCTGTGCTCTGCAGGCCCTGGTCTCATTGGCCCAGATAAGGAAGCTGAGGCATTGAGAGGTTAAGCAGTTTCCCTCAGGGCTACCCAGCCAGTGGACCCAGGGGTCAAGCCCAGGCAGCCTCCCTCTCCAGCCACACACGTAGAGCCAGGAGGGATGTGTACTGGGACGGAGGTGGCACAGGGCACTGCAGACACTCAGAGAGAGGGCCAGGGAGGCTTCCTGGAGGAGGTGACTTGGACGTACGCTTTGAGAGCTGTGTAACCTGGTTAAGAGGGTGGGCTCTCTGGTCAGCCTGGATTTGAGTTCCGGCTGTGTGACCTGGGGGAAGGTGTTTAGCTGCTCCCCGTCTCAGTTTCCTCATCTGTAAAATGGGGATCATCGTGGTAACAACCGCCTCCTGGGTTTTGGCGAGGTTGCTGGCGCTCATGTGTGTGAAGCACCTGGCAGGGCGTGGGGATTAGCTGTGACTTCTCCAGACGGCCACTGGCTGGACCTGGAGTTGGGAACTTTCTGCAGTTGGAGCGAAAGGGAGCCAGTGGCACCTATGTCCCCCCCGCCCCCCTGCCCTTCCACAGCTTCAGTGGCACCTATGTCCCCCCCGCCCCCCTGCCCTTCCACAGCTTCTGCAGAGAGGAGTTCCCGCCCCCACGGAGCTGGTGCCAGCTCCCAGGGGGATGGAGCAGGTGCCGTGGGCCAGGGGTGGGCTCAGCTTCCGGCTCGTTGGGAGGGAGCCCGGGGAGCAAGCATGCGGGGTCTCACTTCTCCCCTCTGAGAGAGAAAGGGACGTCTCCTCTGCCTTCTAGATCTCTCCGTGTTCCCAGGACACGGAGCTGGAAGGAGGGAGCCAGGTCGGGAAGGAGAGTGGTTCAGGGCCCTGATCCCGGGGGGTGATTTTTGCTAAATCGCTGCCCCCCCCGGGGGGGGCCCGTCTGAGTCGGAGGGGAGGATCCCAGAATCTGCATTTTGACTTGCGCCAGGGCCTGCGCTTGCAGGCTTGGGAAGCAGGGCTGAATGAAGGCTCCATTCATCACACTCCAGCAGTCCATCAGTCAGTTAATTGTGTTCCTTCGTCATCAGTTTCAGGACCGCCCCCCCCACCACCACCGCCCCCCAGGACATCTGACCTCCAAAGCTGGGTCACCCAGCCTAGGCCTGATCTGCAGGAGGACAAATGGCCCAGCGACACTGGAGGGGACAGCGGGAGGGCGCGTCCCTCTCCCCCCACCACTGCAGCTCCTCCGGGCCATCAATCAACCCTAATCACTGCTGGGAGGGGGAGCTCTTTCTCAGTTAATTAAAATCTCCCCGGCTGCAATCGAGGCCTGTTTCCTCTAATTTGTGTTCTTTGGAGATGAGGAATGGCCATTAGGCCCGCCTTGCACACCACGAGGTCTCTGCCACCTGCCCACAGTTCCCTGAGCCCTGGCACCGTCGCCAGTTTCTATCAGGTCCCTGGTGGGGTCAGTGTTGGGCCCTGGGTCAGTCTGAGCTTGGGCTGCGGGGGAAGGGCCGGCTCCAGGGAGAGGGTGTAGGTTCCTCCCTCTGTTGTCCCTCCTGGCCAGCTGGGTCCTGTGCCCCAGGGGACTGAGGTAGGACAGGCGGGGGTGCTGGCAGGCAAGGGGAGCTGGGAACCAGTCCCAGATGGGGCTGAGCTGCCCAGAGAGGGGGCAGCAGGGAAGTGAGGGGCCGAGGCCAATCCATCCACTGCTTGGGGGTACCCTGTAGGACAGGCTCTCTAGTGCTTTCCAGGTGGGTCTTCTCCCCAGAGAGATGCATACAGTCTTGTGTGTATAGCTGTGCCCATCTTCAAGCTGTGGTAGCCGTGTGATCTCCATGCCTGGCACACCGTCTGTCCTCCTTTCTAGCTTCCCTAAAGCCTTCCTTGAGCCTAATTCAAACCCCACCTCCTCCAGGAAGTCTGCCATGATATGTCCCCATCCAGATCCACACCAGTGGCTTCCTCCATAATCAGGGCATCCTTGGCAGAGGAGGGAAGAGAGCTGCTGTCCTAAGAGGCTCCAGGGCCTGCATCACAGCTGGCACGGGGAAGACACACAGGGGGTTCGGCACAGGCTTGCCCCTCATCCCACGCACCCCATAGCCTGTGCTTTGTCTCCCCAGGCACCTGCCTGGGCCCTCCTGTAGAGCCCCAGAGCCAAAGGCCCAATTCCTGGCCAGCACGTGCTCTCCTTTGCCCCATCCGCAGCCCCAGGCCCTCCCCCACTCCAGCCCCCGTGTGACCCTGGCTGGGCTCACCTTGGCCCCCTGTCTCAGCCTGAACCCCTACAGCCACGATGAGGGCTGTCTCAGCAACAGCCAGGACCACGTCCCTCTGGCGGCCCTGCCCCTGTTGGCCATCTCCTCCCCGCAGTACCAGGATGCGGTCGCCACTGTCATCAAGCAAGCCAACCAGGTGTACGCGGAGTTCCTCAAGTCCCCTGATGGGATTGGCTTCAGTGGGCAGGTAGGACAGCCTGCCCTCGCCGCCCTGTCCCGCTCCTTGCCTGGAGAGAGCCTGGGATCTGCTGGAAGGATCTAGACCTGGCTGCTCTGGAGCCATAGCTTCTGAGTTCCCAGGAGGCTTTCGAGATCTTTGGGTTTGTCCTCATTTTACAGAGAGGAAAAACTGAGGCCAACATCTGAGTTCTGATTCTGAGCCCATGCTGATCCCTGGCTCAAGTCTGACCCCTGACCCTGGCCTGCTTCCTGTGCTCAGGCTGACCTGCCTGACCCCCCACTGGGACTCTCAGCGCCTCCCTGGGACGGGGCCCTTGTTCCCTGTGGACAGGGGACTGCGCTCTGGCTGACTGGGGCGGGGGCTGGCGGCGGGCAGGCCTGCAGTCCCCGCTCTGCCTCCTCCAGGTGTGTCTCATCGGGGACTGTGTGGGGGGCCTCCTGGCCTTCGACGCCATCTGCTACAGCTCGGGACCCTTGGGCGACAGCCCTGGCAGCAGCAGCCGAAAGGGGAGCATCAGCAGCACCCAGGTGCGGGCAGATCGCGGGAATGGGGGCAGGTCTTCCTGGGAGCCTGGGGCCTCTACTGGGGGAGCAGCACGGTGACATCCAGGTTACAAGGTACTGAATCCCAGTCCTGCAGGAGGAGCAGGAGGGTGTCACTGCCGATGAGGAAACCGAGCCCCAATGAGGGCTGACTTCGGGTTGGGTCCCTAGACAGACTGCCCAGCCCTTTGGACTTGAGGAACAGCCTGCCACTGCTGCCGTGTTGTGGCTCCCACACTCCTTCTGTTTATTGGCCGCCCTGAGGCATATGGAGTTCCCCCGCCTGGGATCATATCTGAGCCTCAGTAGCCACAGCTGCGGCAACGTTGGGTCCTAAATCCACCAAGCCAGGTCGGGGATCGAACCCACGTCCCAGAGCTCCCAAGAGGCCACTGATCCCATTGCGCCATGGCGGCAACTCCTCCCACACTCCTTTTGGAAAAAGGGTCTTCTCTCACATCTTAGAAGAAAGGGGTTCATTGCTGCTGGGGGAAGGGGGCGGGGCCCCGGAGTGTCCTGTGACCGCAGTCCCCCTCCTGTCCTCGGCCTGACCCCAAAGGATTCCCCGGTCGTGGTGGACGAGGAGTGTGGTCTGGCCGGCAGCAAGCGGCTCAGCAAAAGCAGCATCGACGTCTCCAGCGTGTTGGAGGATGAGGAGCCCAAGAGGCCATTGCCGCGGAAACAGAGCGACTCCTCCACCTACGACTGCGAGGCCATCACCCAGCATCACGCCTTCCTGTCAAGGTAACCGCCTCCTGTGGCTGCCGTCTTCCAGCAAAGCAGCTGGGGGAGGGGACCTTGGCCCTGGGTCATCCAGGAGGCCTGTGATCAGTCATATGTCCCAGGCCCTTCCCTGGGGGCCCAGAGACCAGCACTGAGATGCTTGGACTGAGGCCCCTCCCCGTGCATCTTGTGCTGAGACCTGGGACTCTGCACACCGATCCCGCCCACCCCCACAACCAGAGGGACAATCAGTCTCACCAAAAGGGTAAAAGCCACCTCCTTTACTGATGGTTTTAAGAATCTAGTGAAGGGAGCTTCTGTTGGGGCTCAGCGGTAACGAACCCAACTGGTATCCATGAGGACACAGGTTCCAACCCTGGCCTCGCTCAGTGGGTTAAGAATCCGGCATTGCCACATGCTGTGGCCTAGGTCACAGATGCGGCTTGGATCTGGCATTGCTGTGGCTGTGGTGTAGGCCAGCAGCTGCAGCTCTGATTCGACCTCTGGCCCCAGAAACTTCCATATGCCATGGGTGCAGCCGTAAAAAGAAGAAAAAAAAATCTGGTGAAAGAACAGCTGTAGAATGTGTGTATTGTGTCCTCAGATGGGTCCCTGAGGCCAAGTTGATCACAGATTTTCCCCGGGGTCACACGCAGCCATTCCTGGGGAGCTGGAGTCAGCGTTTGGGTCTCCCAGTGCCCAGCACCCAGTGCGTTTTATTCAAAGCCAGCAAGGTCCCTCAATGGAACTGTCCACCCTTTAACTTTCCAGAAGAGACATTTAATGAATACTGGCTAAATGAGTCCTGTACATTTATTCAGTATTCAAATGGGTATTATTATTATTATTATTATTATTTTAATTTTTGCCGTGCCCACAGCATGCACAAGTTCCCGGGCCAGGGATCTAACCCGTGCCGCAACCATGTCCCGAGCCACTGCGGCGACCACGCCAGATCTATACCCTATTAAGCCACCTGGGAACTTCTCAGATGGGTTTTGAATGGACTATATAGATCCGAATGGGAAGGATGTCCCTCTTCTTCTTCCCTTTCTCCTCAGTTCTCTCCCGCCGTCCTCTCTCCTCCTTTTTCACCCAAATGATAAGGAGCATGTGGTCATCACAACATTCGGAAAACGTATCCTCCCACCACTGCTGACCCTTTGGAGTTTTCCTGTCAGTGTATTTTTTACGTGCTCTGCCTATAGTTTTACTTAATTAAAAACCCCTTATGTTATGATCGTTCCCCCATGTAATTAAAGATACTCAGTAAATCATCTTTAATAGTATTTTATTGAATGAGTAGAGGATATTGTACTTAGTCCCGGTGCCTGGACACTCGGCTTTTCCCAGTTCTTTGCAGTTAAGCAGCACTCCAGTAACATCTTTGTGCATCAATATTTATGTGTGTTAGGGTTGTTCCCATCTAGATGGATTCCTGGAGGAGGAATTACTTAGGTCCAAGGCTCTGCATGTTTAAAACCTCTATTTAAAGCCCCTCTGCAAGATTCTTCTTTAGAAAAGCAGCTGCATTTCAAATCAGGTCGCAAGGTAAAAGTCAACATTTCTGGTTTATCCTTGAAAAATCCTTTTAGAAACCCTCACATTCGGAGAATGACGTGACACTGGAGGCTCTCAGTAGCTGGTCCAACACAGCCAGCTCTTCCCTCGGGGGTAGGGACAGATGGCTGTTTCTCTGGCAATTAAGTAGTTGGTGTGCGTTTAGGGACCACGCTGTACATGAAACATGAATTGTTAAACACCAGGGTCGTCTTCCTCCCTGCAAGATGCTGATGCTGCGAGAGGCAGAGGGAATGTGGGGGTTCAGATTCAAGTGCCCAGACCCCCACCCACAGAGGATGGGGGACTCGCGCAATTCCCTTTCTCCTCCAACTTGAGTATTTTAGTGGCATTTTCTTTCAGTGAGTGGATTAGTAGATCATGCAGTCCCACAGGGTTTTCTCCCTTCCTCCCTTCTTCCCTCCCTGCCCTCCTCTTTCCCTCTCTTTTCTTTCTTTTCCTCTGCAGGGCTGCGTCCGCAGTATATGGAAGTTCCCAGGCATGCGGTCGAATCGGCAGCTGCAGCTTCATGCCTACACTACAGCCACAACGATGCAGGATCCGAGCCGTGTCTACAACCTACACCGAAGCTTGTGGCAAGGGCAGATCCTTAACCCACTGAGTGAGGCCAGGGACCGAATCCACGTCCTCATGGATACTAGTCAGATTTGTTTCCTCTGCCATGATGGGAACTCCCTCGGTCTGGCTTTTTTTTTTTTTTTTTGGCTTTTTTAGGGCCACACCCATGGCATATGGAGGTTCCCAGGCTAGCAGTTGAGAATCAGAGCTATGGCTGCCGGCCTACCCCACAACCATAGCAACGCAGGATCCGAGCCATGTCTGCAACCTACAGCACAGCTCACAGCAATGCCAGTATTTAACCCACTGAGCAAGGGCAGGGATCGAACCTGCAACCTCATGGTTCCTAGTCCGATTCGTTTCCGCTGTACCACGACGGGAACTCCTCCCCCTTGGTCTATTTTAACGAAGTAAGTTTTAGTGGATCCCGGCCACATGTGTTTGTTCAAGGATCATCTATGGCTACGTGCGTGCCACGCGGTAGAGTTGGGTAGACGTGATGGAGACTGGATGGCCCCCAAAGTCTGAACCATTTACCATCTGGCCATTTACAGGAGAAGCTGGCTGACCCCTGCCTCAGCCAGACCTTGGTGGCAGACGCTGAGACGGTCGCCAATTCACACTGGTGGTGGTCTGGCAGGTGGACTCCAGGTCTGAGCCTCGCCCCAGAGACAGGGGCTGGGCGCTGCACGCACACACTCAGGCCGCCCCCCCTGAGCGCTCATTCCCGCGTGTTCGGTCCTGCCCTAACCTGCGCCCCGTGTCTTCTGCTCGGCCAGCATCCACTCCAGTGTGCTGAAGGACGAGGCCGAGCCCACTGCGGCTGCGAGGCCCCAGCTCCCCGAGGTCAGCCTGGGCCGCCTGGATTTTGACGTGTCCGACTTCTTCCTCTTCGGCTCCCCGCTGGGCCTGGTCCTGGCCATGCGGAGGACTGTGCTGCCTGGGCTGGACGGTGGGTGACGCCTTTGGGTCACTAGGCCACTGTGTCGGGGCCCGGAATTAGGGCGGGTGGGGGCAGGGAGGGTCACCGATTCGGGGTAGATGGAGAGAGAGGCAAGGAAGGAGGGAGGGCGTGGGGAGGGGGTTAGTTTCCCCAGATGGGGCAAAGGTGAGCCAGCCCCTGGTGGGTTTCACTGTCCCTGTCACCTGCCCTGGGCTGGTTAGTGCACCCGTTGGCCAGTTGTCATGCTGTCTGGGAAGAGAAGCCCTATTGCACCCAGGCGGACCCTCTGCAGCCAGGCCGGGCTTACTGCACCGCAGATCCTCGGCCCACCTCAGTGCTCTTGAAGCGTGCCTCGGCCTTGAGTCCTTCCCCCCCATGCCTCTAAAATATACCTGAAGGTGATTTTCGTCAGCAGATGGTTTAGCAGTGGCTGTGGGAGTAAAAGAGGCTGGAGGCACCTTGGAGAACAACAGATCAGGAATTCTCACTGAAGCTTACCAACAACCTATACTACGGGACAGATAAAAAGGGGGGGGGGCTCGGCTCTAAGTGGGGAGAAGAGGCAGAATCCCATGGCCACCCTATCGTTGCTAAGGAAACCTAGCGATCCCTGGATGCTGGACCATCTAGTCCCCTGACCAAGAGGGACAGGGAGGTGCACTGATGTGACGAGGTCTCAGTGGTGACATCTCCTGGTCACTAAGAGAAGTGTTCTGCCAGCTCCCGCGAACCAAGAACTCTACTTACTGTCAAGCCTAGTAATTGAGCAGGGCTGAAAGAAGGGGCAGCTGATCCCGACCAGACCCTGGGTTGGATTCGTAGAGCAGGTGGCAACTAGGAGACATCAGAAGAATTTCAAGGAGTTTGGCCAGTGGAAATAGTGGAGGGCGTCCTGCAAGGAGGAGGGGCAGCTTGCACTAAGGCACAGAGAAATGAAAGCAGCAAGCCCGGCTGGGGAGTGGCCGATGTCCACCGTGGCTGTAGTGCCGGGTGCCTACAGGGGTGCTTCTAGGTGGGGCCGGTTGGCAAGGCCTCGAATGCCAAGCCGAACATAAAGGCTTTGATCCCGTTGGTAGCAGGGGGTCATGCAGGCTCTCGAGCAGAGGAGGGGGCTACTCAAAGGTGCACTCAAGGGAGCCTCCGAAGGCCAAGGGAGCAGATGCTTAAGAGGCTTCTCCCACGTGCCCCCCAACCCCCGCCCCTTGCCCAGGTTTCCAGATCCGTCCTGCCTGCAGTCAGGTCTACAGCTTCTTCCACTGCGCAGACCCCTCTGCCTCCCGGCTTGAGCCACTGCTGGAGCCCAAGTTCCACCTGGTGCCGCCCGTCAGCGTGCCCCGCTACCAGAGGTTCCCACTGGGCGACGGACAGTCCCTCCTCCTTGGTAGGCTCTTGGGGTGTGTGCTGAGCTGCAAGCTGGGCCCCAGCCAGGCAGCCCTAGGTTCACCCTCTCTGGTCCAGCCCCTCCAAGCTGTCAGCTGACGTCTCTAGACTGAGCAAGGTCTGTGTGCTCCTGGGGTGGGGGTGGGGGTGTGAGAACAGAAAAATCGCTGACTCACCTGCCTCCCAAGCAGCCCACCTGTGTGAACACCTGCTCTGCAGGAGGCACCTTTGGGCTCTCCCTCCTGACCAGCACCTATGGTCATTGCTAGCATAATACTCGAGTTGTCAGACCTGCTTGCAGGTCTGGGGATCCATGCTGAGTGCTCTTCCCAGTGCCCAGCCTGGACTCTGGAGGTGCAAGGCAGAGAGTGGGTCATCCTGGTGGGCTTCCTGGAAGAGGCAGCCTTCCACTAAGGCACTGGGACAGGTGGAGAAGAGCTGGAGGATGAGGGTGGAGGGATATTCTGCAGGTGGGTTTGGGGGAGGGCCAGTGGCTTCCAGGGCTCAAGTGGGATGAGCCCACCACGGCCTGGGGGTGAGCCAAGGGGAAGCCCGTGATGGACAGTCAGGGGCTTGGCGATCAGAGCCTTGGCTCCATAGCCCAGTTCAAGAAGTTTAGCCAGAGTTTGTTCAGAGGTTCACGCCAGACTGAGGGGGGGTTGGGAGTGGGGGCTGCCGTGCTTGTAGCTCATTCAGGATTAAAACCCAGCTCGCCTCCAGCCCATTCCAATGGAAACTTAATTTCCAAAGTCTTGTTTTGTCCCGAGCTTCCAGAGACAGAAGGGGCTCTGACACCTCCCTGCCCCATTTAGATGTGTCCCTTTCTGGTCAAGGCATCCCCCTGCCCCCAGAGGGCGCCCTCGCTCCCAGGCTGGAGGCCCCGTTCATTTCCAGGCCTGTGGCTCAGGGAGGAGTCCTGTGTCACCCTTGACCTTAGCTGCTGCTTTGGGGGACAGCGTCCCAGAGGCGCCCTCGGTGCTCCACTGGGGGTGGGCTTGGTGGCTGGGAAACGGCTAGTGCACTGTGGTGAGGGGGTCCTGCACTGTGGTGTGGCTGCAGTGGTGGGAGGTGTGGGCTGCCCACTGGGCAGGTGAGTGAGCAGGCCGGCCTGGCTCCTCCCTGGGTACCCAGCCCCCTGCCTGGCACAGGGCTGGGGCAGCGTGGGCAGCTCCATTTGAGACCCCACTCGGCCTTGACTGTGAACTTCCCCCTCCAGCTGATGCCCTGCACACCCATAGCTCCCTCTTCCTGGAGGGCAGCTCCCGGGGCAGCCCCCCGCTGCTGGATGCCCCCGCCTCGCCCCCTCCGGCCCGGAAGTCCCAGCGTCTGGGGCGGAGGATGAGCCAAGGCAGCTCCCACAGCGAGAGCTCGGAGTCCTCCGACAGCCTGGCCCCCGTGGGCGTCTCCCGCAGTGAGTGAGGGTCTCCTGGGCCCTGCCTGGATTCTTGCGAGAGGGACTGTCCTGTGGGTCCCCGCCGGCCCACTCTGCTGAGGGCAGAGGAGGAGGGAAAAGGAAATCCAGACTGGGCTCTGACCTCAGGGAAACCTCTGACCTCGGGTACTGGACAGGGGTCCTGACCTCTGACCGTGGACTGAGCCGGGACCTTACCTTGTGAGGCCTCGACTGAGCTCTGACCTCAGCCAGGACCCTGATCCCACATTCAGTTCCCCCGGGAGACCCTGCAGACCAGCAGTCCTCAGGGGAGACTGTGCACGTCTCAGAGGGTGCGGCACCCACCCTGGGGACCTGTTTGTAGCCCGCGTCCTGGAGGAGGGGCGGGCCTGCGAGGGGGCTGGGGGTGGTCCAAGGTAGAAGGGGAGCGGCACATTTCCCAAAGCTCATTTCGAGCCGGGTGCCCTTGCCCCGAACTTGTGCCCCGAGTGGCATGTCCGCCCCTGCGTCCAGGCCCCTGGGTCCCAGCCTGCCCTTTGGGTCAAGGCCCTGGGCAGGCCGTTCTGTCCTCACCTCGCTCTCGGATCCGCAGTCACAGCCAAGTGGTGGGGCGCCAAGCGCATCGACTACGCCCTGTACTGCCCTGATGTCCTCACAGCCTTCCCCACCGTGGCCCTGCCCCACCTCTTCCACGCCAGCTACTGGGAGTCCACAGACGTGGTGGCCTTCATCCTGAGACAGGTACTGCTGCTCCTTCCACGGAGAAAGGAGGCCACGGGGGACATCGGGAAGGCCCTGGAGGGCCGGGGGTTGGGGGTGACATGGGCTGACGATGGTTTTTGTAAGGAACTGGCTTCTGGCCAAAGGCATGGTACTTTCTAGAAAAGTAGACACTCCCCAGAAGAATGTGCCCTGTTTAAACCTGGAGACGAGTCATCAGTGCCTGTTTTCCAGTGGGTCTCAGCATCCTTATCTATAACAAAGGCGGAGAGAGAGGCCACTGACTGAGGGAGAGCTGGAGCGGGGAGGTGGAGGGGGTCAGATCATATGCAGGCTCCATGGCCAAGGTCAGAGGTGGATTTTGTACTGGGTCCAGTGAAAAGCCTTTGCAGGGTTATGAGCGAGGGCGAGATACCGGCTGATTGTATTTTAGAAGCTTGTTTAGAGGTCAAAAGAGCAAGCCCGGGACCTCTTAAGAGGCAAGTGTAGGAGCCCAGCTGTGAGGTGGTGGCTTGAGCTCGGGAGCTGGTGGCGGAGGTGCTGAGGAGCCGTGGGGTTTGGGATGTGGTGACAGGAAAGGGGGAGTGCAGGGGGTCCTGGTTTCCACTCCGGTAACCACGGCGCTGCCGTTCCCGGGGGCTGCGGAGGAGTGGGCTTGGCTGGGGCGGGATTCTGGAGTCGCGCGTCTGGACCTGGGAGGGTGCAGTGCCCGTTAGACGTGGGGAAGGAAGGTGAGTGGGGTCCGGAGCCTGGGGCAGACGTCAGTCTTGGAGAGCAAAACGTGGTGTCCTCAGAGCTTGGATGCACATTTAAAGCCAGTGATGGGTCACTCTGCTTCTCCAGCCAGCCCCACTGGGTGGGTTTCTCCCCCACACCAAGCAAGTCTGACTCCAGCTGGGCATCGTGCGGTTTCTCTCAGTTCTGACATTAAGTCCCTCAGGTTAAGGGCTCAGGCCTGCAGTTCTAGTCACTGCCCCCCTCACCTGTCGGTCTTCAGGCCGTCACCTGGGCTCTGCCACACTGGCAGGAGATTGGAGGTCCCCGTGATCCTCTCCTTGGGTTCGACTAGATTGCCAGGGCGGCTCATAGAATTCAGTGTACTTTCCAGATGACTAGTTTATTATAAAAGGATTTAAGTCAGGGGAGTTCCCTGGTGGCTCAGCAGGTTCAGGATCCAGCGTTGTCGCTGCTGTGGCGTGAGCTCTGATCCCTGGCCCAGGAATTTCGGTTGCTGCAGGCTCAAACAAACACAAAAGGATCAAACTCAGGGATATCCAAATGGAGGAGATGCACAGGGCAAGACACAGGGAAGGGAGGTGGAGCCACTGTGCCCACGACTCCACGTGCTCACCAGTCACTTCCTTTTGGGGTTTTATGAAGGCTTCATTCCATAGACATGACTAAGTCACTGGCTGTTGGTGATTGATTCAGTTATTGGCCATTGGGAATTGACTCAGTCATTGGC
Source organism: Catagonus wagneri (assembly GCA_004024745.2). Classification (NCBI taxonomy): domain Eukaryota; kingdom Metazoa; phylum Chordata; class Mammalia; order Artiodactyla; family Tayassuidae; genus Catagonus; species Catagonus wagneri. Next base: position 1,281,645 of record PVHT020000086.1, read on the forward strand.
TACTGGGGATTAACCCAACCTCCAGCCTCTCCCCTCCCTGGAGGTGGCGCATCTGCGGATGGAGGGTGGGGCAAAAACTTCCAGCCCTCTAATTACAAGGTTGGTTTTTCTGGCAACCAGCCCCATCCTTAGAAGCAGTTCAAGTCACCTCCTTAACATAGCAAAAGGTACTTTGGTCCCTCTCACTTTGGAAGTTCCAAGGATTTTAGGAGCTTTGTGCCAGAAACTGGACAAACACCATATATATGTGTGTGTGTATATATATAAATACATATATATGTGTGTGTGTATATATATAAATAAATACATATATATTTCTTTTTTTTTTTTTTTTGCTTTTTTAGGGCCGCACCTGTGGCATACGGAGGTTTCCAGGGGTCAAATTGGAGCTGTAGCCGCCGGCCTACACCACAGCCACAGCAATGCCAGATCTGAGCCGCGTTTGCAACCCACACCACAGCTCACGGCAATGCCAGATCGTTAACCCACTGAGCAAGGCCAGGGATCGAACCCGCAACCTCATGGTTCCCAGTTAACCTCTGGGAACTCCATATATTTCTTATTATAACTCGATTTCACCAGCGAGGGAGTTACCGTAGGTAGGGAAGTTCAGGGAGGAGCCCTGGAGCTGCTGGGGAGAGATGAGGGGCTACGGAAGGAAGTGGAAAAGGACATCCCTTGAGGTCAGAGGGGGACCAGAGGGGACAGATGGGAGGGGCCTCTGAGTTGAGCAGGACAGAGGTCACAGGAGGTCACTGGGCCTTGGCATGAATGGCTTCAAGTGGGGCCCTGGGTCAGGAGCCTGCCGGGAGTGAGGAGAGGAGGCAGGGGAAGTGGGGACGGAGCGCAGAGTAGGTCTTTCGCGGACTGATGCTGCCAGAGAGAATAGGGCACTGTGACAGTTGCGGTAAAGGGGGCCTGGGAGAGGTTCGTTTGGGGCAGCACGAGGACGGCTTTTAGATGCTAAGGAGAATGACCGCAGCGAAGGGCTTACCAGGGGTGCAGGGGTGAGAGGGGAGCTTGCTCTCAGAGTTCCTGAGGAGCTGGGTGGGTGGAGCCGGGGCGCACGCCGGCCTGCAATAGGCTCAGATAGACTCACCCACCGTGATGGGGGGAAGGCAGAGCACGGCTAGGTTTGGAGAGCAGATGTGCCTCCCAGGCCCGAGCGTCAGAGAGACAGCGCTCTGCCCCAGCTCTCAGGACAGGCGGGCAGAGAGGCACCCCGGGGGGCTCCCAGCCTCCCGGGGTCCCAGGCTGGGAGGCGGGGAGGCCTGGAGGAGGGCCTGGCTGGCCCGAAGCTGGAGGGCCCTGACCCTGTGGGGAGGAGGGAAGGGAGGCCAGACGGCTGACCCAGGTCCTGCTGGGCTGTGGATCAGGTGATGCGCTACGAGAGCGTGAACGTCAAGGAGAGCGCTGGCTTGGACCCCGCGGCCCTGAGCCCCGCCAACCCTCGTGAGAAGTGGCTTCGTAAGAGGACCCAGGTCAAGCTGCGGGTAGGTGCTTGGTGGAGGCGCCTGTAAGTTGGGGCTGTGGCCTCAGGGATGTGGGGCTGCCCCTGGGGGCGGGGCATCCGCATGGCAGGAGACTGCTTTGGTTTGCTCCTCAGACTCCGCGTTCTTACATGCTGGAATTCATGCCCAGATGAGGCCCCCAGGGTTTCAGTGGAGGTGGGGGTGGGGAGCAGGTGAAATAGGGGAGCTGGGTGCCCATGGCCTGGCTCCACAAGAGCACCGTGGGTGGAGGTCCAGAGCACTGGGGATGGTGCAGAGATGCCAGTTATGGAGCCTTTGCTCTGTGCCAGGCCTCTGTAGATGTGCACAGGAGTTCGAAACAGCCTGGTGCGGTATTTGCCGTGATATAGAGGGAGGCACAGATTAGGAAGAAGATGGAGTAAAGGATTGTCAGGGCGGGCTGTATAAGGCCTCTTTGAAGATGTGTCACATCAAGGTATTGACGTATGAATAGGAGTTCAGTACGCATGCATTCATTTGTTTACTCAGCAAACAATCATCAGTGTTCACAGGGTCCCAGGCACTCTGCCGGGGCGTGGGGCATAGGGATTTGCAGACACAGCCACTGCTACGGTGGGGATGTCTAGTCTTGTGGAAACATCAGACTTAAGCCCTAAGAACAATCCTGAATGGCAGGTGATCAGTGATCCATGGGTCAGCTTTTTTTTTGTAAATGTATTTATTGAGCTACAACTACATTTTATATAGTTCACCCATTCAAGTGTGCAGTTTAGTGTATCCTAGTATGTTCACAGATGTGTGCAACCATCATCACCGTGAATTTTAGGACATTTTCATCGCCTCCGAAAAAAACCCTTCAGCCATCTCCCCTCCCCCCTTCTCCCACTCCCAGACCCTGAGCAACCAGTCATCTACTTCCTGTCACCAAAGATTTGCCTATTCTGGACATTTTAAAGCATGGAGTCATACAATTTGCTGTCCTTTATGTCTGATTTCTTTCACTGAGCATAATGTTTTCAAGGTTCATCCCTGTTGTGGCCTGTGTCAGGACTTCTTTACTTTTTTTTCTTTTTTTCTTTTTAGGACCCACCTGCGGCATATGGAGGTTCCCAGGCTAGCGGTTGAATCAGAGGTCAGCTGCTGGCCTATACCACAGCCACAGCAACGCGGGATCTGAGCCGTGTCTGCGACCTGCACCACAGCTTGTGGCAACACCAGATCCTCAACCCACCAAGAGGGGCCAGGTTATCGACCCTACGTCCTCATGGATGCTAGTCGTGTTCTTAACTTGCTGAGCCACGATGGGAACTCCACTTCATTCCTTTTTATGGCATCTTTCCATGTGCGTATTTCCATGAATCAGCTCTTCCCTCGCTGGTGTCCTTGTCAGTGGGCCTGCGTCCCCCGTGTGACTGAGTGTCTCCAGGTTGGGGTCCGTGACTAGTTCCTCTCTGCATCCCCTGAGCTCAGCCCAGGGACCAGCGCAGATGAGGTGCCTGAAGTTGTTTGAGTTGAATTAAAATACGTGAGAATCGAGAGGAGGCCGAGGCCGTCTTTGGGGAGTCGGCGGTGCTTCTTGGCAGAGGATGAAGTTGCCTCAGGTCACAGTGGACGGGCTGGAATATGGGGGCAGAGGGCCAGGGTGGCACAGAGAGTAGGGGCGCCAGTGTGAGCAAAGGCCCAGGGGCTTCTGCAGAGCCTGACCTGAAAGAACCAGTGGGGCTTAGAAGGGCAGCAGCAGGAGATGGAACTCGAAAGCTTGCCCAGGCAAGGTTTCCATGCCAGGCTGGGGATTTGAACCTCATCTCCGGGGCCCTGGGGGTTAACAGCTCCGTGCTTTAGGAAGAAGGTGGATCTGCCTCAGAGCCTTTGAGTAAAAGGCTCCATTAAGATGCAGTTAGCAGAGTCCAGGCGACAGGTAACGGGGGTGCAAGCTGAGACACCAAGGTGGGCAGTTCTGTAAAGGGAGGGTCACCGGGTCAGGAACCTTGAAACCAGGCCCAATGTATGCCTTTGTGCTGTGGAATGAATTAAAGCCATACGTGAAGAAGGATGGGCATGTTGGGAGAGTTACAGACCAATGACACGATGTCTAGAGTTGCTCCAGAATAATCCGGGGCGGGGAGAGGGGAGGGGAGTCCAGCAAGGAAGAACGGAACCGGAGTGGCCGTGACTGGTTTCCAGCCTCCACTGTTCTCTCCATTCCGGGTCGGGTAACCCTCCCACTCAGCAGAGATGGGTGGTGGACAACGCCTCGATGTGAGCCATGATGTGGGAGGAAGAAGCGTAGGTGACCGAGTTTCCAGCCCGGGAATCTAGAAGGACGCCAGGCTCTGGGGAGGCTCGAGAGTGGAGAATGCGGAGTTCCCGTTGTGGCTCAGCGGGTTAAGAACCCAACATAGTGTCCATGAGGATGCGGGTTCGATCCCTGGCCTTGCTCAGTGGGTTAAGGATCTGGTGTTGCCCCAAGTTGTGGTGTAGGCACGAATGAAGCTCAGGTCCAGTGTTGCGGTGCCTGTGGTGTAGGCCGGCCGCTGTCGCTCTGATTGGACCCCTAGCTTGGGAACGTCCATGTGCCACAGGTGCAGCCCTAAAAAGAAGAAAAAAAAAGCGGTGGAGAATGCTGGTCTGCAGGAGCCCAGAGCTCCTCGGAGACCACGTGAGGGTCTAAGGGTCTGTTTCCCTTGTGGGTTCTGTGGGGACACGTCTCAGAAATTCTGATAGGAATAATAAGAAGGAAGGCAAGATTTGGCAGGTGCTCATCCCTCCAGCCCATCCTGAGACAACGTAAGGAAAATGCAAGATCAAGACCCCTTGCAGAGGTTGACCTGGTGCCTGTACTTCCAGAATGTCACTGCCAACCACCGAGCCAATGATGTGATTGCTGCCGAAGATGGCCCCCAGGTCCTGGTGGGGCGGTTCATGTACGGGCCCCTCGACATGGTGGCTCTGACCGGAGAGAAGGTACAGAGGCTGGGCCATCCGCCACCCCCCCCCCCCCCCCCCCCCCGCTGCCCGGGTACCACACAGCATGTGGGAGGAGGGCCTGGCCGCACAAGGTACGAGCATGGAGCAGGGAGACGCTGGCCCAGGTCGGGGGGGTGAGCTGGGAGCAAAGGATGGACTGGATGCCTCTCAGAAGCTGCTGTGGCCGCAGTGGAATGACAGAGGCTGGTGGGCGCCAGGAGCTAGCATCGGGCAGGACCCCAAGCCCTGCTGTCTGGGCAGAGAGCTCCCGGGCCCAGCCCCTAAGCCAAGCCTTCAGCCCCATAGCCTTCAGTGAGTCCCTGGGCCCCCTCACTGCCTGCAGGTGGACATCCTGGTTATGGCAGAGCCGTCCTCTGGCCGCTGGGTTCACTTGGACACGGAGATCACCAACAGCAGCGGCCGGATCACGTACAGCGTGCCGCGGCCCCGGCGCCTGGGGGTCGGCGTCTACCCTGTGAAGATGGTCGTCAGGTGAGACCCAGGGACATCCTCCCGGTGGTTTCACGCAATGCCGGGGCCCTTCTGGCCACGTGAGTCCAGAAGATGGGGTCCTCGGGGTGCTGCCTTTGGTCCCTGTCCCCGTCTGCAGGGACAGAGGAAAATGGACAAGGTCATAGCATCGCATCGGGAGAGGCTGCCCAGATCCTCCCTCGTCCCAGCCCCAGCTGAGCCCGCGTCCCGGCCGCAGGGTAACTTGGGCCTCAGGCTAACACCTGACCTTGAGCGCACAGCTGACTGTTCCTTTCAGGGGGGACCAGACCTGCGCGATGAGCTACCTCACGGTGCTGCCCCGGGGCATGGAGTGTGTGGTCTTCAGCATCGATGGCTCTTTTGCAGCCAGCGTGTCCATCATGGGAAGTGACCCCAAGGTCCGGCCGGGGGCAGTGGATGTTGTCCGGTGAGTGCTCCCTCCATGAGGGGACATGCCCCCCACCCCGGGGCGGGGGCCAGAAGCCCTGGGGGAGATGGTCTATGTTTTTCTAGTGTCCTCTAGGAATTTCACTGTCTCTGGGCTGGGAGCTAGGCGTCCTGGCTTCACCCCCAGGAGTAATTTACTGAGGGTCCTTGAGAAACTCTGCCACCTTCCAACTCTCGGTCCCTCCCTCCCCGCCTCCCGCATCAGAACACTCGCACTTACTCTAACGCTGTCTGAGCATCCTGTGCAGCCAGTCAGGCCTGGCCCCTTGCATTCAGACCCCAATCAGGATAAAATCGGTGGGCTCTGATTACCTGTTGCTGTGTAGCAGATGGCTCCCTACTCGGTGACTTAAGTAGAACGTGACTGTTTTAGTACAGGGTGCTGTGGACTGACTGGGTTCTGCTGAGGGTCTCACGTGGGCCCTCCGGCATGGCAGTCAGGTGCTAGTCTGGGCTGAGAGTCGCCTGAAGCTGGAGGTTCTGAAAATGTTCAAGGTGGATGATGAAGTCATTCATCTTGTTCCTGGGCTGGGGTCTCTGCTGCTCTCGCTCCACACGGTTGCTTCATGTGGCCAGCCTGGGTGGTCTCAACTAGTCAGACTTTGTCCCGGTGGCTGGGTTCCCCCGTGGGGACTGGCCTCCTCTAGTTCCTAGAGACCCAAGTGGAAGCTGTAAGCCTTCTTTTGATCCACTTTTGGGAGTCACGGTGTCCTTTCCACTGCTTTTTGTTGGGTATAAGCTAGTCGCAGGATCAGCCCAGGCTCGAGGGGAAGGGACCACATAAAGGTGTGAATATGGGACACCTGGCTCAGTGGGTCTGTCTGTCAAAACCCACTAGCACACACACAAGGTCATAGTCACAGCGCTGGGAGATGTGCTTACTGAGAGCCTGGAGCTATTACAGCTGATTGGAGAAAGCACAGCAGGCTTCCTGGGGTGGGGGGTGGCACTTGAGACAACAGCTCCTGAAGGATGGATGTATATGTATATTTCAATCCCTGCCATCGTACAAAGGTTAGCACATGCAGAAAGGCAGAAAGAAGAAAATACAGAACTGATTTTGATAGGCCCAGAAGGTGACCAGGAGAGAGGAACAGACCATGTGTGGGGACAGGAGGCGCGGGTTCAGGGCAGATGCATGTTGGAGGCCAGATGAGGACAGGGCAGGGGACGTGGCTGGAAACAGCTTCCCAGGGCTCCGGTACTGCCCAGCGGGGTGTGAAAGGATTCTACCAATAGAAAAGCAGAAGCAAAAGGGGGGCCCGTTTAGTTCCTCCCTCCTTCCTTGCCCCGCTCCATGCTTTTCTGAGGCTGGCTCCGGCCAGGCTCTGTGCGGGGCACTGATGCAGCGAGAGCACCTAGCTGGAGGAAATCCAGAGTCTGGTGAAGAGTCAGGGGCGTGAAAACTGTACTCCAGGACTCCAGGTGATGAGAACCCCCCAAATGGGACTGATCCCAGACGCTGGGAATTCTGGTGTTCTCTCCACTTTACAGATGGGGAACCTGACAGCGGGAGGAATCACGTACCCTGCCTGAGGCTGCAGGGCCCAGGCTGGACTGCGGTGGGGGCTGGGGGCAAAGGGGCCTCCTGGGAGAGGGGTGGGGCCCGAACTAAGGCTAAGACGTGGAGTTAAAGTGAGAGGGCTGAGTGAAGATCCTGCCTCAAGAATCAAAGGCTTGCTGATTGGAGGAGGGAGGAGGGGAAAGGGAGAATCCAAGGGGCTCGTTTCTGGCTCCAGCCACTTGAGTGACAGCCGTGGCGTCAAGGAGGAGGGGACCCGAGCAGAGGGGGCCAGAGTGGGGGTACCAGCTGGGCTGTGGGCATGTGGCTGGTGCTTGTGGGCCATCGGGGGAGATGGCCAGGACTCACGAGGCCCGGCCGGGGGTGTGGGCCTCGGGGTCCCTCTTGTGTCCCCTAGCGTTCCCTGGAACAGCCCCTCCGACTTCTTGGCCGGGTGGGGGGCAGCAGGTGGGGGCGGGCTGCCGGGCAGTGGGTGCCCGGCACAGGCTGGACCCCGCAATGCCATCTCGCCAGGCACTGGCAGGACCTGGGCTACATGATCCTCTACATCACGGGGCGGCCGGACATGCAGAAGCAGCGGGTGGTGTCGTGGCTGTCCCAGCACAACTTCCCACAGGGCATGATCTTCTTCTCGGACGGGCTGGTGCACGACCCGCTGCGGCAGAAGGCCATCTTCCTGCGCAACCTCGTGCAGGAGGTGAGTGTCCAGGGCCCCGGGGTGCTGGGGAGGGGTGCCTTCTCCACTGCCCTCCCCTCACACGCCCCCTCCCCCCACCTGGGGGGGCTCCTCCTTTGACCCCACATCCTCCTGTTGTCCAAGCCGATGATGCCCAGTTTGCAAAACACATTCCCGTGCATCTCACTGGTCCTTTTGCAGCTCAGCGAGGTGGGTATTACTGTTTTTTTTTTTTTTTTTTAATTTTTGGAGTTCCTGTTGTGGTGCAGCGGGAACAAATCTGACCAAAGAACCATGAGGTTGTGGGTTCGCTCAGTGGGTTAAGGATGTAGCGTTGCTGTGAGCTGTGGTGTAGGTCACAGGTGAAGCTCAGATCCCGCGTTGCTGTGGCTGTGGCGTAAGCTGGCGGCTGTAGCTCCGATTTGACCCCTAGCCTGAAAACCTCCATATGCCGCAGATGCAACCCTAAAAAACCCCCCAAAAATTATTATAGTTGATTTACAGTGTTCTGTCAATTTCTGCTGTACAGAAAATTGACCCAGTTATGCATATATATACATTCTTTTTCTCATATTATTTTCTATCACGTTCTGTTACATGATTGGATTTTATTCCCTGTGCTGTACAGCAGGACCTCATTGTTTTCCATTCCCTTTTTTTTTCTTTTTCTTTTTTTTTGCCTTTTGTCATTTTAGGGCCGCACCCGTGGCATATGGAGGTTCCCAGCCTGGGGTCTAATCAGAGCCACAGCCGCCGGCCTACACCACAGCCACAGCAACGCGGGCTCCGAGCCACATCTGCAATCTATATCACAGCTCACGGCAACACCGGATCCTTAACCCGCTGAGCGAGGCCAGGGATCGAACCGGCAACCTCATGGTTCCTAGTCGATTTGCTTCCGCTGCGCCATGATGGGAATTCGGCTTTTCCATTCTTAATGTAATAGCTTGCATTATTATCCCCACTGATGGATAAGAAAGGAGAGGTGAGTCTTAGGGACACGCCCAGGACCGCAGAGTCCCATTTTTACCCTTTATCTCCCGACCCCGACATCTAAACTCTTGTCTCTGCATCTGGTGAGGCGGGGAGGGGGCGGCGCTCAGCGCGGGGACGAGGGCATTCAGAGTCAGAGGGGGCGGTTCTGGGTTCCGACCGGGAGGGGGGTCCACTGACCGTGGAACAGCTGAGAGGCGGAGGCGGTGGGTGGGTTATCCACGTGGGCAGAAGTTGTCTGGTGGTGGTGGGACTTGGGAGGAAGGGAAGTCTACAGTGAACTTGGTGGGGTGAGGACACAGAAGTGACACTGACGCAGGAGGAGCTTGGGCAGTTCTCTGAATTGGGATGAAGCCTCTGGACCTGCCGGGACCAGGCCGTGACCTAGTGACCGGTCACTGGTGACATGTGGATGGCCCAGGCTTGGGGGTCAGAGGCCAGACAGAACTTGGAGCTCAATTTCCTGTCCACAGAGGAGCACTTTGCCCATCGTTCATAACCTGTGGATAGCGTTCCTCATGCGGGCTGGTGACTTAGGGCCCGTGGTGCCGGGCAGAGACCAGAAAGGGAGGCCCCTGCGGGGGGTGGCTCCTGATGCAGCGTGGACGCAGGACTTGGAGTCTGTCGGGGTGCAGATAAAGGGCCCCCCAGCAGTGTTCCCGGGGAAGGGGTCGTCCCCTCCCCCCTCCACGAGCTGCCCTGTGTTTCAGTGCTTCATCAAAATCAGCGCGGCCTACGGCTCCACGAAGGACATCTCAGTGTACAGCGTGCTGGGCCTGCCACCCTCCCAGATCTTCATTGTGGGCCGGCCCACCAAGAAGTACCAAACCCAGTGCCAGGTGGGTGGAGGTGGGGCTGGGGGCTGGGGAGGAAGGGGGTGGGGCCAGCAGAAGAGGGAGAGCGGAGGAGGCGGTTTATTTTCCCTTCTTGGTCCATTCGGTCATTTGTCTGTTCCTTCCTTCATTTGCTCATTCATTCATTCAGCGAACACTGCTGGAGACCATCTCTGGGCCAGGCCCTGCATGCTCTATGGGGAAGACCCATGGTGGAAGCAGATGTCGTGTCATCCAGTCTGGCTGGGGTGTGGAGAGGGAAAACTTAGCAGGCGATGACAGTGCAGTGTGGCGAGAGCCATGATGAGTGACAGGGAGCACAGAGACTTGTGGGGCCCCAGAGAGGAGTCTGTTTAGCACCAAGCTCGGGGACAAAGTCTGGAGGGATTCGGGGAGTTCTGGAGAAGTTGTCTGGGAAGGGCCTGAGGCTGGAGGAGCATTTGTGACAGAGGCAGCAGCAAAAGCAAAGGTCAGGAGGTGGCAGAGGACACGTGTATTCTGGGAACTGCCAGTGCCGCAGCCTGGCCGAGCGCGATGTGGGGGGAGCTGGAGGGGGCGCCGGAGCCGTGCCTCCAGTGGCTCGTGTGTCTTCCTGAGCTGGGACTCCACATCCCTGGGGTGAGTCTGTGACTCAGAGGGATCCTTCAGACTGCGAACCGAACGCGGGTCAGCGGAAGGGGAGGGGAGCAGTGGCCAGGCGGTGGCGGGGCAGAGGGTGACAGGTCCAGGGGGCACTTCTAAGGCAGTGTGGGTTGGTAGTGAGCGGTCAGACCTGAGGGCAGGGGAAAGAGAAAGTCAGCCCCGGCCCGGTTTCTGGCCTGGGCAGCCAGGTGGGTGGTGCCCTTATTGGGTTTGAGGAGGAGGCCATCGGAGGGCAGGTGATGATCTCCCTGGGCCACGCTGAGCGGGAGGTGTGTGAGCGTGACCAGCAGGGGGAGGAGCAGGCGTGGTGGGACCTCAGAGTCGGGGGGCGCTTAGAGCAGGCCTTCCCAGCACCATTGGGCACACAGACTGCCGGAGGCGAGGGCGAACTGGGTTAAGTGCAGATTCAGATTTCTAGGCCTGGGGTGCGGCCTGAGATTCTGCTTAACACGGGTCCAGGTCCAGCTGGTAATGCTGGTCCACGGCCCACGCTTTGAGTAGCAAGGTTCTGAGGTCCCAGGGGGAAGGTCTGGCAAGAAGGGCAGCTGTAGGGGCCAGAGAACCACGAAGTTCCATGGGGTAGAAGCTGGGGGAGGGGAGAGACTTCGCATTTGGGCAGTTTTAGTGAAAGTAACAAGGATGAGAGCCTCAGCCCACCAGGAGTCCAGAAAACTCTGGTGTGACTCAGGGACCACAAGGAAGCTCGGCTGGCAGGAGCCGGGTGGGGAACCTTCCTATGGTAATGAGCTCCCCGTGCCGGAGAGGCCGAGTGTTCCAAGGAAAGATGATGCTGGGGCGTGGGCGTAGGGCGGAGGTCAGACCCCCGGCTCCCGCAGGCCTGACGCCTGTCTCCTCCGCAGTTCCTGAGCGAGGGCTACGCTGCGCACTTGGCTGCGCTGGAGGCCGGCCACCGCTCGCGCCCCAAGAAGAACAGCGCGCGCATGATCCTGCGCAAGGGCAGCTTCGGCCTCCACGCGCAGCCCGAGTTCCTGCGGAAGCGCAACCACCTGCGCCGGACCATGTCGGTGCAGCAGCCTGACCCGCCCGCCAACCCCAAGCCCGAGCGGGCCCAGAGCCAGCCCGAGTCCGACAAGGACGACGAGCGGCCCCTGCCCGCGCTCAGCTGGGCGCGCGGGCCCCCTAAGTTCGAGTCGGTGCCCTGAGGGCCAGGCTGTGCGCAGAGCAGGGGGCGCGCCCCCCCAACCCCGGGCTGCCTGTGGGACGGAAGAGGCCGCCTTCTCCCCGGCAGATACAGGCCTTTTCCTGCTTTTTCCCTCCCGTGTCTGTCCAGCAGTGTCCGACCAGCTGGGGGGGAGGGACCCTGCCCGGCCTTGGAGGGCACCCCGGGCTGTGAGGGGCTGAGATCCAGGGGTCTCAGTGCAGCCACCGCTGCTCCCCCACGCCTGCAAAGCAAGCCCCAGTCAGGGTTGATGTTTGTGTAGCCCTGGGGCAGGCCTGCGGAAGCTGGAGTGTGGACAGAGTCAACCATCTTTCTGAGTTCCTGAGGCTTCCATGGCGATGCCATCAGGCCCTGAAAGGAGAAGCCCCCAGACCCGGGATCAGCAGCCGCTGCCAGGCACAGCTTCTTGGCTGTCTGCTGGAGGGGCAAGTGGCATTTGGGCCCGCCCTCCCCGTGGCATCCCGAGTCACCATCTTGGGCCTGGATCTCCTGTGGCGAAGTGGCCACTTCCTAGCAGTGAGCGGATGTCCCCGGGGCTCATCGTTTGTTTGAGTTGCCTGTCCAGGGCCCTTGGGGGGCAGGGTCTGGTGCTGAAGGCCTATCCTCCCGCTGCTGTCTATGGTTCCCCATTTCTTGTCCTCAGTGTCCCTGCCTCTCTCCCGTGGCCCTCGAGGACAGTCATTCCTCTTCCCAGAGTCCTGTCTGGTGCCCTCCCCTGTGAGGCTGTGGCCCTGGGCTCTGGCCTAGCTGGGCTGGCTGTGTGCCCTTGAGCCGTGGCTTGCCCTCTCTGGGCCTGGCCTTCTTTCTGTAATTGGGGGGGGGGGTCTCCCCAGCTGAGATTGCTGAGTTTTTGGACTCCTAGGCTGTCCTGCCCTTCTGCCCTCTGAGGCTTTTCAGCCCTGAGTGCCCCTCAGAGTGCCCAGGGGTCTATCCCTTCCCCACAGACTGAGAGGGGGGCTCTGGGGTGGGGGCCGGGAGGGAGCCTCGATTGCCCCACCGCTTCCAAGGCAGCCCCTTCGTGGGGGTGGCTGGAAAGGGGTCGCAGCTCCATGGAGGGGTTTGCTTTGCACTGATGCCCAAACCTAGTGTCCCAGGGACAGAGACATCCCCACGGGCCCTGCCCTTCCCCACGGGACCCTGACCTTCCCCACGGGGCCCTGACCTTCCCCACTCCTGCCCCAGCTCTGCTCAGAGTGATTTCTTCCTTTGGCTCCTGGAAGTCCTACAGCTGAGACCCCAGAGCTCCGGGCCTTCATGTCATCTTGGCTCAAACTGTTTTGTTCCTGTCCCTTCCCCCTGCCACTCAGCTTGGCTTGGTGCCCATAACCTCCTCTTGGATCGTCCCTTGAGGTGGGCAGGGTTTGGCTCTCCTGGGGCCCCCAAATTCTGCCCAGGCCTTCCTGCTGCTGAGCCCCCGGCCTGGGCATTGGTTTCCTGCTCTTCCTCCACCCCCAGCCCAGACCCACACCCACCGCGCTGGGCTGCCCCGGCCGCCTCTGCGCTCCGCGGGCTGTCACTTGGGCCAGTCCAACTTTTTCAGCGGGGGCTGTGTCAGGGGCCAGGCTGCCCCAGAGCCCAGACGTCTGGATCTACAGCAGGCACCTGTGTCAGCTCAGTGTTGCTTCCGCTCACTGTCTACCTCTAGCAGCTCCCACGTGGCCAGTCTCCTACCCGACGGCAGCTGCTGGTGGGGGCGGCTGGCACCGCTGTCGTGAATTACCGGGCAAACTCGGTGCCCCGCTGGGGCTGGTGGCGGGGGGTGGGGTGGGAGAAGGGGGTGTGTAGCCCCCACCCCTGCTCTCTACTAGAACTGTGTCTTCTCCAGCCTGCCAGTTCCTGCCACATGCGCCCGACCTGCCTGCTGGCTCCTGCCCCACTCCCAGCGCTGCATCTGCACCCGAGCCCAGAGCTACTGGTACATCTGCTGGGGAGGGCGGGTCAGCCTCAGCTTCCTCTCTGGTCCTGCCTCCTGGCGGTTCACATTTCCTCCTTCTCGGCTCTCTATCAGGCACCAGCTCACAGGGCACAGCAACTCAGCGGCAACCTTTTCCCTCCTTTCCGAACTAGACTCTTATTTGAACTTGGGCAGAGTTAAGTCTGGTTCTAAGAAACTCCATCTCCTCTTTGCAGGAGCCACTGATGCGTTTCTCTCAAGTGGTGAAATAACTCACATGAGACACTCCTGCAGTTAGAGTCCCTCTGCCCTTGCTGAGAACCCCAGGCTGGGAGCAAGAGAGCACGCAGGGACCCTGGGGAATTTGGAGTCTGGGGGAGCGGTGTTCTGGGCTTGGGGGGTGGTCAGAGCCAGGGCCCCCACCGCTTCCCTTCCGGAGCTCCGGACTGGGGCTCTGACACCTGGCACCTGAGATGCTGCAGGTGTAGTGAGGTACTGTGAACACAGCGTCCTGGGAGCTCGGGTGGGCGTGTGTGACTGTGTGTACGCAGGGTTCTGTACAGTGATCAGACTCAACCTGTTTCAGTACTGCTTTCACGGCAACTCTGTAACCAACATGCACTTTCTCTGCTAGTGGTTCGTCTGACTTTGTCCGTCCAGTTAAGTTGGAGAAAAAGACCCAACTTGTGTTGTTCTCTGGAGAGGGTGTCGCCGCCTCTCCCCAAGTAGTTCTGTGACCCTCATTCTGGCTATTTTCTAGAGACTCCTTCCAGCTCCTGGTGTGCCTGCTCCACAGGAGCTGGAAAACAGATCTTCCTGCCTGACCAAAGCTCCTTGTTTCTTGCGTGGCATGTTTGTTCTTCCCAATCTGGTGGCTGTGCCAACAGAGGGCCCGCCTGCTGCCTCCCCCTACCTTCGCCCTTTTTGGGGGTTCAGGGTGCATCTGTAGCCAGGGCCTCCTCTTCTGGCCTTGTGGCATTTTTCTAATGATCTCCATTCCTCTCTTAGGCTTCGCAACAGATATATTTAAAAAAAATAAAAGTAAGACTCTTTCATGCATTGGGATGAATGGCCCTCTGGTTGGGGGACCCTCTGAAAAAGGGTTGGCTGGATCTCATGGTTTTTTAAACTGTACTTTTACCACTTGGGAGGCCAGGCCTGCACCCCGGAAGTGTCCTGCAGACAAATTACGGTGCGAATTATTAAAGGAAAGTTGGACCCCCGCCCCCACCTGAGGCAGGTGGAAGTGGGTCCTGAGGTGGCACCGTTTGGCGGGGACACTCCCACCCAGCCCAGGTGCAGCCCCGCCCGGGAGGGGCGCCCTGCGGAGCCTCGCAGCTTGCCCCCGCCTTAAATAATCAACTTTCCTGCCGAATCCCCCGGGGGGTTCTGGGTGCCAAGTGCTCTGGAAACCTGTTCTCTTTGGCTCAGCCAAAAGACACCTCCCCTCCCCTCCCCCTCGGGTTTGGGGAACCTTCTTAAAAATCCTAAGTAGGGTTAAGTCCAAGCAGGGAGGCCCAGCCTGGGTCCTTGTCCCCTTGCTGAGAAAACCAACAGGGTGGTTGGGAAAAAAAAACAAAAAATGTTAAGAGTTGACCCCACCCTCAGTGGCATAAGGAGAGGCAGGTGACACCAAGGAGGGGTGGGACAGGAGGGCGGCTTGTTTTTAGGGACTCCCACCCTCAGACCCCGCTGTACTTTTCTATTTGTTTCCTCAGTGGTGGCAGCCCGTCTGACCTTGTCTGTCTGACTGTCCCTAAGTGTGTCACCCTCAGTACTATTCGTGGTAGCTGGGTCTGTGGTGGAAAAGGTTTATTCTCTTTCTCATGGCTGCCTTGTACAAAATCCGTTAGAAAAGAAAATGTAAAATAGCAGATTTCTAAGAAGACAAAAACAGCATTACGGAGTTCAAAAGATTTTTACAACTGGTCTTGATTTTGATGTGAGCTGGTTTTTAACTCTCTCAAATGTTGTCACTTAAATAAAAACCCTATTTGCCTTTAAAATGTGCTTTGCTCTGCACTAACCTGAGAAACCTTTCTATTGCATTGCTCCTGTTCTCTCTGAGCTGGGGGCAGGCTGGCTCGGAGTGGGGGTGGGAAAGGGGGACAGAGCCCGGGCCGCAGGCCATAGACCCTGTTGCCCAGAGGGGTGCAGGATTGGGGGTGGGGGGTGACGGCGACAAGAGATGTCAGATACAGAAGGAGAGTCTTTATTATGAAAAAGCAATGTTATCTAGTAAAGTCACGCACTGGTTTCTCTCTAATCAAATGACAAAGCATGTTTCTTAAATAATTGACAAAGGGCAAAAGCTGCTCCTGGGCGGGGCTGCGCGCCCTGTCTGCCCTGTGCTGGAACGTGAATAGATATCCGTGGGCCCAGGGTCTCCGGGCCTGGAAATCTCTCCTGCCTTCTTCCAGGGCTCTGGTGTGTGGCAGGCAGGGCCGGAGGCTGGGTTCCTGCGAGCCCCGGCACTGGTGACACGGGGGACTGGTTCTTTGCGAACCCCACCCACGGGTACCTGGGCAGCACAGAGCCCGTGACCTGGAGCCCGCAGCCCGTGTCGCAGAGCCGCGACGGGGAGGTCCCGTGTGCGATGAGTTTCTCAGCCCAAAGTGGAGGAGAATGAAGGGTACCCCCCAGCTCTCGCGGAATGCGATGGGTTGTCACTGGTGGGCCGGGCGGTGTCCGAGCAGCGGCCCCAGCAGCCTCCACCTGGGCCTTCGTGGGTCAGGGCCTTGTTTGTAGCAGCGCAGGGGCGCTGCCGGCTGTTGCGTCTTCCCGGAGCTCCCGGGAGACGCCGATCCTGGGTGTGAGGGCGTGGTGGTCACGGGTGGCTCGTTTCCCGCAAGACAAGAGCTCCTTCATGCCCCACACAGTGCTCAAGGCAGGGAAAGTGGGGGCCCCAAAGCCTCTCCCCCACCCCCCGAAGTTGCGTGAGGTGCTTGGGTCCCCAAGTGCGCTGCCAGCGACGCGCTCAGTGAGGTCAGCGCTCTGGCTCCGGAGCAGCTTGGAAGACTTGCTCGCTTCCTGCTCCGCGGGGCCGTGCTCTGTGTTTTGTTTTTTGTTTTTCCAGAAAAGACTCAGTTCTTTCACATGCCTTCCAGATATGCCTACGTGCTCCTGCGGGGGCCGGGAGCGGGGAGAAGGAGGAGGACGACCCTGAGAAAGATCCTTACCTGAAGGGCACTTTCCTTAGTCACGAATGAGAGAAACAGTCATGTCGCCACTAGAGGTGAGACGGGGGAGGGACAGATGTCACTGGGTGCTGCAGGCTCCAGGGACCCCCGTCCTCTGCCCTAAGCTAGACAGGACCAGACCTGGCATAGCGGTGGGGACGAGGCCCACTCGACATGTAGTCAGAGCCGCCAGCAGGGCCCCGCCTCCGAGTCCATCACAGCCTCGTACAAATGGTCCCCAGTTAGGGCAGCTCCAGGCCGGGGCCCTGCCCCCAGGATGGGGTCCCAACCAGACGGACCAGGCGCTTCACGGCAGCCCTGTCACTTTGCCCAGTTCCATGGGTGGGCAGGGCAGACAGGAGCCACGGCGGTGGCGGAGGAAGGGCCAGCCCCACGTGATGGACAAATGCGGGGGCCCAAGGCCCGGGGACCACACACATCCAGGTGTGTCCTCAACCGCCACCCCAGTCTAGGTCTTTCATCAAGGAAGAGACCAATGCATGTTGCAGACGAGGAGACAGAGGCTCAGAGAGGGAGAGGGGTCACACAGCAAGGCAGAGCCAGAACCGTAGGGCTGCCTGAAAAAGAAAGGCCTGGCTCAAGTTGGGGGCCTTCCTGGCCATGTCGCTTCGAAGCACGATATGCCAGCTCACCTCTCCTCGGCGACGATGACCTCTTCCAGCTCTTGGGAGAGTTTCTGGAGGTGCTGGATCCCTGCCCCCACAGGCTCTAGGTCACTGTCAGACTCACTGAACAGAAAGACAAGCCACACGTATCGGTCACTTGTTGGAAACCTATGGCAGGAACCCCTTTCCACCCAGCACTGGGGCCTGGTGTACGGGCCCAGGAGATCGGTGGGGGCTGGAAATGCGTCACCCCAGACCCCCACTCCAGGAAGTGACAGCAGAGCAGCTTGGAGCAGCTGGCAGAGAGCAGCTGGATGAAGGACCACGTGTCAAGGTCAAGAGCAGGTGACCTTGCAGACAGGTGAGGCCTGCTGTTCTCCACTTGAGCCCCAGCCCTCCGATAGTGTCACAACTCGCACCTGGGCTCAGAGGAGGCCGGGGACTTTTGACTCTCTCAGGTTTAAGCGCCCCTCTTCTTTGGCAGATGGGATGCTAAGGCCCTGAAAGCCCTCCCCGGGCCCACCCCTCTCAGGACGCAGAGGTGGGCCAGAGCCCGGAATGACTCAGCTTAGGGTGGCCCTGGCACCAGGGAGCCCAGTGGGAATCAGCACCTCACTTACCTGGGGGAGCAGAGGGGCTCTGCTGAGGAGTAGGGGCTCCGGAAAGCGGCCTCCCTCCTGGGCCGCCGCCGAGCGGGGGCCCGCAGGTCCCAGGGGCCCAGAGTGGAGCAGGCAGGGGAGGCCACGGACAGCCGGCTGCTCCTCTGGTTCAGGCTGCGAGCTGGGGGGCTACTGCCCTGCTGGGCCCCTCTCTTCCTCCTCCTGGCCTTCACCTGGGTTTCCACCAGCCACTTGGTGCTGCTGTGGCAGGACTCCTGGATTCTCTGCGACGGGTACACGGAACCGTCAGCAAGGACAAGCCAAGGTGAAGACTCCCCAGGGGCCCCCGGCTGGTCCGACACTTCCAGGAAGCTGTTAGTCTCAGGGTGAGAGATGCGGATGAGTCCACGTGAAAGGGGCCACGGCAGGGACCCAGCCCAGAGGCACCCCCCTCCAGGAGGAGTGCATGGTCACAGCAGAAACGCCCTGGCTGGGGGGAGTCTGCTTGGTCTAAGTCCACACCCTCTTTCAGGACACAGATTGACCCAGACTCAAAGGGGAGGCCCAGAGACCAGGCCTGTCCCCAGGCTACTGTGACACGATCGCTCTCCCTGCCTCGGTCTCCCCACTCAAATCCACCCTCCACTTTGCTGTGCAAACATCCTTCTCAAGGATGGCATTTGGCTCAGAGATTTCATAAAGGGTCTCAGCCTCTCTCTCCCCCACCTTCAGATTCCCAGTCAGACATGGGGGAGATGCTCCCCCGCCCTGTGTCCACGCTCACAGCTCCCCACCTCCCTGGACGACCCCTCCCCATGCCGCTGGTCCCGGCTTGGAGACACACCCACTTGGAAGGCCCAGGCACATGTCACCCACAACACCCGTGGCATCTTCCCGGCCAGTCGTCTCATGGGAGGCCAGATCCTCTTAAATCTACCTTCTGAGAAGTTCTTGAAGTTGTTAGCTCCTCTGCATGGCCAGGCCACCAGGCCCCCTTCGTGGGCGAATCTGCTTCTCACCCACTTTCCATCAAGTAGCTAAAGAACAGGTTCTAATATGCTAATTGGACCCCATTCCCACTCTGTTGAAAATTTTTCCCACTGGCTCCCCGTGGTTCCTGGGAACATCTAAACATACTCGGCAGGCCAGCCCCCCTCACAGTGTAATGTCCCATCTTGCCGTCTGTCCTCCAGCCACATGCAGACTGAGTTCCTGTAGGTTCTCTTCAGCTCTCCCTCATCCCTGGGTCTAGACTATTTCATCTGCCCTGTACATGCCTAGTTCTCCTTTCCTGGGTGAATTCTATGAAGTCACCTCCTCTGGGAAGCCTTCACTGACTACGCTTCTTTTTGGTGTTTACCCCACCATTCGCCCCTTGCTTGCCATCTTCTGTCACAAGAGAGCTCTAGTGTCTTGTCTTGTGAGGCTCTGTCTGCTCCATAACACCGTTTTCATTCACTCATTCAGCTATTTGTTGAGCATCTACTATGTGCCAGGAACTATTGGGAGTGCTGGGGACACAGCAAGGAGCACATCCAAGTCCTCGTATTCTTGGAGTCTCTATTCTTGGGGTCTTCTCCTTGGGGTTATCCAGCCTCAAGGAAGCCCTCCATACCTGGACACGGTCAGCATTACCTGAGACACGGCACCCAAGGCGTTCTTAGCTGAGCGAGCTGCAGCCTGGAGGCCCTGCTGCCCTGGTTCTGGAGTTTCCAGGCGTTTCCATGAGGGGCCTGCTCCAAGGTTGAGGGTGACTGCTCTCAGGGGCAGCCTCCTTTGGAACTGTCTGCATAGGGAGCCCAGGGCCCCGCTGGAGGTATCTGGGTGGCTGACCGCAGGCTGCAGGAACTTGATCTCCTCCGTCTGCTCCTGGTTCTGGAGGGATCTCCGACGCATGGAGACCCCCACGCCAGGCCACCGAGAAGACATTTGCCTCGCGGAGAGTCTGTTCTGCCCAGCAGACTCTGGGGAGGAGATCAAAAGCGAGGTCAGCAAGGCAACTCCCCCACCCCCACCCCCGGCCCATCCCATTCCCAGGCTCCACAGAGACCCTGGGACCCAGGGGAAGAGATGGCATGGAGGCCCACTTGGCAACTGCGGGTGCAGTAAGGAGCATGCTTCCGGGAGAGGCTGGGGTTAGCCAGGCCCAGAGGACCGCAGAGGCTGAACAAGTGCTGTGGGCAAAGGCATCTCTTGCTGCAAGTGTCTGCAACAGCTGTCTTTCAACCCCTTTTCTTTATCTGCCTCAAGCGGGGAGGAAGGATTTCAGGACCCGCTGTCTCCGAGCCTCAGCACTTGGCCCAGGGCGGGACCAGCAGCGCTTTCACGAGCTCGTCCTAACTCAGCGCGGTCCGCTGGGCTGACCAGACACCCCGATTTCTGCTTGGCTAGACCTAGAAGCCTCACATGCTAACTAGTGTCTAACTAGTCCTAACTAGTGTCTCCCCATCCCCCGCCCTGTCCCTTCTGAACAGAAGCCCCACCGCGCCCCGCCGGCACTCACGCAGCAGCGTCCAACGCTGACCAGAAGCTGAGCGCAGATGCTCCTCGCCCACCCATCCGATTTGAAACTCCGCGCGGATCCGCCCCCCGCCCTGTCCTCACAGATGATTGGCTCCGTCCCCGCCTCGCTGCTGCTCCAGGGATCCAATTGGCCCCTGAGCTCGCGGCTGTGAATCTTGCTATCGGATTGGTCCGGCGGTCCGCTTTCATCCCTGCTGACCTCCGCAGGGCTGGGAGATCCTTTGTATGCGAGGGTCCAGCCCGCGCTGCCTGCAGAAATCCTTGCTCTGCGCAGACCCGGTCCCCGCGCCACCTCCTGACACTCGGCCCGAGGCCGCTGGGTCCCCTCCTTAACTACAGAGAGTTCGAGCAGGTCTGACTGGGCGGGGCGGAGGCGGGGTCCCGGGCTCCTAGCGGTCCCTCCAATCCCTAGAGGTCTCTGTGGTTTGGTCAGAAAGCGCCTGGGCGGGAAGCTCGGAACCCTGGGTTCCCGTGGACGTTTTGTTTCAAACTTCTCTTGTGACCCGCTGCCTTCCTGAGACAAGGCGCTGCCCTTCTGTTCCTCAAACTTGCCACCCACACCAAACCCCAGGAAAACCCATCCTGCGCCAGGGGACAGATAGAGTGTGCCTCCCCACCTCCTCTCAGTACGCCCCCCGCCACCCCGCGTCCCAAGGACCCTCCCCTCCGACGAGTTGAGTGCCTCTCCCTCCCTTTAGCATCCAAATCGGCTCAAAAATCCTCCATTTAGAAAGCGGGGTTAGAAAGTGGGGTTCTCACACCAGGAACATCGTGTTTGGGGGCCCAGGATCCATCGTGAGACACCCCTCCCCAGCCACGCACTTGTCTAACTGAAAAGTTTCCTGAAATGATACTTGACTATGTGTGAGGCGCTTTAATATTTTATTTCCTATTTCATTTTTCATAAATGCAGATGACAGCTCACCACATTTACAAGGGCTTGCTAAGAGCAGTGAGCTGCGGTTTGAAAAATGCCACAGCGTTTTGCCTGTTCAACTTCTTCCCCTAGCTGAGCTGTTTCCCAGGCGTCCGAAGTGTTGGTTCCCAAGTCTTGTAGGCTTGTTGGGTTTGTTATTGTAATTAGGGAATTTAATTAACGTCCTCTACCAATGAAATATGAGGGAGGAAAGGAAGAGTTACTCGCTGGGAAACTAAGTTGAACGTTTCGCGGGAAAGACTCACTGAAGATGACATACTTAGAAACAAATCCTCTCAAACTGGGTTGTCTTGTTGCCACTGTCCATAGCTGGGACATCTATACAATAGATACAATAGCTCCGATGTGTCCAGTCCTTAGTGTGGGCTAAACGCGTTTCCTTTCTTTGGTTTTCCTTAATCCTCACAGCAACGCTATGAAGTAGGTGCTATTTTTATTCCCATTCCTGATGACAGAACAGATTCCGGCGAGTGAGGTGTCTCGCCCAAGATGGACTGGAGAGCTGGAGCTGGAACTTCCACCCTGGAGGTCTGACCTTGAAACCTGAATTCTTAATCTTAGATTGCCCAGCCTCTTCAAGTATCAGGATGGAAGGGGTGACTTGGCGAGGTCCTCCCTGCTTGGAGCCCCACCCGTGCCCCAGCATCGTGACTGGCGGGCCACGTGAAGGATCGCCGTCTCCATGGCAACGAGAGGAGGAAGAAACAATTTCTTCTGAATGAGGAGCCTTTCCCTTTGCGATGCGTGGAGGGTGGAGGGAGGATGTATTGAGGTGAGCAGGCTCCCTTGGAGGGGAGGTGGGGGTGGCGACTGCTGGGCCTCCAGTTCTTGGTCCCAAGTTGAAGCTTTATGACATCCTTGCCTGCCTGCGAGGAGGATGGAGGAAGAGAAGGACCTCCAGCCCTGCCCTGCCCCGGGGGCTCCCTGTCCGGCAGAGAACTCCCATCAGTTACCTTGACCTCATGGAACTGCCAGCGTGATGGAAGAAGTGGACATTGCACTGTGCAAAATAGCATATATGTGAGGTGCTGTGGGGCGACCGGAGGGCGTGAAAGGGATGGGGAGCCCCCTGGAGCTGATCGGGGCTGGCCCCTCTCTTAGCATACAGCATTTTAGCTGATGAGTTGGGGGACGAAGCGGGAGAGGCTTTCCATTAGAGGGGTCCAGCTGCAAAGGCCAATGCTGGGAGGCCAGGGCTCGGCCAAGTGCCAGCAACAGAGGAAGGCTGGGTTAGATGGAGAAGCCAGGGGCCCATTGGCAAGAGGCAGGGGTTGCAAGTCCATGGGCCAGGGAAGAAGCTTAGAATTTACCCTGAGGCAGTGGGAAGCTTGCTGAATTTTCGGCAGGAAGCAGAGTTATTAGAGTTGCATTTTTATGTAGTCCATTGGGAGGTTAGTTTGGTGCCCAAGCAGAGGCCATGGCCTGAGCACCTCATTCTTCTCAGCAGTGAAATCCAACCTCCCCTCCCCCCATCAGCTTCAAGATCCTTTTCCGCTCCTGCCCCCACCCCCGCACGAACTGCAAGCCAATCTGTCAGTTCAAACCCTATGTCTAGAATCTCTGTCTGCCTGCTGACCCTCTGCAAAGGGAAGCAGTTGACACAGAGGGAGCGTCTTAAGCAGCATGAGACACAATCAGAACTTTTTCTTCAGTTGTGACTATCACTGACAGAGACATGCCTCAAATATAAAGCCTAGTATGGTGAATGCTTATAAAGCCAACGCCCATGTCACTGTCACCTGGGTGAAGAAACAACATGGCCAGGACCCCAGCAGCAACCCCCTGCCCCTGCTCTGTGTCTTCCCTTCCTTGACTTTTAGGGGAATCTCTTTGATTTTTCTTTGCGGTTTTCCCATCCAAGTGTTCATCTTACTGGCCATGCATGCAGACAGCTCTAGGTTGCTGTCCAGCTGCAGGGACAATGGAACAGAAAAGAAGGAACCCCGCATTACCCACCCCACCCTTCTCCCCGCCCACAGAGAGAGATGGAGCTGGGCCCGCAAGCGGGGTGTGTGTGACATTCTGAGCACTCAGGGAGGGGTCCTGGGGGGTAACTGGGCTGCCCCAGGCTGGACCAGTTGGCCCAGTCTTGGCCTCTTACATGCCAGTGGCTCCTCATGAGAGTCAAGGCTTTTGGGGGTGCTGGGTTTGGGGATCCCACTCACTCTCCAAGGAAGCCTCTGACTTTCACATAGAGGGAGGCATGGGAGGCCGACTTTCCCATTTCCTTTGGGAAAATTGAGGTGAGATGGGAGATACCCCAGGGCACAAGGCAGGAAATAAGAGGTAGGCTCAGCCCTTTGAACGCATCTATCCCCGGCTCCTAGTGCCATGTTCTCTCCCTGTGGCAGGGTCCTGTGTCCCTTCTCCCTGTAACATGTCAGCCTGGGTCATGAAGAGAACATTTTGTGCTGCTCAGAATCCTCACCCTCCAGGTGCTGGGACGCTGGAGGGTAAGAACTTGAATTGGCCACAAGACGGCGCCAAACACCAATCTTCATAAGGATTTTTCACTTTTAAACTTGGCAGGCGTGGAGTAAGTTCTGTCTGGGTTCCAGGGCCCAGGGCTGAGATCCTGCTAAGGGCGAGAGAGAGCCCACTGCCCTCAGTCAGTCCTTGTGGGGCTGGTGGGGGACCCCTCAACTTCCTCCAAACCTGCCTCTCTATCTCTTACTCTCTTTCAGCGTTCTCCCAAGCCAGAAACCTGCCCCTCTTCCCTCCCACCAAAATGGTACATCCTCCGGTGCGCAGGCCTTGGGGAGCAGAAGCGGGGACATAGGAAGGAGGGAAACAGGACTGCAAAGGCCTCAGGGCCCTGGCTTGGGGTCCTAAGGGACTAAGAGTCTAAGACCAGGGCCAGCGCCCCTTGACTGGGCAGACCTAAGAGGGCTTCCGGTCCCGCCTCCTTTCCCCTTGGGTGGTCAAGGCCTCGCCTGCTCACTCCTGCTGCCGGGTCTTCTTTCAGAAAGCTCCAGCCGTCCTCCCTCCTTCTCAGGGCGGGGAGAACAGAAGCCGAAGCGGTGAGGGTGGCTGTCAGGCAGGGTCTCCGCATCTCCCACTGGAAGCAGAGGATGGGGCGGAGGCCGGCCCAGTGGGAGCGGCCCCACCTTATTCCTCTGTTCACACCCCGCCCCGCAGGGCAAATCCCCGCCTCGCAGCCGCCCCAGTGCCTTCCTCCTGGCAGATTATCTCAGCTGGCCGGTTATCGTCGTGCACCTGGAGCCATGGACGCCGCTCTGCTCCTGAACGTGGAAGGGGTCAGGAAAACCATTCTGCACGGGGGCGCCGGGGAGCTCCCAAACTTCATCACCGGAGCCCGAGTGAGTGCCCGCCCCCCCATAAAAGCCCCCAGGGCAGCCTTCTGCATTCCAGCTGGGCCACGGGGCACTGCAAACAGCTTGCTTCAGCTCTGCCAGCAAATGGCCAGGAGGCCCCTCCGGGAATTAAGCCCCCCCCCCCACCTGCCCTGCCCCAGGGCATCTGGGTAGCTCTGAACTGGTGTCCATTCATGGGGCAATTTTTTTTTAATTTTTTTCAGGGCCGCACCGTGGCATATGGAAGTTCCCAGGCTAGAGGTTGAATCAGACCTGCAGCTGCTGGCCTACACCACAGCCACAGCAATGCAGGATCCAAGCCGCCACCACTGCAACCTACACCGCAGCCCATGACAACGCTGGATTTAACCCACTGAGTGAGGCCAGGGATTGATCCTACGTCCTCATGGATACTAGTCAGGTTCTTAACCCACTGAGCCACAACGGGAACTCCTCACTGGGCACTTCTGATACTTGACAAGTTAAACTTCCGTGGGGAGTGGGAGTGGGACTTTGGGAATTTTCTGAAGTCCCAAGCGTTGAGTGAGAAGGACGGACCTCCAAGGGGTCCTGTGTTTGTCCAGGAATCTCTAGCGGGCTCTCTGGGTGATGGAGCGTCTGGGTCTGAGGCCTCAGATCTAGGGCACCTTTAAGTTCAGACTTGACCTACAGGGCTGAGCAAGAGCAAGATGGGGGGGGGCCTGCAGGAGGGAGTTGGGGGGATGCAGGCTGGGGGGGGATGCTCTGGGGTCTGGCTGCCGTTGGGTGAGGACAGCCGTGGGAGGCGGTGACAGGGGCAGCTTCTGCTGGGCCTTGGGAGGCCTGTCTTAGACCAGGGTCCCGCTCTCTTGGCGACCAGGTGACCTTTCATTTCCGCACCATGAAATGTGACGAGGAGCGGACGGTGATCGATGACAGCAAGCAGGTGGGCCATCCCATGCACATCATCATTGGGAACATGTTCAAGCTGGAGGTCTGGGAGATCCTGCTGACGTCCATGCGGGTCGGCGAGGTAGCTGAGTTCTGGTGCGACACCATCGTAAGTAGGCCGTGCCGCCCGCCCCCTCCGCCCCCCCTCCCCCGAGCCTTCCCCGGGACCCCCCTGTCCGTGTGTAGGACCGGCCGTGTTTCAGGAAGGTGGGAGGAAGACCAAATTCTGGAGGGAGGACCCTGCCTCCTTCTCCTTGGCTACTTAAAGATGGAGATGGAGTCACCCGGAAAGATCAGGAGCTGCGAAAGGGACAGTGGGTGTCGTGGCCGGTGGGATGTGGGAGCGGGGCCACAGAGCACAACCCTCACTTCCGTGCAGGATCAGTGGATCCTGGAGACTCTTTGGCCACTGGCTGCTTTTCTCCGTCCTCCCCACTCCTACCCCCTACTCCGGGCTCTTAGCAATCACCAGACCAGGCAGTCTCCTTGGTCTGTGGCTCAGAGAGAAATGGCAAAACTCACTGACCGTTAAACAAACACTTCTTCTGGCGACTTTCCGACTTACACAAAAGTGTACAAAAAGTGGATTTCCAAATACCCATCACCCTCAGCCGGTCTCATTTTATCCGCTTTGTGTCCTCGTTCCATGTGCTTAGAACACAGTTCCAGACGCCCCATCATTTCATCTGTAAATACTAAAACTTGTATTTCTAAAAGAAGGATATGAAAAGACATAACCTCGATATCCGTGTCACATTTTTACAAAAAGTTTTCTTGAAGTCCAGTTGATTGGCCGCGTTTGGGTCATTTCTGCTCTACCACAAAGTGAGTCCGTGATACGTGTACATACATCCATTCTCTTTCAGATTTTTTTCCCACACAGGTTAGCGCAGAATGCCGGGGGGAGTCCCCTGTGCTGTAGGGCGGGCCCCCGCTGGCCGGTCATTCGTGCAGCTCCGTGTGCACCTGCCAGTCCCAAGCCCTCAGTCCATCCTCCCCCCTCCATTGCATTAAAAAACCCCAATAATTCCTAATGCCATCTAATCTCCAATCACCGTTCAGATTTCTCCAGTTGTCTCCTCGTTTTTCATGCTGGTTGTTTTGCTGAAATCAGGATCCAAACAGTCCATGCACAGAGCTTTTGTTAAGGAGTCTATCAAGTCTCTTTTGATCTGGGGGTTCTCTCCTCCCTCTTGGTTTCCTGGACGTGAGTTTGTTGAAGGAACTGGGTCACCTGCCTTGTGGGAGGTCCCATGTTCTGCTTTTGCTGGCCGCTTGCTGTGGAATTGCCTAACTCCTACTTCCCTCCCCTGTATTTTATGCAGGCTGTGCCGCGTACCTCCCCCTGGGAGGCATTCCACATCTGCTTGCCTTCTCGCCTCTCTCTCGTACTGTGATGTTAGCATTGATTGGTGGGGCTCAGGTGTTGACAGCCTGATCCAGCCCTGACCAAGCTCCCCCTTACTTTAAGCAATAGCTTTAGCAGCTTGATGGTGCATTCCCAGATTCATCATTTCAGCAGGGGCCCGCTGACTTTTTGAAAAACTGCCCACACGTGAGGGAGGGAGAGAGAGAAATTTGTTAAATTTCACTTAGCATATTTTTGTCGAGCATCTTTCCTTTGTACCAGTCCTTATGTTATTCATTTTGTTTTGCTTTTTCTTTTTGAGGCTGCACCCGAGGCATATGGTTCCCAGGCTAGGGGTCGAATTGGAGCTGTAGCTGCCGGCCTTCACCACAGCTACAGTAACAGTAACGTGGGATCCGAGCTGCATCTGCAACCTACACCACAGCTCACGGCAACGCTGGATCTTTAACCCACTGAGCGAGGCCAGGGATTGAACCCGCGTCCTCGTTGATACTAGCCGGGTTCATTAACTGATGAGTCATGATGGGAACTCCCTTATGTTATTCTTTATCCTGAAGTTTTAATTTTTCCAAAAGTTGTTTTATTTTTAAGTCAAGTAAGTCTTCAGAAAATCAGCTTATTTGTGACTTCAGTATAAAATGTTATCTTGACTTTGCTTACAGTGCTCCTGAACTTTTTTAGACCCACATGGGCCTGTAATTCGGGCCATATGTTAGACAAAGCCTGGTCACCAGCAAGGACCCCTTCTCCATAGGATGCATATGTGCTAACCGAGGAGAGCTGAGTGCAGAGAAGGCTGTCAATAAATTCTCGATGGGTTGATTGATTTGTTGTTTGCAGAAACCATCAGCTGCTGTTATTCCTGTCATGTGGGCGTGACTCTTGGTTTCCTGTGGGGTCTGTGTTCTTTTGACCACACCCATAGTCACATGAGTGCAGTGCCCACCTCACAGGCTGGCAATTTTTTAAAAAAAATTTCTTGGAGTATAGTTCGTTTATAACATTGTGCTAATTTCTGTGTACAGCAAAGTGACCCCGTCATACATCGATTTACACGTTCCCTTTCTTTTATTCTCTTCCTCATAGTCTATCCCAAGAGACAGTATAGTTCCCTGTGCTACACAGCAGGACCTCATTGCTTATCCATTCTAAATGTAACGGTTGTATCTACCAACCCCAAACTCCCCATCCATCCCACAACCTCCCCCTCCCCCTTGGCAACCACAAGTCTGTTCTCTTTGTCTGTGAGTCTGTTCTGTTTTGTAGATAGGTTCATTTGTGCCATATATAGATTAGATTCCACATATAAGCACCATCATGTAGTATTTCTTTCTCTTTCTTACTTCACTTAGTATGAGAATCTCTAGTTGCATCCACGTTGCTGCAAATGGTGTGATTTGGTTCTTTTTTATGGCCGAGTAGTATTCCACTGTGTATATGTACCCCATCTTCTTAATCCATTCCTCTGTCCATGGACATTTAGGTTGTTGCCACGTCTTGGTTATTGTGAATAGTGCTGCAAAGAACATGCTGGTGGACGTATCTTTCTGAATTCTAGCATTGTCCGGATCTATCAGGCTGGCAAGTTGCATGCCACAGTGGTTGCTGGTTTTCCCAGTAGCTCCCCACGTCTCCTTCCAGCCCAGAGCTGCTAGGTTAGCACACCTTCCAGAATTATTTACCTACCTATATATTCACTTCTCATCCATTCTTCTATCCATTCACCTCATTCAGGTGTCAATTTATCCATCCTTCTCTTCAACCAATATTCATGATCCATTCTCGCAACACTGAGCATCCACCCACCATCTACCTGTATGTCTATCTAAAAACATTCAGTGGGCACCACGTGAAGCCTAAAACAAAACCCATCTGGAAGCTGAAGGCGGCCTCCCGCAGGCTAGTTGGCAACCTCCCCATAGCTGTAACCTCTCAGACAGGACCAGGCTCTGTCCTACTTCTGGGATTTCTGCCCACTCCTGGTGGCACCTGTCAGCGCGCTGTGCTGGCCACAATCCCCGGTAATGCTAGGGTGGCAGGAGGCTAACGGGACACGTCCCAGCAGCCGATTGGCCCTGGAGTTGGCAGCTAACTGCTGAGTTTCTGGGGGCGGAGGCTGCTGTGTGAGGCCAGGGGTGCACCCTGGGGCCACTCCCCCCCTCCATCCACCCTTAATCTCAACGGGCTTAACTGCCATCTGGTCACCTCCGTCAGGAAGAAGCCCAAGGTCCTCGGGGCTAATCCTGGCGGGTGGGGGCGGGGAGGGGATGACCTTCACCCCCTGGCTGGTGACTTGGAGACCAAGCCGGACTGTTCCTGTCCCTTCCCCCTCCCAGGGGTGTGTCTCTACTGGAGTTGCCGCGAAGGGCCCTGAGATGGGCCGTCTCAGGATCCAGCCTCTGAGAGGGGTTCTCAGAGACCACCTGTGGGGCGTCCCCGATTTTCCGAGCACTCGGTGCCGGGTGAGGCTGTGATGAGCTGGCCCCTCATCCGCACCATCTCATTTAACCCCGACGACCCACTACCAGACAGGTGCAACCTAGGGGACCAGAGCTCAGGGAGGGGCAGCGACCTGGACTCCCTGCCCACCGGCAGCACCGTTGGGATGCCAGGCCTCTGGGGCCCAGAGCCCTGCTCCTCCCGCCGCTCTCCGTGCTGCCCTCCTTGCTAGCCACAAGCTTCGTGGACTCAGGGTCTCCCTGGGAGGGAAACCTGTTAGAGTCGACCGCGGGGTGGGGGAGGGGCCAGCCTGGCATTGTGGCTAGAGCTGGGTTTGAATCCTGGCTGTGTCATTTCCTAGCTGTGCGACCTTAAGCATCTCACTTAACCTCTCTGAGCTCTCGTTCCCACGTCTGTAAGATGGGAAGAATAGCAGCGCCTCCCTGGCTGGGTCACCTTAAGGACTAAAGGAGCTAACAAATGCAGAGGGCTCTGCCAGGCACACAGGGGACTGCAGAGATTAGTGGGGGGCATATTAGTGGGGGCGATACATGGTAACAGCCAAGGGGCAGGCCAGGGGCTGGACAGCAGGAGCTCAGCTGGCTCTGAGCAGACAGCCCGATGCCGTCCATCTGCCCTCCATCCCCGCAGCACACAGGAGTCTACCCCATCCTGTCCCGGAGCCTGCGGCAGGTGGCGGAGGGCAAGGACCCCACCGAGTGGCACGTGCACACCTGCGGGTTGGCCAACATGTTCGCCTACCACACGCTGGGCTACGAGGACCTGGATGAGCTGCAGAAGGAGCCGCAGCCTCTGATCTTCGTGATTGAGCTGCTGCAGGTGTGACCCTGGGGCTTGGGAGGCGGGTAGGGGCTGTCCCAGCGTCAGAGAGCAACGGGGGTGAGCGGGCATCGAGGGGGATCCAGCCCCACGAGTCACTGGACCTGACCCAGTTCCTCTGCAGAGAACAAGAAAGGGCTCTTAAACCACAGGAGCACTGGAATTGGACCCTCCCCTCAGCCCGCCCCCCAAGAAAAAACTCTGTCCCTTGCCTTTTCCAAGGGAAAAGCCCATGGGGGACCATTTTTTAAAAATGTTGCTTGTTTTCATCTTGGAGGCATTTTGTTTGTATTGGTTGGTTATCTACTCCCACTTTTGTTTGCAAATGTGGAGAATTACTTCCTCACCCCCAGTCCCTGGGGTGTTAGGATTCTGATCTTGTTCTTCAGAAGTGGGAGAGGCTGCTTGGAACCATCCACTCCCTCTCCCCCAGGCCACAGGGTGTGCCATGGTGGAAGGGGGTCAAAATGGGGCTCATGGCCAAGGCTAGGGATCAGCCTGAGGACTCCATGGGTGAACTGTGTCAGCGGGGGTCTTTATGGACCTGCTGGAACAGTTGTGTGGTTTGTGCACTGAACAAGGGCATCGCCTCTAAGGTGCTCATTAGAGACACTGTATCTGTGCTTGTATAATGATAATTTTCCAGCAGATGCCAGTAAAGTGCCTTTTTTTTTTAACAACATGAGTGTCATGGCAATTTTCTGAATATTGGAAGTAAAGAGCGTTGACCAAAGAATACCTTTTCTTGATGTGCCCAAAGGCTCTGATTTAGGGTAAGGCCCCGGGGGCGTGTTGCTTCCCTTTCCTGTTTATATGTGTTTGGCCCGCAAGCATGTTTCTGCCCGCGGGTCCTCACCGTGGAAAATGCAGGGTCCACTTTCCCTGGCCTGCTCTGCCCGGCCAGGGCTCCCGGGGTGCTTGGCTCACTGACCGGCAGCTCTTGGGGCAGGTCGAGGCCCCCAGCCAGTACCAGAGGGAGACCTGGAACCTGAGTAACGATGAGAAGATGCAGGTGGTGCCCATCCTCCACGGAGAAGGGAACCGGCTCTTCAAGCTGGGCCGCTACGAAGAGGCTTCTGCCAAGTACCAGGAAGCCATCATCTGCCTGAGGAACCTGCAGACCAAGGTGGGGGGGCCGTCCACCAGGGGATGGGAAGTGGCGTGCATGTTGTGGGGAGCCGCCCTGCACTGGCCATGGCGCGGTGGGTGGGTGGGGGCGGGGCAGCAGCAGACCTTTCTCCACCGCAGGAAAAACCCTGGGAGGTGCAGTGGCTGAAGCTGGAGAAGATGATCAACACCCTGATCTTGAACTACTGCCAGTGTTTGCTGAAGAAGGAGGAGTACTATGAGGTCCTGGAGCACACCAGTGACATCCTCCGGCACCACCCAGGTTGCGGGGCGGGTTGCGGGGCTGGTGGGGGTTCAGTCCACCTAGGGGCCCAGAGTCACCTGCACAGACCTCGGTGGCCTTCTCTCCTGACCCTGTCAAGGCATCAAACATTGCCTCCGCCCCAGCAGGGTCTCCCCAAGCCTGTAATGGCTGGATGAGCGGTACTTATTGTGGGAGGTATTTTATTTTAAGGTGCATTAGGGACAAATTTATAAGCAGCTCCAGGAACCTGTGTGGAGCAGTAAACAAGAATTTAAGAAAGGGGGCAATCGGAGTTCCCATCGTGGCACAACGGAAATGAATCCGACCAGGAACCATGAAGTTATGGGTTGGATCCCTGGCCTGGCTCAGTGGGTTAAGGATCCGGCGTTGCCGTGAGCTGTCATGTATGTCGCAGAGGCAGCTGGGATCCAGCGTTGCTGTGGCTGTGGCATAGGCCGGCAGCTGTAGCTCTGATTGGACCCCTAGCCTGGAAATCTCCATATGCGCGGACGAGGCTGTAAAAAAGAAAAAAAAAAGGGAGGGGGGGCAATCAGTAGAGAACAATATTAAGTAAATTTTGCAGATATGGAAATACTTGTGAAGACGATGTTTGAAGAACGTTGATATCATCAGACACTATGCGCCACACACTAAATCCTCTGCTTTTGCCATTTCATTTAATCCTCATAATGACTGTAAGGGACAGAGGCAGGGGACCATTGGAAGCTTCTATAAGTAAATAGTAAGTTGTGGAGTTCCCGTCGTGGCTCAGTGGTTATCGAATCCAACTAAGAACCATGAGGTTGCGGGTTCGATCCCTGGCCTTGCTCAGTGGGTTAAAGATCCGGCGTTGCCGTGAGCTGTGGTGTAGGTTGCAGACGCGGCTCGGATCCCGCGTTGCTGTGGCTGTGGCGAAGGCCGGTGGCTACAGCTCCTGTTAGACCCCTAGCCTGGGAACCTCCATATGCCGCGGGTGCGGCCCTAGATAAAGCAAAAAGACAAAAAAGAAAGAAAGAAAATAGTAAGTTGTGAGGATAACAGTAATTACAGGGTCTTGGACAGGTCTGCGGAAGCGAAGCGTAGGTGCTGCGGTCATTATCATCATCCGCATTTTACAGCGGAGGAGGCCTTCGGAAGTACAGAGAGGTTAAGAATCGTGGTCAAGGTTGAGGGTTGCAGAAGCTGGTTAAGCCCCGCCAGGTGGGTGCCGCCTCTGCGGCTGGTCCAGCCAGATCTTCCCTGCAGGCATCGTGAAGGCCTACTACCTGCGGGCCCGGGCTCACGCTGAAGTGTGGAACGAGGCGGAAGCCAAGGCGGACCTGGAGAAAGTGCTGGAGCTGGAGCCGTCCATGCGGAAGGCGGTGCAGAGAGAGCTGAGGCTGCTGGAGAACCGGCTCGAGGAGAAGCGGGAGGAGGAGCGCCTGCGCTGCCGGAACATGCTGGGCTAGTGCGCAGGCGCGGACTCCGGCCCGCCCCTCGCCGCCGGCGCCTCCCCCTTCGCCTGCAAACGCGCGACCCCTGCGCTCCCGCCACACGTCCTCGCCGGTTCTGGTTGAGTTGGCGAGGATTTTGGTGTCACATTTTAAACTTTTAGGTTAATTTAAAAAATCAAAGTAATCTATGTGTTGACAGAGAAGTAATGTACTACCTGAAAGTTGAGAATTTTGTTTTAGTTGGCGGACCAAACTGAGGACTGGAGCCCCGCGAGCCCACTTGGAGAAGGTAAGGGAGGAAAAGCAGGATATACAGGAGTCTTTGCAACAAACGCCAGGTATTCAGCACTTTAAAAGCGTACCCTGTGACGCGGCGTGTTAAAAGGTCCAACATTGTCACTGCAGGGGTCTGGGTCGCTACCCAGAAACTTCCACGGGCCGCCGGAGCAGCCAGCAAAAAATATTGCTGTTAAAGAAAACCAGGTAGGGAGTTGCCTTTGTGGCTTGGCAGTCACAAAGCCCACTAGTATCCGTGAGGACGCAGGTTCGAACCCTGGCCTTGCTCAGTGAGTTAAGGATCCAGCGTTGCTGTGAGCTGTGGTGTAGGGTCGCGGTTTGGATATGGCGTGGGGGTGGCTGCTCATGGGCCAGCAGGTGTAGCTCATATTGGACTCAGCCTGGAAACGTCCATAGCGGCCCTTAAAAAAGAACAAGAAACTCAGGTAGCTCAAATTAACTAATTTAGCGCTTTCCTATGTATGAGAAGATGCGAGTCTGGGCTCGTTGAAATAATTCCTTAACTCTCTTAGGCTCACCTTAACTCTCTAGGCCCAATATCCTGCCCCTCCCCGCCCTGAATCCCCTCAGGTTGCATCTGTGGGAGTGGCTGCTGTGGCTGAGGGCTCGGCGGTGGGCAGCCTGTTTGTCTCCATCCTAGGTTCCCTCAGGGCTCACACGGTACAGGGGCGGCTGTAGTGACTGATGGCTGCAGCATCCTTTGCTTACTGATATGGCCGGCAACATGTTTTATTGACACGTATCAGGGTTCAAACAAAACAAAAATCCAAAGGGCACAGAAGACCTTAGGAATAAAAGTGAAATTTCCTGCCCTTTCTGTCCCATCCCTTGGCCCAGAGCCAGTCGTTTTAATGACCCTGATATTTACTCTTTTGGTATTTTTCTCAGTCTCCAAAGAATATGTTTAAATCAGCGACCCCATGTCAGTGAAAAGTGAGAACTGAGCACTTCGATGCTTTCTGATCCCTTCTTCCTTCCCCTTCTAATTTTGCTGTTTTTTTTTTTTTTTTTTTGCTTGGTTATTTTTGTACCTTGGTACACTTTGTCTAGAACTTTCTGCTGGGGATTCTCTTCTGTGTAAGATGAGGGTGGCAGGGCTGGGACCTCCCCTCCCATTCCCCCCCCCCCCCCCCCCCCCCCCCCCCCCCCCGCGGCGGTGTCTGTTGTACCTTTGCTCTTCTGATATCCTGGCTGCTAACATCCGGGTTCTGCGTATCACCGAAATTAAGTCTTCCGTGCTTTGTCCATTGGTTGACTCTGGAATTTGGAAATCAATAGACAGCGTTTACATGAATACAACCGTGTAATGTGATTGCATTTCTTTTACTGTGGTTCCAACTTCATGATCCCTGGGTGGGATATTCCTGGCTTCAGGAGTGGCAGTGTCTATTTTCACATGTTTTTTTTTTCCTTCTTCCTCTTCCCTTTTGCGGCAGTAGGGGTTGTGAGGTCTAAGCCCTCCTGCCGTGGTGGAAAGAGGGTTAATTCCTGGTCCCTTCAGGCTTGGTTCTGATGGACTGCCAGATGTATTGTCAGAACCAGGAGAAGATTTTGGAGGAGGTCAAAGGTCAACCTGCAGAAGCCAGAAGGGGGAAGCTCCCTGTAGCCTGAAGGAAGGCCCTGAACTGGAGGAAGAGGAGCAGGTGGAGGCTGGTGGACAAGAGCAGAGGGGACCTTCCCAGGCTCCTGGCTGCCCTGAAACAAAGGCCTGGCTGGTGTCTGGAGAGCCAGAGCCTCAGGGGCGGCTCAGAAGCCCATGAAGAGCCTGGCAGTGGCACTGTTTGAGGACAGGAACTGTGGCCTGCAGACTTCCCAGCCTCCCCTGTCTTGTCCGTTTTCTGTGTACAGTGTCCCCACCACTGCCCCTTTTCCTGGGGACAGTGAGGCTCTCATTTCATCCGGCGTCTCCCAAGCAGGACTGAGACCTGAATGTGTCCAGGGACCCTGCTTGATCCTGTCCAAGACATCCTGGGTGGACATCTCCCCTCCTGATGACCAAGAAAAGACAGGGGCTGGGGGGCCACGGAGTGTCCTGGGAGACATTCTGGCTTTAGTCCTTGAGGGGGGCATTGAACTCAAACAACTGGAGACCCCCTTCCCTCCCCAAAGCTGGAGCATTTGTTACAAAAGCCCCAGGAATTCCTTCTCCTTGACAGTGGATTCAAGTCCAGCCCATATTTTGGTTCATGACTCTCTAGGTCAGCTCTCCCCCAGCCTCATCTGCACCCAGTGTTTCTAATTGCTTGTCCTTTTTAAGTGGGGGACACAAATGTTAACAGTGCCTTTGACACACCCTCAGGGTTTACACAGCCTTGTAGTCCTGGTATTTGCACAGTCTCTCTTTTCTTTCCTGGCTCAGCCCTCTTAGCGCCTTCACGGTGGACTTCCCCCTGCTAATTTCTGCCTTGTGAAGTATATTTCATGCTTATTTGTGTGCTTCTCTTGTGTGAATATGTGTGTGTGTGCAGGAGAGAGAGAGAAGAAAAGAGAACAGGGACATTTCATCGTCTTGTTACCATCATCCAAAGGCAGCAAATGGGACAACAGGACCACTTTTCAGAAACTATGGCATCTCATACTTCATCTCACTAGTGCCAGGGAGGTAGGATGCAGAGATGGGGAGAGATGACTCTGGGCCCCACAGCAGCCAGTCTTCCTATCAAAACCTTCCTTTTGCCTCCAAGGAGGGCTTGGTTGACCAGGTCTAGGCAGATGGATGCAGGAGGTTGCAG
The DNA here is from genome assembly GCA_004024745.2 of Catagonus wagneri. Classification (NCBI taxonomy): domain Eukaryota; kingdom Metazoa; phylum Chordata; class Mammalia; order Artiodactyla; family Tayassuidae; genus Catagonus; species Catagonus wagneri. The sequence goes on from PVHT020000086.1 coordinate 1,317,353, forward strand.
GGACATCTCCCTAAAGTCTTTTGACTATTTCCTAGGGATCTGGCTGGAAGCCTTTTTTTTGAGTGGCCAGCAGGGGGCAGCAGAGAACAAGCAGATTGTGATTCCTGGTCCCCCAGCAGCTGGACTTTGCAGAGAAAGCTTTGGCCTTGGGAATGTGGTGGGTCCCCACCAGTCCTGACCACCCCCACCCCCGCCCTCCCCACAGGATCAGTCTGGCTGGCGACAGGGAGGAGATGTTTAGGATCATAGGATCAGTGTGCCAGTAGACTAGGGCCTCAGTCCCATTCTCTTTGTACAAATGGGAAAATTGAGGCTCAGAGAAGGCGTCATTTTCTAGAGCCTGCTTCAAAACTGCAGTAGACCCAGGAGTAGCATCCAGGTTTTCAGACTTCTGGGCAGGGGCTCTGTTTCTACACTGCGTTGCTTTCCTCACCACAGTCCATAATGAGTATGTTTTATTTAAAAAAAAAAAAAGGAAAGGAAAAAATATGAAAGAAAAACAGCAACTCAGAGTATGTCTGTAGGCTTTGTTTGGGAGCAGACAGAGGGGTAAACATGAGTGGGGCTCGTGTGGGCCTCACAGACCCACTTAGAGAACACAGGTTTGTATGCTCAGTTGAAGTCAAGCAAAGAGAAAGGTTTATTGCGAGGCCGTGCAGGGAGAACAGGCGGCTTCATGCACAAACACTCCAGACTCCACGAAGTGTTGCATTATCCACGGGGGTCCCTCTGCCCACCCTCCAGCCCCCTGCCACCCTCCCAAAGCACTTTCTGGCCTTTGGTCCATGTCAGCCCCAGTTAGGCAGAGCACAGGAGGGTGTTCCATACCTAGGAGCCGATGCAATTTTAATGCTCTAAAAATTGCAAAGTACCTTTAAAGACCAGGTGAGGAGGGATATGGTTGGTTGGTGCAGACTTGTTGGTGCCAGAATCCTTTGATCTTACAGCTGTCTATGTAGCTCAGGTTGTGATGTTCCTGTAAGCCTCCAGTAAGACAAATGTTACTCTCTGTCCTGTAACTTTTTATCTCTATGTGAATGGGAGAGAGTTAAAGCCTTAAATGTCAGTGCCTTGGGGATGGGCTAGCCTGTACATTTCAGGCTCTAGACAACATGCATAACTGGAAGCAAAAGCAATGCAATATAAAAGTTAAAGAAACATTTAATATGGAATCTGATTTGTTCTTCCCTATGACCCCCCCCCCCCAGACTGCTCCCTTCCTCTGAGAATCGTTATTGCTTAGCCAAGGCTCTCAGGTATCAGACACGCTCCCAACCTCTGTCTAGCCTGGGCTGACATGGACCTAAGACAAGAGAGTGATTTGGGAGGGTGGCAGGGGGCTGGAGAGTGAGCAGAGGGACCCTCTTGGGTTTTGTGCAGGTGTATTAGTTTTCTAGTGATGCGGTAGCTGATTATCACAAACTCAGTGGCTTAGAACTTATTTATTCCATGACGGTTCTTGAGGTCAGAAGTCCTAAAATGGGACAGTGGGGTCCTGCTTTTTCTGGAAGCTCCAGGGGAGCACCTGTTCCTTTAGCTTTTCCAGCTTCTAGAAGCCGCTTGCCTACCTTGGCTTGTGGCCCCATCCTCCATCTCCAAAGCCAGCTCTGCGACATCTTCCCCCCTCTCTTTGTGTCATTGTACTTCCATCATCACCTTTCCTGTGGGTGTTTGTGACCCACTTGTCTCCCTCTGATAAGCACCCGTGTGAATACACTGGGCTCAGCTGGACAATCCCAGCCCACTTCCCCATCTGCAGACCTGTGGTCACTGTGCAGCTTCCCTTCTGCCACCAAGGAATCTATTCACAGGTTCTGGAGATTAGGATGTGGGTGTGTTTGGGGGCTGTTATAGAGCCTGCCACAGCCAGCTTGTCTCTTTCTGTCCCCAGGTCTGTTCTCTGGCCTCCTCTGTCCCCTGAAAGGCTCAACATGCTGCTGGGTCGGGTCCCAGCTCCCTGGCCCTCCAGCCCCCAGCTGGGTTTGGCCAGCAGGAGGCACCAGCCAGAGATGTGTGTGGGCGGAGATTCCGGCTGGGTTTTATTTCTCCTGCTCCCTCCTTGCTGGGCTGTGGGTCTGCAGTGACCATGCTCTTTGACCTGTGGCCACAGTTGGAGTCAGGGAGCCCTTCCAGGCCTCAGCTCTTGCTGTCCCCCCAAAGCAGCAGCGCCTTCCCTGGTCCCTCACTCCTGCCAGTCCCTGGGGACCCCTTTTCCTTGCTGTCACCCCCGCTGCACCTTCATTCAGTTTTCTGCGGCTGCACCTTCACGTGGGCCCCCTCTTTACTGCCAAGCTGCCGATCGGGCATCAAGTCTCCTCCAGGCTGGAGGGAGGGCAGGGAAGCTGAGACACACAGAGACTAGCAGGAATTGGAATTCAGGCCCAGAGGCTACAAATGGGGACTAGAATCAGCGTTTTCCTGCCGCACGGGGCCTGGCCCCTCTCAGGAGGTGAGGATCCCTTTGTTGGCAGAGCCCCCTGCGGTGAGAGGGACTCAGCTCGAAGGGGCTTCTGAGGCTTGGTGTGTGTCCTGAAGTCGATGGCCGGGCAGAGGGGTACAGGGGCTCATGCCTAGTTACTGCTTGTCACAGGCCGAGCCACCACCCAGTCCACGAGGAATGGCAGGGCAACGTTGGTCATAGGTGCACGGAGCCAAGAGTTCACCTGTCAACAGCACGGCTTCTGCGGGAGGCTTGGCGGGAGTCCTGGGGACGAATCAGCGCCCCTTTTTGAGTTCCTTCTCCCTGCTTCTGGGTGGACAGCGCTGGTGCCACGTGGAGCAGCCTCAGCCTTGGGGGGCAGGGGTGGGGATGCCGCTTGCCCGGGTCACACGGTAACTGGCAGCAGTGAGGCTGACCCAGACTCAAGAGGGGGGCTGGCCTTTCTTTTGATTTCCTGCAAGGCCATTGCTTCCATGGGATCCAGGCAGCGGGAGAGGGTGGAGACAGCTGGGGGCGGGGGCCCCCCAGGCCCTCCCCGGCTCCTGATTTCCCCCAATGATAGATTCTCTGTGGGAGGTGCCGGAGCCCTGGCTTCCGCGTGGCCACCGTCCGCGTGATGACAGCATGGCAGCCCAGGTTGGAGTCCTGGGACGGCCGCCGTATGGAGGCCTGGTTTTCACCCTTCCTCTCCGGGCTTCCTGTGTCTCACACGGGAGACTCAGTCTTGAATTTCACCTTGACCGATTGGCTCCTGAGCAAGGAGCCACCTTGACCTCTGCTGAGTACCTGCTGTTTGTGGAGGGAGGCTGCCCCTTGCTCAGCCTCGTCCCCCACCCCTCCCCTCTCAGGGTTTTCAAGGAAAGGTTAGCCGAAGCCCCGTCCTTATTTACGGCCGTCTTGCGCGTGCAGAGTCGCTGGCCTAATTACAATTGCTCCATTACTTCAGGTATTCTCATTAGTGTGAGAATCTGATGAACAAAGAATCTCGCCTTTCCTCCTGCCACCAATAAAAATATCATTTGAAGATGGAGTGGAGCATTTGTCTCTCCTCAGCAGTCTCAAGGCTGGCAGCTCTTACAGGGTGTGACAGTCTTTGGAGGGCAGAGAATTTCATCTGCTTTGTTCCCTGCTGCATCCCCCCCACCCTCCCACGGGCTCAGAAAGAGTGGCCAAAGGAGTCCGCTGCTGGAAGAAACCATGTCTCCGGGCTTAGCTGCTGAGGACCCTCTGAAATCACCTAGCCCAGCAGCTTATTCTGTGGATGGAGAAACCAAGGGCCAGAGATGAGAAGGGACATGTCCAAGGTCACAGCACCAAGACTGTGACAGATCCAGGACTGGGATGAAATGTGTTGATTTGGAGCCAGCATTTTCACCACCAGCCCGCTTAACAATTTGTGATACAATTTGCATCCCAACATTTTCTTCCTGTTTCACCAATTTTCTTTTTTCTTCTACTCTTTGTTGGTGGTATAGGTTCCCCCTTCTCTCTCCCTCTCTCTTTTTTTTTTTTTTGGCCACATCTGAGTCATGCAGGAGCTCCCAGGCCAGGGATTGAACCTGTGCCACAGCAGCGACCCAAGCCACAGCTGTGACAGTGCCAGGTCCTTAACCCCTAGGCCACCAGGGAACTCCTCCCCCCTCCTTTGTTTTAACCCCCCATGCTGCATTCTTCTGTATTTCTTATGAGGCTCCTGGGCTCCCTACCTCCTGGCTGACAGGTTCAGCTGCATGGCCCCCAGCTCGGGCTGCCTGTAGGTCTCCTCTCCCCTACCCATATTAGGAAGGAAAGGGATCTAGGCTGGCAGGGCTGGTGGTCCAGGGCGGGACGAGACCACAGGCAGGCTGCCAGCTCCTTGCAGAGCTGGGAGAAAAACACCCGAGACAGAGGCAGTGGGGGCTCTGTCCAGGTGGTACCCCATAAGCACTGGGGAGCAGTCAGCGGTGGCATTAGAAACAGGGAAGCAAGTTGGTAATGGAGAGAGGAAAGACACATGTGCAGAGATGGGGAGAGAGGAAGAGGGGAAAGGAGAAAGAAGAGAGAATTTTGAAGATCTGATTCCCCATGTGTGACCCCCACGTACCCTAAGAAGCCAGACCTTCTGCAAACCTATCCTAGGTAGACACCCGCCTCAGGAAGAGCTGGATGGGCTCAGCCCGCGGACAGACGCGCAGTACACTGAGATCTGCTGCAGAATGACCCGGGCACGTCTGAGGCTCAGGCTCCCCCCGCCCTGCTGAGTTGGGGCAGGAAGAGCTGGGAGGCAGCGCTGCTCAACAGGAAGATCCTGCAAGTCACTGATGATGTTCCAGGAGCCACATTAAAAAGTCAAAAAGGGGGAGTTCCCATCGTGGCGCAGTAGAAACAAAGCTGACTGGTATCCATAAGGATGCGGTTTCGATCCCTGGCTTTGCTCAGTGGGTCAGGAATCCGGCGTGGCTGTGAGCTGTGGTGTAGGCTGCAGACGCAGCTTGGATCCCACGTTGCTGTGGCTGTGGTGTAGTCTGGCAGGTGTAGCTCCGATTCGACCCCTAGCCTGGGAACTTCCATATACTGTGGGTGTGGCCCTAAAAACCAAAAAAAAAAAAAAAAAAAATCAAAAAGGAACTTGGTGGCCTTAATTTTAACCCAGTCTGTCAAGAAAAAGTATCATTTTACAATTCATGAGACATTTGGCACTCTGGTTCTCATGCTAGGTCTTTGAGATTTGGCGTTTATACTGCATCCCAGTTCAGTCCAGCCGAATCCAGGTGCTCAGTCACCGCACGGAGTAGTGGCAGATGTCTTGATGCCACTGGCCTGGGGTGTACACACACCCCCTCCTGTTCTGAGCTGGGACACCGTAAATTCATTTCACTCTTTCCTGGGCGTCATAGAGACACCACCTAACAGCGTGTTTTCCCCCGTGTCCTCTCACTGCCACAGTGCAGAGCCCAGTGTGTTCATCTGGAGTGTGTTCCGGGAAGTCTTGGCTGGGGGCCCTCATGCTCGTTTTGGTGGGGCTGGGAAGACAGACAACAGACCCCCAAAGGCCACAGTTGCTGTCATCCAGTTGTGATGAGAGCCGTGTGAAAGGCTGTGGGCTGCCACTTACAGCCGTGCAGGTTGCTCATTGCACAACTTCAGGCCCCCACCCCACTGCGTTTACCTCCTGGTCATCTTGGAGTGTGCAGTTACTACAGATGCCCAGTAGATGGCAGAAAAGTGTCTTGAGGGAAGCATAGCTTGTCCTAATCTGCACAGGTCTCTTCGTGGCTAGTGCCAGGTAGCTCTGTTTCGGCCACGCTGGCCTGCGAATGTTAGTATCTAGGGCAGGGCTCGAAAGGTCCCTATCTAATACTACGAGCAGTATCAATTGGCCAGAGCCAGGCTAGGGTGGGGGTCGGGGGCAGCCAGGCCGGCGGGCTTTCTTCTCCATCCTGCGGAATCTGGTCCTTGAGTGGTGTGGCCTGAGGGAGGGGGTAGCCGGGGCCGGGATTGGTGGTTGAGCCAGGAGGGGGCCTGGTGGCCTCTGAGTTGATGGCCCCTGCAGACTGGCTCCTATTAGATTGTTGCAAGCTCCTGTGTCCCCGGAAGCTGAATCTGTCTTGCTGGTTCTGATCTGAGGGTTAAGGGTGAATCTCATTTCCCAGCAGGGGGTGGGGTGGGGGTGGGGAGGGTCCCGTTCTTTCTCAGGGCTCCTGCGTGGCCCTTGACTCTTGTACGACATTTGAGCCAAATCAGGGCTTCTGCAGGTGGCCCTGTGGTACAGGGCTCACCTCTTGTCTCTCAGATCTGTCTCCGCGCCCTGCGCTCCAGAGATGACCTGTGTGGACATGTCAGGGGGTCCCTCTGGCTTCCAGTTGGGTTCTTCCCAACTTATTCCTCTGCTTTCTTTCCAGGGGTCGGGGGGGCTCTCCTGGCCTGGTATGGTTGCCGGTCACACCATTTTCAGGGCAGCCCTCTGCCCCCAGCTCTCACCATACTGATCGCCTCCGGCTGCTATAAGGAGTCGCCACACAGATGCGTCAGTCATCTTAAGGCTCTGGGAAGCTGATGTCTGAAATGAGGCTCAGGGGAGGGAAGTCAAGGGTTGGGCAGGGTCATGTTCCTTCTGGGGCCTCTGGGAGAATGCCTCCCTCCCCTCTCCCAGCCTCCAAGTCCACCTGCGGGCCTTGGCTCCTCATCACTCCAGCCTCTGCTTCCTCCGTCATGACAACACCTGCTCCGATTCTCTGCCTCTGTCTTCGAAGGCCTTCTGTGATTACACGGGGTGCACCCCAGCAGTTCTGGATCATGTCCCCACCTCAGGGTCACATTGGCAAAGTCCCTTTGTCCCTGTGCGGTGACACACCGGTCATTGATTAGGACCTGGACATCTTGGCGGGGGGGCATTGTCCATACTTTATTCTGGAGCCTCGTTAACCACGCCCCCTCCTTCCTGGGGAAGGGGGTGACGGCTGCCCGCTCTTACTGGGGGTGCTACGCTGTTTCACATGGCTTCCCTATTCCCTGCCCTCACTTGCATAAAGTCCTCTGAGCACCTTTCCTCTGGTCACCCAAAGCGAGGGTGTAGCTGGAGTCCTGCCCAGCTTTGGCCCGTACCCCTGCCCAGCTAGTGTGGCCTTTGCAGCAGTCTTTGAAGAGGGCGCCCCTCCGGCAGCGCCCGTTTTATCTTGGAGGAATTCATGGGATGCAGAGGTTAGGTAACCCGCCCAAGGTGACCCGGCTAGGGATTTGAACCAGAACCACGCTCTGACCCAGCGCAGTGCTCTCCCTCCTGCCAGCACCGCCTCTTGTAGCTGGACTGGGGCAGGTCCCTCCATTAGGCGCCCACCCTCTAATGCTGACACTAGTGATTTTGATGCAGTTCAGGTGACTGTTCCTCAGTGGTCCCCTTGGCTGTCCTCTTGCCTATGACAGAGGGACACGACTGCTCTCAGTTTGGTTGTCCAGTTAAATCTGACCATGACTTGTCCGTTTGCCCTCATGGTTCCCTGCCGTCCTTCAGCGGTCATGTCGGTGGCCCCCGTCCTGTTCTCTCCAGGGCCGCATCAGAGGTCAGCATAGAAGGAAGGTTAAGAGCAGGGGCTCTGGAATTGGACAGGCTTGGATTCCTCGCCCAGGTTGAGCATTTACCCGGGGTGTGATGGTGTGCATGTTACTTAACCTCTCTGAGCCGCAGTTTCCTCGTTTGTACGGTGGAGATGATGAACGTTGTTGCCTCACTGGGTAGTTGGGATTACGTTTGTTAATGCACATAAGGTACTTAGAAAGGCTGGCCATGACAGCAAGTTGCCGTGCTGGCTGCTTTTTATTAGGATCACTATGCATGCTGTCGCCCCAGGGTCACCTCTACATACACTTTGGCTGCACCTCAGCAGTCCCAGCCTTATGTCTCCCTTCTGAAAGCCCTGTTTTCAGGTGCCCCCTGTATTCTTGCAGAACCCTTGCTGCCTGGCTGTAGGTGGGAGCAAATTTTCACAGCCATCTTGTTGCCCTGGCAGCTCCTGCCAGTGTGGGAGTGAGGGATACGTAGCCTCAGGGAGCCTGTGCATATTTTGTGCCAGTGTGAATGGTGCGACCTTTCACGGACATCCCTTTTTTGTAATAAATATTGCAAACGGCCAGCACCGAGTCTTCAGTTCTTTCACAGCTACTTTTCAGGACCCCTTTGGGGAATTCTGAGCAAGAAAAGTGACACTGATCTCCAAAGTTTGTATTCAACCTGCTGACAACTTTGCCTTTGTCTCTTAGAGATGCCTTTTCTTTTCCCGGGACTTGGCACCTCTGGCTGGCCGCTCAGGGCCGGCCTGTCAGTTCGTGGGGCTGGCATCAGAAGGCCCCACACTTGGGGCTCGGAAACGACCCTGAGTTCAGATTTGAGGCAGGAACATGAAAGACACCCTCTGAGCCACCAGGGAGGGGAAGCTTTGCAGCGGGGGAGCAGCAGCAAAGAGGCTTCCTCTGATTCAATGAAGCCATCAGCTGTCTCTCCAAATGCTTCTTCCCCTCTCTGCCTTGTTTTGGTTAATTGAAGAACAGCTGCCCGGGATGGGGACGGATTCCTGGCCGCGGCGTGCGGGAGCCAGCTTCCCAGAGGGCTGCTGGAACGGGTGGGCCGGTTAGCTGGGGATGGGGGCCGGGCGAGCTGCTAAAGGCTTTCTTCCCTCTGCCAGGAGCCCCTGTCGTGCAGGAGGGGTATCTGAACTTGGTTATTCCTGGGGAGAGTTAAAAGCAGCTTGAGAGCCTAGAACTATGGTGGAGGTGAAAGGAGCCTTGCGACAGACCAGATGGATAGTCACCAAAGCCATTTCCTTTTATCCCTGGGCACATAGCTGGCCTGCTTTCCCCTTCCCCCGGCAGTAAGATGGGCCTGTGCGCCTGAGTTCTGGGCAGTGGAATGGGGGTGGGTGATGCGCGCCCCTCCTGGGCTTGGACCCTAAAACTCTCGCATGATTGCCTTCCTGTCTGTGAAACGATGATGCCCAAGTGTCACTGAAGCCACTTACTTCATGGACCATGTAACCAGGATGCTTCTGTTCACTTGCCATCTCTTTGTCTTTTCCTTTCATCGCTCCTCTCTCTCTCTCTCTTTGTTCTTGATCTTCCATTTCTCCGTTGTCTCCTGTAAAACATTTTACCCATGATGTCTGAGATTCTTGACTTCCAAACCATTCAATATTGACGCTTTCTGGGGAATTTATATATTCCTGTGCACACTGCCAAGAATTGGATCAGCAAAGCCAGTTAAATTCCAAATGAGGACCCATCCTCCTAGGATGAAGCTGAAGTTATGGGAGATCTGATCACACCGCCTCCAGCTGCAAATCCAGACAGTCCCACAGTATTGTGAAAAATTAATTCCTGGTTATCTTTGAAATAAACAGAAGCACAGCTCCTTAGTGTCTCTCAGTAAATTCCACTGCATTCTTGGCACAAGAGTTCAAGCAAGAAAGAATGACTATGGTTCATCTCCAACTCTACATTTTATGGGGTTTGCTCTTGCAGCCCACCACAAGGCAAGTAAAATTCCAGAATCATCATCAGATTAATCCATAAGAGTTTCTTCCCGCTAAAAGAACTGAGATTGTTCTGTAAGTAAATCTTAAACAGGGGAATGCATCTAATTAGAATTATAATGACACTGCCTAACTTGCACTGTACTATTTCAACCAATTTTATTCTTTTTTAAATTGCCAATTTAAAAACACATCCTTTGGAAAGATACACAAAGATTAGCTCTCGATTTTCAATTTTGGCTTCAATCTTATTTTAATGGAGCATCTTTCACCAGTGTTTTTTTTTTTTTTCCCCCCTGCAATCTTCAGTAGCTGCATTAAAATCTGCTCAGAAAAGAAACACTCACCCTGGTTTTGAGTAAAGAAAAAGTGAAATTGCTAAATAAAACTATTTAAAAGAACACAAGAAGCTGAAAAACAGAACCTTCAGTTTTTCAGAAGCTGAAAAACGGATTCCTTCAGAATCAAGTTATCTGCCGCCTGTTCATTGGCACTGTGGGCTCACTGAGTCACAGCTTTGTGTCTTCCAAGTGAAAAAAGAATCCATCCAACACATGGTTTAAAATAATAAAACTTGAAACCGCACATCACCTTTCATCTTGAGAGTCCAATTCATAATGGCATTTTGTATCAGACAGTTCTGAAGTTTTATTTTCCCCCTGTAGATTGTTTGTTAGCTGAAGCAATGTAGCCTTGAAAAGGTACAGAATTACAGGGGGGGAAAATTATACTTCTTTTAGGAATGAACTTCCCGGCAATCAGCATGGAATGGAAGAAAGCGTATGTTTAAAATAAAGGTGTCCTTTAGAACACGTATTAAGACTTTCATTCTAATTTAATTACTCAAGCTATGAGATGATGTCAGGCTACTGAACAGACACAGCATCTGGACCCAGATTTACATAAATAGTGAAGCTGAAAGCCATGTTTGTCGAATGACTGCTGGGCACACACAGTCACATTTCCAGAAATGTGCCATTTATCAAGATGGAGCTTTCCTGCCCTTACCTCTGCTGGCTTTGGCCAAACAAGGGTCTGAACAGGGCTGCTCTGCAGAAGGGCGATGGTGGCACTTTCTTTTAGGGCAGTTTCCAGACTACTCGGAACCAGGAATAGCTTTGATGACTCAGTCTGAGTTTCTAGATGTCAGACAGTATTATTTTTTCCCATTAGGAATCCTGGGCTTAACCACCTGTCTCCTCCCAGCTCTTCTTTCACTTCTTCCATCTTCCTAACACAGTTAAATCACAATTTTAGCTAAATCAGCATTTGCGTTTGTATTATTATGACTGTGGAAATGTCATTGGCTGCCAAGCCAGGGATAGGGTACGATGATGCTTCTTTTCATGTCCTCATTTGAATTTTTGCTTCTTTGTGTGTCACTGAATCTAATCTGGTCTCTGTGGCTTTGACCATCAGGAATGGACTCCAGTGAGGTACCACCTCACACTGGTCAGAATGGCCATCTTTAATAAGTCTACAAATAACAAACGCTGGAGAGGGTGCGGAGAAAAGGGACCCACCCCCTTCCACTGTTGGTGGGAATGTCAACTGGTACAACCACTATGGAAAACAGTATGGTGGTTCCTCAGAAAACTCAGTATAGAATTACCGTGATCCAGCAATCTCATTCTTGGGCATATATTCGCACAAAACTAAAATCAAAAAGTTACATGCACATGTGTGTTCATAGAAGCACTATTTACAACGGACAAGGCATGGAAACAACTTTAATGTCCATCGACAGATGAAGGGATTGAGAGAGGGTACATATATGTAATGGAATAGTGCTCAGCCATAATAAAGAACAAAGTCATGCCATTTGCAGCAACACGGATGCAACTAGAGATTCTCGTACTAAATGAAGTAAGTCAGAAAGAGAAAGACAAATACCATGTGATATCACTTACCTGTGGAATCTAAAATATGGCACAGATGAACCTCTCTACAGAACAGAGACTCACAGACGTGGAAAACAGACCTGTGATTGCTGAGGGGAAGGGGGAGGGAGTGGGATGGACTGGGAGTTTGGGATTAATAGATGCAAACTACTGACCCATTTAGAATGGATAAGCAATGAGGTCCTGCTGATTAGCACAGGGAACTGCATCTCATCACTTGTGATAGAACATGATGGAAGCTAATATGATAAAAGGAATATATATATATATTCCCAATAGGAATGTACTGATGGTCCCCTCTCCAGCCATGGTCCCCTCTCCAGCCATGGTCCCCTCTCCAGCTCAGACCTCTGCCTTGAACTCCAGACCTCCACATCCAAATCCCCTTCTTAGCATCTCCACTTGGGCATCCAATGAGCTGTGAACCTTCAGGTGTCTAAAACCCAGCTGCTTATCTCCCCTCTCCTCCCCACCCACCACCTGTAATCTTCCCCATCCCGATGAGCGGCTACTCCGTCTTCTAAAAGCTCAAGCTGAGAACTTTGGACCTCTTGCGGTGCTCCCGTTTCTCTCGCACTCCACATCCGATCTCAGCAGATTCTGTTACCCAGAATCTTCCTTCTGCCAAAGTGCTAGTCCCAACATTAGCTCTTCCCGCCGGCATCGTTACACTCTGCCCCGTTGGTCTCTCTGTTCCCACCGTTGTTCTCTGTCAGGTTATTTCAACACAGCAGCTGGAGTGATCCTTTTTAAAAGACAGGTGCCCGGGTTTAACTCACTCCTGTGATGCAAGCCTTGTTGGTGTTCCTTGAACATGCTGGGTATGTTCCCCTTACTGAGCCTTTGCACTTATTTTTGCCTTGGCTTCCCCCAGTGGTTTCTTCCCTCATCTCTTCCAGGTCTTTTCCAGCAGGGCCTCCCCTGACTGCTCTCTCAAGTGGAACCTCTATCCCCATCCTGGCATCCCCAGTCCCACTTTATTTCTCACCACGGCCCTGTCACCATCTAACACGCGATAGACTGTACTTATTTCTGCTGTTGTCTGATTTCCTCCACTGGAATATAAACTCTGTAAAAGCATTTTTTTAAACTAAGTTATTCACGGCTGCGTTGCTGTGTTACAAGGGTGCCTCGTCCATAGGAGGTGTGGTATTAATAATTGTCCAAGAATGGATTTGCTCAGCTTTCTAGGCACCTATTAGTAACTCTTTCCAAATACTGCTTCAGTACCGTAATCCTTCTTGATAATATTTCCCTCATGTGTAATAATTAGGTCATCTCTCAGTTTTTTTTTCTCTTAGTGATATTCCTTCTCTAGCCTCCTATTTCAATCTGAAGTAGGTTTTTTTTATGCATTTTTTAATTTTCTTTTATTTTTTGGTCTTTTTAGGTCGCACCCACGGCACCTAGGCTAGGGGTTGAATTGGAGCTGCAACTGATGGCCTGTGCCACAGCAACGCCAGATCCAAGCTGCATCTGTGACCTACACCACAGCTTATGGCAATGCCAGGTCCTTAATCCACTGAGTGAGGCCAGGGATCGAACCTGAGTCCTCATGGTTACTAGTCAGATTCGTTTCCGCTGAGCCGCGATGACAACTCCAGGACCAGTTTTCAGTCCTACTAGTTCAGTCCTGGACACATCCTGTCCCCAATGACTGTACGGCTGTCCTTCTGGGACATCCTTTTGCCTCTTATTTGTTACGTTCCTTGTCTTCTGGAGCCTGTCTTCCTCTTTTTTGACTTATTCCTTTGTTTTGGCCAAAAATATCCTCTAGTAGCTTTCTGAGAAAAGGTGCATGGGAGGTAATTTTTTTTTTTTTTGAGATCACGCGTGACTGAAAGTGTATGTATTTAACCTTCCTCCTTGACTGATATTTGTCTGGTTCTAGACTTCTGGGTTAGAAATCACTTTCAGGATTTGGAAGTCACTCTCTCATTATCTTTGAGTTTCTGTTACATTAGTTTCCTAAGGCTGTTGTAACAAAGTACCACACGATAGGTGGCCCAGACGACAGAAATGTAGCGTCATACAGTTCTGTGGGGGTGGAACTCCACCATCCAGGTGTCAGCACGGTCAGTGCCTTCTCGCAGCTGGAGGGAGAAGTTCATTCCATGCTTTTCTCCTAGCTTCTCGTGGTCTTCCAGCAATCTTTGGCATTCCTTAGCATCTGGTTTCATCTTAACATGGCGTCCTCCCTGTGTGGGTGTTTGTGTCCAAATTTTAACTTTTTTAAAGGACATCAATTATATTGGATTAGGGGACCACTCTCCTCCAGTATGACCTCATCTTAATCAGTGATATCTGTAATGACCTTATTTCCAAATAATGTCTCCTTTCTAAGCTATTGAGCGTTAGGGCTTCAGCATATGACTTTCGGCAGGAGCACAATTCAACCCATAACATTTAGAGAAGTCATTTTTAATCCTTTTTTTTTTTTTTAAGGTTGAACCTACGGCATATGGAGGTTCCCAGGCTTTAGGGGTCAAGTTGGAGCTACAGCTGCCAGCCTACACCACGGCCACAGCAACAGGGGATGCAACCCGCATCTGCGACCTACACCACAGCTCATGGCAATGCCGGATCCTTAACCCAATGAGTGAGGCCAGGGATCAAACATCCTCACGGATACTATGTCGGGTACTTAACCCACTGAGCCACAACGGGAAATCCCATTTTTATTTTTCATCTTTTGTACGTGATTGTTATTTTCCTTTCCCGGAAACTATTAGGATCTTTTCTTTATTCCTGACATTTTTAAATTTTATAGCAATGTGCCTTGGTGAAGCTTTGAGTTTTCTTGTTGTAGGTCCTCAGTAAGCCATTCAGTCTGGAAACACCTGTCATTTAGTTAAATAACATTTCTTTCATTATCTCTTTTATCATTTTTTACCATCCCTTTTTTTTCCCCCTGTTCTTTCTGGAACTCCTATCAGGTGAATGTTGGCCCTCATGGATTGATATCTAAATTTTATATCCATTAATTCCTATTGACCATCTCTTTTCTTATTTTTTGTAGTATTTCTTCAACTTTATTTTCGAAACTTTCCACTGAATTTTGTACTACTGCTATCCTATTTTTTGTAATTTTCCTTCTTTTTTGGCTGCCCCCCGGCTTATGGAGTTCCTGGGCCAGGGATCAGATCTGAGCTGCAGTTGTGACCTATGCCGCAGCTGTGGCAGTGCTGGATCCTTTAACCTACTGCGCTGGGCTGGGGATTGAACCTACGTCCTGGGGCTGCAGCGACGCTGCTGATCCTGTTGGGCCACAGCAGGAACTCCGTGTTTTTATAATTTCTAAGAGCTGTTTCTCATTTTTTGTCTTCATTGGTTGGGGTCCTTTCTTGTTTCATGGGGAAAATATCTTCTTTTATCTCTCTGAGGATATTAATTATAAGGTTTTCGAAGTTTTCCTTTTGCTGCCTGCATTAACTCTGTTTCATCAGAGTCCCTTTTCCTCTGTGTCTGTTTTGATCTTTCTTCTTTTGGGGATTCTGCTCAAATGTCTAGAGGTTCTGGCTGGCCCACACGTATGCAAAAGTGAGGCACTAAAAGGTTGGGTGTGGCTTCGGCCTGTAGGCTTTACCATAGAATGGAAGAGCGGGGGTCTGCCCTTTTGGGGGGCTCTCAAATTCAGCATTGTGAGATGCTGGGGTTTTTCAGTTTATCCAGAGGGGAGCACTCCAGGGTCCTGTCTGGAGACCCGTTTGCTGGCCGACAAGCAGAGAGTTGGACCTGGAGACCTCAGCGCGTAGGGTGTCAGCTTTCACACTCTGACTCTGCTCTGCTGGTACCCCTGCCTGGGTCCGTTTCCCTAATAAACTGCCAGGCTGGGAAGGCAGGGCTCCTGGCTGCTGGCAGAGGAGGAGGAGACTGGGGAAGGCTTCCATCCCTACCCAGGCTGCCTGCTAACGCCTCTTCGTGGCTTTGGTCTGAACCGCTGCTCTCGGCGTCACCTAGTGTCTCCAGTTTCCAAGACTTCCTGGGGGATGTTGTGATGCTCATTCATACGCTTGTCAATGGGATTCTCTGGGCGGTACTGAGCCTCCAGCTCCCTCTCGTTTCCCGATTCAGTTATATATAGCTGCTCCACTTGTGTAATATGTCGTTGTCCTCTCTCGGTGGCTCTTTCTCCCTCCTCATTATCTGATTATTTCAATGGGGTTTGGGAGAGACTGTTGTATACAACCAGCGTGCCCAGTGCCCCCCACCCCACCCCCTGTTCCTGTCGCCTCTCCGGATCCACTCTGGCTCTTGTCTCATTCTCTCCAGGCCCTGAGAGGTTGATCACAGGGGCCACATCAAGAGGATCCTTGCCTTCTGGCTTCTGGGTGGGTGTGGCCAGCGGGAGCCCTCGGCAGGAGAGCGCGTGGTGGGAAGAAAGTGAGGTCCGGGGCCTTGGCTTGGTTGTGTCTTGGCTGCCGGTGGCAGTTCCTGTAGGAAGCCCTCCCTGCAGTCACCCTCTCCAGACATGGGTGACTGCTCCCCTTCAGGTCCACAGATGGCCGGGGACCCTCGCTGTCAGCGCCCCCGGGCACCGCGTTCTGCCTCTTGACTTCCCAGCCCTGCCCACACGCCCGAAAATGGCGCTCTCATCGCCGGCTCCTCTGTTGTCCCAGGGAGAGAACTGTGTGTTTCCTGCTTAGACTCCACCCATCAGCCTCTCCCAGCCCCTCCCCCATCCTTCTAGTGCCTTCTTATCATTCTGATCTCAGCCCCAATGTCACTCCGTTTAGGAAGCTTCACCTGAACCCTCAGGACAACATCAGTGTAATGTCTTGCTCATTCCCAGCGCCCTCATTTTATCCTTTAGGGCACTCTTGGGTGAGTTTGGTCATTTGCTGTCTTCCTCTCCACTAGACTACGGCTCCATCCGTAGGGATAGTCATGTGCCCGGCCCCTAACAGAGGGTCTGTGGGGACCCAGGAAGCATTGCTTTCATGAAGAAGTGAATGAATGACTGAAAAGGCCCTCTCCTCCAAGAAGCCTTCCAGGAGTTCCTGTTGTGGCTCAGTGGTGAAGAACCCGACTAGTATCCATGAGGATGCGGGTTCGATCCCTGGCCTCGCTCAGTGGGTTAAGGATCCGGTGTTGCCGTGAGCTGTGGTGTAGGTCGCAGACGAGGCTCAGATCCTGTGTTGCTATGGCTGTGGCGTAGACTGGCAGCTGTAGCTCCAATTCGATCTCTAGCCTGGGAGCTTCCATATGCCACAGGAGCGGCCCTAAAAAGCCAAAAAAAGAAGCCTTCCAGGGCATCCCCAGAGGAGAGTGGCCTCTCCTCCCTCTCAGCATCAGTGGCGACGGCCTGCGGCACTCTTTTAGCGTTTGTCACCTTTTACCTTGCTCTGTGTGGTTTGTGCCCCTCCTGCCAGCCCTCCCCACACTAACCTCACTCTGGCTGACCCGGGTCTCACCCCTTTTGAATATCCAGCACCTCTCGCAGTGCCCAACACATAGTAGGTACACAGTAAGCAGTTGAGAGGTAAATCAATGACAAAATGGCTAAGTTCAGGGACAGAAGTTGTTCATCTGTAGCTCAGCACTCGATGCCCTGGGGTGGCCTATTTGTCATTTTCTTTGTGAATTCATTATTGCTTTATTTCAGGGTTGTTTTTTCCCCAAAGCTCTGCTTCTTCCCGAGCCTGTGGAGATGGCTTTGAACCAGGCTGATCACATGCTGGGCAGCTGTGTGAGGAGGGAACATGGGGCTCTGGGGAGAAGGAAGCTGGAGCCAGGCAAAGCCGGAGCCCTGGAAACCACATACGAAACCCTCAAGGATGCAGTGGCCACGGTGCCACAGCCAGAGTCAGGCTGAGCCCGCAGCCTCTCCCAGGGGGTACCTGAGGCTCAGAGACCAAGCCTGGCAGTGCAGGCAGGGCTGGTGCCTTCTACCCTAGCTGGCCCCGAGTCCTCACCTTCTCACTACTGCTCGTCCCCACCGGGCAGCTCTCTCCAAATCCAGCTGGTTCCTTCTTCTGGGGAGAAATGAGGACTCTGGGGTCAGATGGGTCTGAGTTTCACTCTTGGCTTTGCTACTTTTAGTTGTGTGACCTTGGCCTTCATCTCTTCAAGCCATGGTCTTCTTGTCCACCAAGTAAGAATAACAGTAATGCCCACTGCAGGCCGTTGTGAGGTTTAGAGGAGGTCACAGTGTGTGTGATGAGTGCGGTGCGAAACACTCTCTTTGATTACAGTTCATGCTCTTGTTGACCCTTGTCTTCATACTTGTTTCAGCAGCCTGAGCCCAGGCCTTTAGCTGCTAAGTGTCCTTTTATTGGGCACCCATATCCAGCCGGTGGTGGAATGAGCTCCCCATCACTGGGGGTAATCAAGAATCTACCACATGACTTTTGTTGGGCTTTAAGCCCTGGGTGGGAGTAGTGAGGGCCAGGGTGGCTGGTCTGGAGGGTTCCCAGTCAGTTACCAAGGAGAGGTTTTTCATTCTACTAAACAGGGAGCAGGCGACTCCATGGGTTAGCGAGCTACCTGGCAATTAAAATCGGGAGAGTTTAATCTGAGGAGAGTTCCAGCTCCCTTGTTTGCCCTTTTAATCTTGTCTGTTGCCATGGGAACGGCAAGTGATTGCAATCACCAGTGTTTGTATTGTGAGCCCGCTCCCATCAATACGGCTTTTGAAAAATAAGAAATACAAATCCTGACTTCGGCGGCATGCCACTCATTACTATTCAGAACAAATGCCCGAGAAGTTCTGTCAGACGTTGCCTTCCCAACGCACGGGAAGCAATCCCTACCAGCCCAAGTCCTCGCCCGCTTCCTCTGTGCCCCCGGCAGTGAGGTGGCTCTGCCAAGGATGTGTGGGGAGGACCACCCCCCACTGCCCGGAGTATTCTGGGGGAGGAATGGCCACCCGGCTCCCCTCAGTGCTGCCTGTGGCCCTCCACTCCAACCTCGTTATTATTATGTCAGTGGCTCGTAATCACAGTACTTCCTGAAGGTGAAGAGAGAGACAGATGCTGTCCAGGGTCAGAGTCCTTGCAGAGTGATGGGTGGGAAGACCGGGTTGCCTGAACCTGCATCTGAGAAGTTGATGGCGTGTCCCGGCTTGTGGGTGCCTGCAGGGACTCAGCTGCACCCAACCCATCTTCTCCAGCCCCCAGCTGGCTTTGGCTAGATGCTCAAATCCAGAGGCCACCTGGAGGAACATCACCCCCGCCTCCTTGGAGTGGACCCTGATGCCTTCTTCTCCCCCCCATAGTCGCAGAGTAGGTTATTGAGAGTGTGCACGCGTGGGCCTGAGGCCTGGAGATGACTGATGATGGCACTTTCCTTTGAGTAGGGAGGGACTTCAGAGAGCATCTGATCCCACCCCTGTGTCCAACTGAGAATAAACTCCCGAGTGAGGAAGTCACTTGCCAGAGGTCACATAATAAGAGTGTCTCCTAGCCCCCGTCTCTTGGTTTTGTGTAAATCCAATCTCATTTGTGAGACGTGCCGCAGGGCACTTTATTTCATAAACTTTACAAAATGAAAACTGTTTTGTGTTTGAAATACACACAGGCTTTGGATCACTTTTCTTTCAAATAAGATGCAAGTTGGTATGACATTTTTTTTTAAAAATGAGTTTAATTCTAGACATCGGTACTTAGTTGATATTATGTTTTCAATCCAGAGCCACAGGCTAGGAGAAGGGAGAGACCTTTGTTGATTTCCAAAGCAGCCTTGACCTCCAGGCCTGGTTCCGGGTATCTTCTAGCCGAGTGACCCTGGGGGATCCACTTCACCTTTTGGGCCCTCGGTATCCTCGTCTGTAAAAAGGAGAGAATGGGGCTTGCCTTGTCGATCTCACATCGTGTAAGGCTTCCCATGAGCTCATGGATATGAATGCATTTTCTTAGGCGTAGAGAATTGTATTCAGATGTGGCTGGTATTGTTACAGAATTCTTAGAGTTAGGTCTTCTGATCCAGGCAGGACTAGGATTTCTCTTCTAGACCAAATGTCCACATGATCTAAGTTTTTCCTCTTTAAAAATTTTATTTTTTTCTTTTTATGGCTGTACCTGTGGCACATGGGAGTTCCTAGGCTGGGGGTTGAATCGGACCTGCAAACTGCCTGCCTACACCACAGCCACAGCAACACCGGAACTGAGCCACATCTGTGACCTACGCTGCAGTCTGTGGCAATGTAGGATCCTTAACCCACTGAGCAAGGCCAGGGATCGAACCTGCATCCTCAGAGAGACGGCCTCGGGTTCTGAACTTGCTGAGCCACGGTGGGAACTCCTAAGTTTTCACTCTTTTTGTTTGAAGGAAAATGATTCCCTTTTGATATTTTGACATTGAACTATGCTAAGATTCTCTGGGTCAGATGATAAACCAATGAAGCATGAGAAGTGTCTTCTCAGCCGCCTCCCCACGCCCTACTCAGACCTCCAGGGTCTAGCTCTACAGGTGAGCCTGGGGCTGCTTCCTTCCTTCCATCACTCATTCAACATGTATGGGGCCCTCTGTGTGCCGGGCCCTGTGCTGAGCCCTGGAATTCAATGCGAAATACATGCAACGATTCCTGCTTTGTGAGGCCTCTTTCAATTCTCTGGCTCTCCCATCAGTTCCTTGGTAGGACCACAGTTTTCAGCCTGGCAGTGTGGGTTCTCAT
Organism: Catagonus wagneri; assembly: GCA_004024745.2. NCBI lineage: Eukaryota > Metazoa > Chordata > Mammalia > Artiodactyla > Tayassuidae > Catagonus > Catagonus wagneri. The sequence goes on from PVHT020000086.1 coordinate 1,337,309, forward strand.
TTGAAAGCTTCAGAAAGGGAGCTAAACTCTTATCTTAATAACTACTTTTCAGTTTAAACTCGACTCTGATTCTTCTAGGGCTGGAGCAGTCCCAGATGGAGCACAGAGCCTGCCACGCAGTAGAGGCTGGGTGAGTATGAGTTGAACTAAATTCCCAGAGGTGGCTGGCTAGCCAAATGCCAGAGACCCATGCTTCCTTTCCACAGTGTAGCGCTGTTGCTGGGAAGTGATTGCCCAGCCAGGGACGACATTTACGTCTAGGTAAGGACCCCTGAGTGTTCATGGAAGTGACATGGGACTCTTCTGGCTGCAGGAGCCTAAGAAGTCGGTGTTCCATTGTCCGCTCCTGATCCTCTTTACCAGCTGGAAGTGGTAATCAAACTGTATGGCTCCTGGGCCAAGTCTGGCTTGCTGTTTGTTCTTGTAGATAAAGTTTTATTGGAACATGGCCATTCCCATTTGCTACTTCGTTTTTGTTAATAAAGTTTTGTTGGAATACAGCTCTCCCCACTTGCTACTTATTTGTGTAAATAAAGTCTTATTAAAACATGGCCATGCCCGTTTGTTTAATCTGTAATCTGTGCCCGCTTTCTCCCTACACTGGCAGAGTTCGGTAATTGTGACAGATGCAGTCTGGCCCACCAAGCCTGAGATATTTATCATCTGGTCCTTTACAGAAAAGGTTTGCTCAGCTTTGCCCTGAAGGATGGTGATGACATCCGATGGAGGGAACCGGGGCCCCTGAATGCTTATGTGGAGGAAACCTGTCTGCCAGCCAGGAACACCTGCTCACGTTGGACTCTTCGGTGAGTGAGAGACGATTCTTTTCATTGTGTTCAGACCTTAAATTTGTGTAGCAGCATCTGTCGTTATCCTAATCGATACCCGTGCCGTACAGGAAGTATTCTGGGGTTCTATACTGTGAGTGTCGGGTTGGCGACTGCTTCTGGATTTCTTGGTGAATTTGTATTTGAATCTGTGCAGAACCGTTTTCTGAGGGTCTCTGGTGCAACCGCAGGGTGGCAAGGAACAGAGACAAAGGCTGCTTGCCTCCAGTGCTGTGGGGAGGGCCACTGAAAACATACCCCAGGGAGAGACAGGCCTCACACAGCCACTCAGAGACAAGACAAGGAGGAGAGGGAGGCCTTCTGGGACCTGGATCTAAACCCAGGACAGGGTGTGGGGTGGGTGACAACGTGGGCTACAGATTCAGACAGCCTGGGTTTGAACCCTGCGTCTGCCACTTACTGGCTGGGGGGCCTCCGGCGAGTTCCTTCATCTCCCTGAGCCTGTCCCCTCATCTCTAAATGGGGTCGTAATGAACTTAACTTTTGGAGTTGTTATGAGAATTAACTGACCTCCACTGCTAAAGAGCTAGATATGGTTAGGGTGCTGGTGCCGGTGCTGGGAGTGGGGGCTGGCTGCACAAAGAGGACACGGAGCCCAGCTGATGGTGCCGCTGCTCCTCCAGCGGCCCAGGGCAGGCAGACCCATCCTTCGCTCCACGCCAGTTTGTCCCCGCCCTATCCCGTCACATCACGTCCTGCCCATCTTACATCTGCCCATTTCTCTCCACCTCCATCACCCCCACCTGGTCCCAGCGGCCATCACTTCCCGTCAGGGCTCTCTGTAAACCCTCCTGCCTGCATTCCCCATATCCCAGGGACCTCCCTCCAATCTCTCTTCTTCGCAAAAGCCAGAGTGAGGTCTTTACTGGGTGCAGACCTGTTCACGTTACTCCCGCCTTAAGGCCCTTCCTTATGGAGACAGAGCTTCTTGCCGTGGCCACCGGCTGTCCCTTCCTCTGTCTCTGCCTCCCTCTTCCTGCTCTTTGAATTCCCTCAGTGGGACCACTGCGAACCGCTCCTCTCCCCCCGGGGCCCTTGCATGTTCTATTCCTTCCAAGCAGCATGAAAAAACAAACAAACAAAAAAACCCCTAAACCAAAACTAAACCAACGAACAAAAAACCCAAAAAACAAAAACACTGGAAAATGAGGAGGACAGACAGGGCAACCCAGGGATCCTAGACCTGACACTCCAGGCGCCTTGGGTGAAGTGGGGAGGGGCATGAAGTGGCTCTTAGGGTGCTCAGAGGAGGGTGCTGCAAAAGAACCCTCCCTGGTGGGGGTGGGAGGGTCTGCTGGCTTGGCCCTCTCTTCTTTCCAAGACAGCCCGGTACCCCTCTCTCAGCTCACTCAGTCACAGGAGCCGAGGAAAGCCAGGGAGACAGTCTGTTGTCAAAATGACCAAGTTCACTTTGGGCATATTGAAGCCAAAAAAAAAAAAAAGCTATTTCCTAGTGTCTAAATCTCATTAAAAAAGCAATTTGGCAATCAATTACAATGCAATTTAGCCACTAACTGTTTAATTATATTAAAAAAAAAAGCAGACAAAGAAGCAGCAGAAGTGAGTTTGTTCTTCCTGCCCTCATATTTATGTGCCTGCGGAAAGTGCTTGTCTGCGGAGGGCTCTCGGGTGGAATGAGGGGCCGGCTTGGCCCAATTACCTTCCAAGTTCAACTTTCCAAGTCAATAAATTATGTCCATCCAAGGCCGTGGTATTGTTGGGGTACCCCAGACTGGGAGAGATTCATTTTTCTCCACGAGCTCCAATCCTCCTTATTCTGTCCTGCACTATAAAAATTGTATCATTTGATGTGGCTTGTATTAAAGGAACATCATTTCTATAAATTATTCTTTAATACTGTGGAAGAATGTGCCTTCTGGAACCATCTCAGTTGAGGAATTGGGAGATGAAATAGAGGTTTGAGACTACAGAGGGCTGGGGGAAATCAAAGCTTGGGAGAAGGCTGGACATGGGCAGCTCTCCTGTCCCCAGAGAGGAGGAGCTTGGGGGCAAGGCGTGGCTTCTGCACCACGTGGCTGGGTGGAGAGGGATGCGGCTCGCATGCACCCCTTATCCTGAGGGGGAGGGGCCGGGATCCCCGCAGGAGCCCTGTCGCTGGTGAAGGGCAGGGTGGAATCCAAGCCATGGACACTGACCCCACTGCTGAGTCCCTTCCTCTCACCTACCCCTCGGGCTCCATCTCACTCAGGGATCTCCGGCTCCTCCGCTTTTGCTCTCTGGTCCACGTCCGACTCCCCCACTTTTCCTGGGGGATGCTTTCCGCGCCACAACACCGCACGCACCCTCCGTGCTTCTGGCCCAGCAGGCTCCCTTACTGCCAGCGGAGGGGAATTGGACACCGAGGGCCAGAACACCTGGGTCTTTGAAAATATTCAAGGGTGGTTTGCTTTTTGCTTTTCTTTTGCCTGTTTCAAATCACGAGGGGCGTTGAGTGAAGGTCCTGTTGGGTATCAAGCGGCAGAACAGTTATAGCAGGCATGCTGCCTGCGGAAGAGGAAGCAGGAGGGTGGCTGTTCTTGTTTTTAAAAATGTCTGCACTAATGCTGCAATGCATGTGGGCTGGAAGATGCATGAAAGCCATGGATGGAAATGATGTGTTTCGGCCCCTGGTGCATCGATGGCGTGGTCGTATCTACACTTTAGGAAGATCATCTGAGCTGCGGGTGCCATGCCGGGTGGATTTGAGAGGGAGAGGGTGGAGGCCTGGGGGTTGCCCCAGAGCCCCACCCTCTGTGGGCACAGCAGTGAATCCTCTGCAGGGAAAAGCGGAGGAGCCAGCCCCCGCCCTGCCTGAACCCCTGCCGGGACCCAGCAGCCCTACCAGGAAAGGCTGTGGAACCCAAGAGGTGGCCACAGCCTCAGGGCTCAGCTCCTTGCCGGCCAGCGGTCTGCTTGGCCAGCCTTGACCACTCTGTTTCTACTTTATCTAATTCCCAATCAGTCTGGCTCTGGGCCACGCTGCCCAGACAGAACCCATAATTATGTATTGATTTCCTTCCAAAGATGCACGGCCTTGAGTTAGCGCGGCACTTCTGGGGCCCTGCATAAACACAACCTGAGGAGCAAGGGGTTTGATGTGTGTGTGTGTAGAATCAGAAGATCCTGACCCCCAGGTGGGGAGGGAAAGGCCCCGTCACAGTGACACGGGAGTGAGAACAGCTATCGCTGGGCTGGAGGTGGGAGCCCAGGACAGCCATCCCTGGGCTGGAGGTGCTGCGGCCTCTTGGGGATTCAGATGCTCCCTAAGCTGGCTGGGTGAGCAGATTGGCCGTGGAGGGGGGAACAGAACCCTGATCTCAACCTTGATCGTGGTGAAGGGAGCACAGATTCTGTGTCGATTTGTCCATCCCTGTCCCCCTCCTCCATCAGTACAGTTGTCCACGAATTCCACCCCCCCACCCGGGTGATTAAGTTTCATGGTGCTTTGCCAGATGGCATATTCTCCCACTTTCCCGGTCCTCCAGGGACTGTCAGAAACACAGGCCAAGCACTCTTACCTCGAAATTACATTAAGGAGTTTAATTAACAGAAATGACTCCATCACCCGTAGATCATACTCTAAATGCGGGTGCCACGTGCAGACACACGGAAGCTCTCGGCTGGCTCCCATTGCCACTGGGGACTCAGTTATGTCACCCGCCGCTGTCACATCAGGCTGTGATCTCCCTTCATTTCTCAAGAAAAGCTTTGTCCAGGTGGGGGGGCACAGCCTTAAAAACAGTCCCCGGCGGCACTGAATTTGTTCCTCTTTGAAGTCCGTTGGAAGTAAGTGCCTCAGGGTTAGCTCCAGATGTTGGGGCTGCCACCTTCCCGCCCTCAGGGTAGAGGCCACGAGCCATGGGTGTGATGAGCCGCTCGGCCCACCCTCCCCCGAAGGGGCTGCATCACCGGGTCTTTCCTGATTCCGAAGTGGGTGGGAAACACAGAGCCACTTACTTCATGATCTGCTGGGAGCTGCCCCTGCTCTGATCAGCCTCCTGGGTACCTCTTCCCTTTTCTTCCGTTTTCTCCGGAACCGCACCTGTGGTTCTCCTGGGTGTTGCTTAGCCTCTGGCGATGCTCCAGGGGTCCTTCCATAGTGTGCGTTTCTGGTCCGTAGCCCTGTTCTCATAGCGCCCAGTCTGATGATTCTGAACCAGCAGTACCCATCCCCAGGCGGCACCTGCCACTCTAGAATGTGGTTTGGGTTGGACCAAGGATTCAGGAAGTGCCTAGCTGTCCTGTAATGTTCTCAGCAACTTTTCTCTTATCCTGTGGGGCTTCGGATGTCCAGCCAGACCTTGAAGGTGCCAAGCTTGTTCACCCATATCTGAACCTAGAACGTAAGTACTTTTTCGCTTGGCTTTTAATCTACACCGAATAGTCCAGAAATCCAACTCTGGTGTAAATCAAGGGGATTTTGTTCTTTGCTTTGTTCTGAAGATTAGCACCAGTTGTTCACCATTTTGGAAATTATTCCGATGGTAATATGCTCGTAATATCCGGGTCACCAGTATAACACCTGCGTGTGCCTCTGCGTGTGGAGATCTGCATATGAATAGAAGAGGTCGATGACTTTACTGTGTCTTTTAGGGCAGTTGTGGCCAACATTTGTCATAGTGCATATTGAAATATGTTCTTGTCTTATTTTCCTCTCATACCTCCCTTATACTATGGTTACTGAATTATTTTAAGTTTTGAAGAATTTGAGTTTAGATTGGTTCTATTTTCTATGTTTTCATTCTAAGGATAGTAAAGGGTGCTGTGGTAGACTGTTCAGTGCCTCAGAATCCTGCATCCAAGTATGCATGTCCCTTTGCAGTGTGACTCAGCTGTTCCTTTCATTCACAGGGCAGGTCTGTTTCTCCATCTCCTGGAATCCAGGCTGGCCTTGAGTCTTGCTTTGATCAACAGGTTATGGTAGAGGGATAGTATATGACTTTGAAGGCTAGATCTTCAGATGCTTTGCAGTTTCTGGTGTCAGCCTCTTGCAATACCATCCTGAGATCACTAGGCTGGGAAGCTGGTGTAGCCTGCAAGGGGTCCCAGCTGACAGCCAGACCGATTGCCAGGCATGTGAGCAAAGCCGTCTTACATCTTGCAGGCCAGTCAACCTTCTTACGCAGGCTCATGAATGAGCTCAGTAGAGGAACATTCCAGCCAACCCATAGAAACCTGAGAAACAATAAATTCCTTTGCGTTCAGCCACCATTTTGAAGTGGTTTGTTATTTACCAGCAATTAACTGATACAAAGAACTTACAAAAAAATTTTTTTTGGATGTACAGTGGATTTGCAATGTTGTATTAGCTTCTGAAATGTAGCAAAGTGATTCAGTTATGTATATATTCTTTTCCATTATAGGTTATGACAGGATATTGAGTATAGTTCCCCGTGCTGTACAGTAGGACCTTGTTTATCTATTTTATATATAGTAGTGTGTATTTGCCAATCCCAAACTCCCAATCCATCCCTCCCCCTCCCCTCTCCTCCCTTGGCAACGAGAAGTCTGTTCTCTTAAGTCCTTGAGTCTGTTTCTTAAATACCTTCATTTGTGTCATATTTTAGATTCAACATATAAGTGATATAATATGGTATTTGTCTTTCTCTTTCAGACTTACTTAGTATGATAATCTCTAGGTCCATCCATGTTGCTGCAGATGGCATGGCTTTGTTCTTTTTTATGACTGAGTAGTATGCCATTATACATGTACCACATCTCCTTAATCCATTCATCTGTCAGTGGACATTTAGCTTGTTTCCATGTCTTGGCTATTGTCAGTAGTGCTGCTGTGAGCATTGGGGTGCATGTATCTTTTTGAATTATAATTTTCCCTGGATATCTGCCCAGGAGTAGGATTGCTGGATCCTATGGCAACTCTATAAAATATTTGTTTTTTCAAAAAATGGTTAAGAACCATTGGCCACATCAAACAACAGGTATTGAGAACCTGCTATATGCTGGATGGAGCATCACAATTCATGTCTCTGAAGAAGACACTGGCAGGCGTGGTTTATAAAGTTTGGGCCTACGTGTATGAAATGGGACCCTGTTGCCAGAACTGATACTCATGGCGAGGGCTGTGTTTTGGGATAAAGCAGAGGCTGTTAACCAAAACCCTAGACTAAGGCTTTAGCAGCAGCAGCAATGAGGACCTAGGGATGAGTAGCTGATGGGGCTGGACCACCTTTAATCTCACCTGACTCAACCCAGAATGGGCATCAGAATCTGGGAACCTTGAGCTGAGAAGGGGTGAGAGGCAGAGGCATATTCTGATCTTTAGAGGACCAAAGTTCTGGCAAATTTACAGTGACTTCCCTCATGAAATTTAAGAAACACCAGATCTAAAGTAAGTGTAAATAGGTCCAATAAAATTTTGATTTTTTTTCCCCCAAACCTACCTCCATTGTCTTTTAAAAGAAATATAAGAAAGGTCAGTTATAAAACAAAAAAATGCTTTGGGATTATTGCCAGTTCTGATCATTCTTGAATAGTTTATGTGAGAATACCTTTCATATAGATTATAATTGTGAATCCTAACAATTGTGGAAGGTAACAGTTTAAAGACACTGTAGAGTGCCCCCAAGTGGAGAGATGAGGATATTCCACCCTTAAAAGAAAGGAACTGCAGTGGAAGAGATAGATGTTCATGTTTGTGGCTTTTTCTAATGTCATTCTCCAGAATGGGCTGGCTGGGACTTAGGCAGAGGGACTCAGTCTTACTGGCTTAGAGGTCAGGGCTTACAGAGTAGGTAGAGTTTGAAGATATAAAGGCTGAGAGAGGAAGATGCCTTAGCAGGGCCCGTGAATCTGCATATACTCACCTCAAATCCTTGGATGGTCTCCGAAACGCACAAGTGTAGAGAAAATATCAGGGAGCCCCTCAAAAAGCAATAGCTACAAGGCTAAAGTAACTGAATGCAGATTATAAGGGAGGCAGAGATTGGAGTTTGCATCCCATGAGGTTAGAGAGGCTTGGAAGACCCTTGGGCTTTCCACTGGAATCCTAGAAAGGCCACATCATGGGAGTGGAGATTATGTCCCAGGATTAGGGATTTACTCTAGGACTAAGGGCATAATTGAAACAGACCTGCTTTAATAATGTGTAAAATCAAGCTAAGTGCCCAAGGTGATTAGTTAGTAAATTAACTGCCTGATAGAGCAAAAATCAACACTTATCATGGGAAACAATGCAGAATCCAGAGTCTCTACAACATGTTGTACGCATGACCAGTAGACAATTAAAATTTCCTAGACACAAAGAAACAAAAAATGTGATCAACAGTCAAAAGAAAAAACAATCAATAGAAATAGACTTCAGAATGATCCAGATGTTGAAAGTAGCCAACAAGTTTTTAAGAAAAAGCCATTAAAATTGTAATACAGAGACTCAATCTTTTTTTTTTTTTTTTTGCTTTTTTAGGGCCACACCCACGGCATATGGAGGTTCCCAGGCTAGGGGTCCAGCTGGAGCTACATCTGCTGGCCACAGCCACAGCGACATCAGATCTGAGCCACATCTGCAACCCACACCACAGTTCACGGCAAAGCCAGATCCTTAACCCACAGAGCAAGGCCAGGGATTGAACCCACAACCTCATGGTTCCTAGTCGGATTCGTTTCCACTGCCCCATGCTGGAAACTCCAGAGACTCAATCATAATGATGAACAAATGGTAGAAATAAGATTAAAAATAAGAACCAAATGGAAATTGCATTATTGAAAGCTAAAATATCTGAAATGAAAAATTTACTTGTATTTCAAACTGTGATTTGAAAATGTTTTAGTGTAATGGTGCAGTTACTGTAAAAGCAATAAAGCCAATTTAAAAATTTCAAGAGGGTGTAAGACTCCTTTTAAGAGACTTAGTACCAACTAGTGAATTACGGAGACACCTGAGATGAAGATTTCTTATTCAATTACACTGTTCTAGGAGTTCCCATTGCGGTGCAGTGGTTAAGGAATCCGACTAGGAACCATAAGGTTGCGGGTTTGATCCTTGGCCTTGCTCAGTGGGTTAACTATCTGGTGTTGCCGTGGCTGTGGTGTAGGCCAGCGGCTATAGCTGCAGTTCGACCCCTAGCCTGAGAACCTCCATATGTCGCGAGTGCAGCCCTAAAAAGCGCAACATAAATAAATAAACAAGTTACATTGTTCTAAAAACAGGAAAGAAAAATTTATTAATGGACTTAATAGCAATTGGAAAGAGTGAGTGAAACTGATGATAGATTTTACCCAATATAAAAAATAGAGGGAAAAAAGATCCAATGAAATAAAATTGAGCATGGTCTCCATGACCTGTGAGACAGTAATATCAAGTGGTCTATTGTATGTGGAATTAAAGTCCCAGGAGGAGAGAGAGACGATTGGGTGAAAAAAAAAATATGGAAAAAACAATGTCGTATATTTCCAAAAATTTTGTGAAAATGTAAACTTACAGATCCAGGAAACTCAGCTAACCCTGCAGCTGGATAAATACAAAGAAAACTGCTGCCTAGGCACATTATCATCAAACTACTCAGAACCAAAGAAATGGAGAAAACTTGATATCAAAGACAAAAGCTACTTTACATACTGGGGACCAATGATACAAATGAGAACTGACTTCTCATCAAAAGCAATGGATATCATCTGACGATGGAATGCATCTTTTATGTCAACTCAAAATTCTATATCCAGTGAAAAATATCCTTTTCATGTAATAAAAAAATGAAGGCAATATAAAGTCATTTTCAGCTAAACCAAAGATGAGCAGACCTGCTTTTCACAAAATGCTGAAGGAAGGTTTGCAAGATGAAGGAAATTTTTACCAGATGGAAACTCATATATAAAAGACAGAATGAAGCACACTGATAATGGTGAAATGTCGGTAAATATTAAAAAAACAGTATTTTTCCTTCTTTTGTGATTTTTCGAAGACAAATGACTGCGTCTAGGAAAAAGTATAGCATTCTAGCATAGGACTTATAATATACGAGCATGGGGAAAAATGACAACAGCACACAGGGTGGGCAAATGTAATTTTATTGTTACAGAGTGCTTACATTGAAAATACTTTGGGTACCCCAAGTTTGCTAGTACATGAGTACGCAGTCCGTGTGATGGGACCAGCATAGGGCAGGCAGCCCCAGCTGTGGGGGAAGAGGCAGGAGAGGGCAGGGTGCCAGGAAGCCCCTGTAGCAGATGGCCTTGCTCAGGACCGAGGTGGTCATTGGGCTTAGGGTAGAGCTTTGGTCACTTAAGACTCAAAGGCTCAAGGCAGCAGCCACATGGCCAGAGAGAAAAGCAAAAGCTCTTGAACTTTTAGAAGAGAAACTTGGAGATGATAATCTCCTCCCCTCCTTACATCTTAGAGGTGAAGAAACTGAAGCCAGGAAGGTGGACATCTCCTTGCAGAGGACTGGGTGGTTATGAACTGGGTCAGGATGTGTGCCGCTGTCTTCAGGTCCTGACCTCTGCTCTCTTCCCCACTCCTGCTCCCCAAGTCCCTCAGGGGCACCCGGGAAGGGCTGACTCCCTGGCCAGACATTTCCAAATCATCTACGGAACCTCACAGAGAGACTGCAGGATTGTAATCTCTTATTGCCCCAGAGAGCAAATAACGTGGTACCATTTACTGGAGGAAAGCATTCCCCAGAACTCCTGATACAACTAAGAACCTAGCACGAAGCCTTTATCTTGTTTCCATCAGCATGACCTGCTTGGAACATGACATTAGGCTTCTCCCTGGCACCCTATCACTAATGAGATCCGCTGTTTCGTGGGATGGGGGGAGCCACGGTGTGGGTGTGGCTGGGAGGATGCTGTTACTGGGGCTGCAGCCCAGCCGGCTGCCAAGCCTGACGTCAGAGGAGGAGCTTTGCAGTTCAGGAGGGGAAAATCCTCTAGGTCCATTTCACTCTGAGGCCGGTACCTAACTGGCTTGCTTCACTGCCTGGAGGTGCAGGATGGAGCGGCAGCCCAGGCTGGCCCTCTTTGTTCCCCACTTTTTAGCCTTGGATAGGGAAGGTGGTACAGTCAGAGGCATGTAGAGATTTCACTGAGCTTTTGCTACCTTGCTTCTCCCATCATAAATGACACATCGCATATGAAATAGGAATTTGTTTTTTGTCTTACTGTAAATAAATTGAAAGGATATTTACAATTTTGCTTTTGAAATTATCTGGTCACAAATAACTAATTTAATTTAGTGTTGGTCAAGCTTCCTCAGACGTCCACAGGAATGCTGAGGAGTCCTTAAGTTTGCAAAAGCTAACCTATACATCGTTTTCAAATGGAAGGAAGCCTTTACACGTTCTAAACATAGCTGTTAAGTGACGCCAACCTTCAAGTTCTATTTTGTAAAGTAAATATGTTATTAAATTTGATTTCGCCATTTTCTTTTCTTATTTTGGAACCAATGATTCTTTTCCAGGCCTTAATTATTTTCCTTAGGCTCTAGGCTCTCCCCCATCACATGTCGTGAATAAAATGACCTTGTGGGAAGAAGCCAGGAACCTGGGCTCCCATCTCAGTTCTGTCACTTGTTAGCTGGTCACCTGGATGAAGGCCTGGCCCCTTTTGAACCTTCCTTTCCTCAGTGGGACATTGAGGAGCAGAGTGTGGCAGATGCCACATGCTCTCTTCCCAGGTGCCTTTTGGGACCAGGCTGGATGGCAGGTAGAGCCAATTCAGGTGAGTCTAGAGCTTTGACAGAGAGAAGCTGGTAGCCAAATACCCCCTGCTTGGCACGTGAGGGGTTAAGCAGGCTGGACTGCAATCCCAGAGCTGGGGCCTCCGTTGCCAGAGCAACAGGTGCCTTCTCTGAGCATCTGTGACTCAGATGGGTGTGGGTTTGTGAGTGGGCTTCGGCCACACGACTTCCTGCCTGTGACGCTGGCTGGCAAGCAGCCTGAGTCACAGCCGAAACTTCTCCTGCCCCCTGCAGGGGAGGGGGCTGCTTCCTGCCGTCCCTGGGCTTGTGCCCCAGGCGGGCACCTGCCCCTGCTCCTGGGTGCTGGCACTGCATGGGAGAGGGTTGTGCAGCTGCTGAGAGCTCCGGGTGCAGCAGCAGCAGGGCCAAAGGATGGGAACAGCCAGAGCTTCCCCCAGACCCTTGCAGGCTTTTAGGGGTGCGCAGGATGCAAGGCCCACTGCTTGGTCCCTCACTACAAAGGCAGGAATCTCTGCTGCCCACCCCCCTTCCCAAAACACCCTATGGCAGCCATGCAGACTCTCTCAGCAGTTCTCCAACATCTGCTTTCCTGTTCCCATGCTGCTGTTCATCCCTTTTCCTCCTGCTTTGCTCGTCCGGGATCTGGCTCCTGACCACGTCCATTTCTCTGTGAAGACACCTTTTCCTCTTCACCCTCATAGCTCTACGCTCCGCTCTCTGTCCCAGGCCTTACTCCTGTCTTGTCTTAAACTTTGACCAGCTCTGCCTTATCTGCTTTGGAAAAAGTCCCTAGGAACCTTTTGGGTCACAGGTTGCGGGGTGTGTTACCGTTCACCCAAACTAATTTTCCTTTTTCCTGGCCACACAGTGGGACTACATTTCCCAGCTTCCCTTGTGGCCGCAATTGCCCTAACGATCGATTGTTCTAACCACCGGAATGTGACAGAAGATGTGTGTGCACTTTCTGGACTAAAACTCTCTTTTCTTAATCAGTGTTATGAAGGTATAATTTACATATGATGAAAGGCACCCTTTAAAAGCATACAATTTGATGGATACCCCGCTACTGGGATAATGTAGACCTACCACCACCGCTGTCACCTTACACAACGTTTCCATCATCCCCAAGGTTTTCTCGCCTTGGCAGTAGGCCCCTCCCATCCCCAGGCAACCACAGATCTGTTTTCTGTTACTTTAGAATGGTTTGCATAGTCTAAGATTTCAAATAAATGGAATCATACAACACGAAGTCATCTGCTGGCTACTTTGGCTTAACGTAATCTTTTGAAATCTATTCATGTCGTGTGTAGCAATAGATTTTTTTTGTTTTTTTTTTAAATCCATTGTATGAATCTGCCTTAATTTGTTCACTCATTACCTGCTGGTGGACGTTTGGTTTGTTTGTAGTTTGAGGCTATCAGGGATCAGGCTGCATGCACATTGGTGTCAGTCTCCAGGTGAACATGTATTTTCTAGTCTCTTGGCTACATGACTAGTAGTGGAATCGCTGAGTCATCTGACTGTGTGTGGAACTGCAAGAAACCTCCAGACTGTGTTCCGCAGTGGTAGTACCATGCTGCATCCAGCCCTAGATGAGTTCTTGCTATTCCACACCCCCACACTTGATACTGTCAATCCCTTTAATGTTAAACATTCCTGTAGGTGTGTCATGCCATCTCCTTGTAGTTTTAATTTGCATTTTCTTGATGACTAATGCTATCAAGCATCCTTTGACGTACTTCTTGGTCATACGTATATCTCCTTTTGTGACCTTTTTAAACACTTTTGCCCATTTAAAAATGTCTTCTTATTCCTGGCTTCTAAGAGTGCTTTCTGTAGTCTGGATGCAAGCCCTTTGTCAGATATATGGATTTCAAAAATGATCTCTTTGTGACTTGTCTTTTCATTTTGTTAATAGTGTCTTTTGAAAAAGAGACCATGTTCATTTTAATGCAAACCAGTTCATTAGTTTGTCCACTTTTTTCTTTGACGGTTTGTTCTTTTTGTGTCCTGTCTAAGGAATCTTTATCTGCTCCAAGGTCATTGGGTCAAAAACTTAAAAAAAAAAAAATTGGATGTGTCTTTCTTGCCTCCTTCTTCCTCATCTCTTGGTTGGAATCAGATGATAACAAGGACCCGGGAGGATGGAGAAACCGTAAGATGCAAGGAGTCTGGGATCTAATCACTGCACAAAGAGGGGTCACCACCCAGGACCACCTTGCTGGGCACACAGGGCGGAAAGGAATGTCTGTTGTGTTGGCGTCATTAACATTGTGGGTCTGTTTGCTATGGTAGGTCTGCCTGCCTGGAACTTGTATTTCTCCAGCTGTGCAGATAAAATGCTTAGCCCCATAATCCATCCCCCGAGGAAGGTACTGCCAATGATTAAAGGGCCACTGCCACTCAACACTCCTCTCTATTCGTAAATGCCCTCGTTTACCTTCTCCAAAGAGGCCTGATGATAAACTCGAAGGAGGATTCACACACATCTTCACTGAAGTGTTATAACGTGGTGCCTAAATAGCACGGAGCTGAGTGAGATGGGACAGATCAGGTGCTGTGTGCTCCCTCACTCCCTTGTCCACGCTCAGCGGAGAAGGACTATTTTAAAATGTTTTCATTTTCCGTTCTTTTTTGTTGTTGTTGCTAGTACATAGATCAATAATTGATTTATTTTTAGGGCTGAACCTGTGGAATATGGAGGTTCCCAGGCTAGGGGTCAAATTGGAGCTGTAGCTGCCTGCCTATGCCACAGCCAAGCAACACGGAATCTGAGCTGTGTCTGCGACCTACACCACAGCTCACAGCAATGCTGAATCCCCAACCCACTGAATGAGGCTGGGGATCGAACCTGCATCCTCATGGATACTAGTCAGATTCATTTCCGCTGTGCCGCAAAGGGAACTCCCAATTTTATTAGTCTTTTTCAAAAAACAACTCTGGCTCTGCTGATTTTCACTGTTGTTTGTCCAATTTTTATGTAATTGATTTTCTCTCATCTTATTGTTTCCTGATTTCTGCTTACACTGAGTTTCATTTGCTCATCTTTCTAAGGAAGCTTAGGTCTTTGATTTTTGTGCCTTTTTTCTTTGCTAGTATAGGCATTAAAATGTTCTTCTAACCTCTGCTTTAGCTGTATCCCCCAAATTTTGATGTTTTGCTTTCATTTATCACTCAGTTTGAAATATTTTCCAATTCTCGTTATTATTTCTTCATGACCCATGGATTATTTAAAAGCATTTTGTGGCTTTCTAGATGGCTTACTGTTACTACTTTTAAATTCATTTTCATCCTATTGGATAATAAATTTTTATAATTTCAATCTTTAAAAATTCTTTTGAGATATGTTTTCTGGAAAAATAGTTGGTCTGTCTTGTTGAATATTCTTTGTATACTTGAAAAGAATGTGAATTCTGTTGTTAGGTGATCTCTAAATGTCAGTGAGGTTAAGTTGGTGGATAGTATTGTTCAAATCTGTATTCCTACAGGTATCGTAAGTGTGAGGATGGATTAGGAAGCCCTGTTGTGTTTTGGGAGGATTAGCTGAGGAGAATTTATTGCAAGAAACTGATTGCTTGATGTGTTTAATTCATCTGATTGCTATGGGCCCATTGTATGTCTTTTCTGTCTCTAGGGAGCTTAAGGAGAGCAGCTAAAATATTGCCCTGTGATTAAGTCTGCCTAGTGTCCCCTTTAGAACTGAGTGTGCTCAGGGAGGCAGGATCTGCTCTGGTGTCTTAGATGAGGGACTTGATTGGCTCTGTGAAGAGCATGCTCATTGGGCAGTGAGCGTTAATGCTCCTTTTAACTGTTCAGCTCTGATGCTTGATATTCTTGTCCTATGTGACTGTTGGGGTCCAGCAGTCGTTACAGTTTTATTGCCACAGCATGGTAGAGTTTAGAGTTATCAAAACCAAGCATTCAGAGAGTTCCTGTTGTGGTGCAGCAGAAATGAATCTGACTAGTATCCATGAGGATACGGGTTCGATCCCTGGCCTCACTCAGTGGGTTAAGTATCTGGCATTGCCATGAGCTGTGGTATAGGTCACAGACATGGCTCAGATCCCGTATTGCTGTGGCTATGGTGTAGGCTGGTAACTATAGCTCCGATATGACCCCTATCCTGGAAACTTCCATTTGCCTCGGGTGCCGCCCTAAAAAACAAAACAAAAAAACCCAACTAAACAACCCCCCGCCAAAAAAAGCCCCTCACGCATTCATTGTTCATATGGGAAAACTGAAGCCTGGAGAATGACAGGGAGCTGATCAAGTTTACACTGTCAGTTGGTGCCAATACAAGAATAACTCTTCAGCTCTCTTTGTTGTCCATGACTTGGCCCATTATAATATTTCAGCGGTGGGCTAGTATCTGAGACAATCCACTATGGCTGGTTTTCAGACAAAGAGGATCAAGTCGCAGGGTTCCTCTCTGGTTTCTCCTTTGAAGAAACCTCTCCTTTTTCAAGCTCCCCATGAGGAGAGCAGGTGGGAGGAGAGGAGAATGGCCATGGCCGTCTTGCTGTCTCTTGGTGGTGACAGCACCCCCGTGAATTGTTTCCACTCGAGACTGATTTATTTGAGGCTGAGGTCACAGTTTGGGGACAGGAGCAGTGGGGAATGCTGCCCAGAGATTTGTGGCTTAATTGCCCTGAGTGATTGGGAAGGAGAGGAGGAGAAGAAAATCCTTTAGGGGAATGGGTAATTATTTGTGTACAGAAATCATATTGCGCTTGTTGCAAAATATTTGCAAACTGTCATGTATCGGCGGGCGAGCATGCATACGTGCATGTTTTAGTTACAGCAATTTATTCAGCCTATCTCTCAATCTGTCGGAAAGTGGTGTTGCCATGAGGGCCTGACGGTTTGTTTTTTCTGCTTAAGCGAAATGTAAATTATCTGGCCCATTAATATCTGGGTGCTTTAATCCATTATTAGAGGAGAAAAGTAAAAATCCTGCACCAAGATGAATGTTTGCTTTTAAGGTGATTAATAGTGCACAGCCCCCGGCTCATTCATCACCTTGCCAGTGGCCTCAGATGGGAAAAGAAGGAGGGAAGCAGAACGGGGATATTGTGGGTCTGCTGCTCAGCGCCTCCCCCAAGGGACCCCTTTCATCATCCCCGCCCCTAGAGCCCTCCCTAGCTCCCTAGTGCCTTTGTCATCCAAGCCAAACTTCCAGCTCTCAGTGAACTGGTCCCATCCTTCCTGCCTCCTGCAGTCTGGGGCAGGGGAGGTGTCTGTGCTCACAGGGAATTTTCTCTGCGGACAAGAGTGGCTTACGGAGAGGAATCAGTACCTTCAAGAGAGTGAGGAGAGGGTGTTAGACTGGGGGCGGGGGGGGGGTGGGGAGACTGCAAGGATGGTCTGAACCAGGAGAGGGAGAAGTTGATGTATTGGGCTGCGTGGTCCAGGAATGCTTCCTGGAGGAGGTGGGCTACAGCTGGATCTTGGGAAATGAGAAATCAGTAGATAATCATAATTGAAGATACTGCTTATTGAGCACCAGACATCATGCTCAGAGCTTCTGGTATATTCTTGCTACTCCATCTCACAGCCCTGTACAGTAGGTATGTCATCCTCTCTTTATAGATAGAAAATAGGCTCAAAAAGGCGAAGGCACCTCTCTGGCGTTACGCAGCGAGTGAGGGGCAGTTTGAGTTTCTCTGTGACCTTCCAGACCCTGTCTGTAATTGGATCGCCACATTTTCCTCTGAGATACTTAGTTCCTTCTTAGCGCTCACTGCACTCTGCAGTTCTTTTCTATACCTTTTTGTATAAAGGTTTAATATCCATACTGGGGTCCCTGATGTAACATGGGCCTCACTGGGTAGGGTCCTGTCTGCCCTGACCCCTGCTATCCATCAACATTTATTTTTAAGGATTCTTTTTTTTTTTTGGTATTTTTTAAAAATTAAAGTGTAGTTGATTTACAATGTTGTGTCCATCTCTGCTGTACAGCAAAATGATCCAGTCATATATATATATGTGTGTGTGTGTGTGTGTGTGTATACATATTCTTTTTTCATATTATCTTCCATCATGTTCTATCACAAGTGATTGAATATAGTTCCCTGTGCTATACAGTAGGACCTCATTGCTTATCCATTCTAAATGCAATAGTTTGCATCTTTTAACCCCAAACTCCTCGTCCATCCCACTCCCTCTTCTTCCCCTTCGGCAATCACAAGTCTGTTCTCCATGTCTGTGAGTCTGTTCCCGTTATATAGAGAGGTTCATTTGTGCCATATTTTAGATTCCACATGTAAGTGATATCACATGGTGTTTGTCTTTCTCTTTCTGACTTCATTTAGTATGAGAATCTCTAGTTGCACCCATGTTGCTGCAAATGGCATGATTTTGTTCTTTTTTATGGCTGAATAGTATTCCATTGTGTACATGTACCCCATCTTCTTAATCCATTCTTCTGTCAGTGGCATTTAGGTTGTTTCCACGTCTTGGCTATCGTGAATAGTGCTGCTGTGAACATAGGGGTACCTGTATTTCTTGAATTATAGTTTTGTCTGGATATATGACCAGGAATGGGATTGTTGGATCACATGGTAATTTTATATTTAGTTTTCTGAGGAACCTCCATACTGTTTTCCGTAGTGGTTGTACCAGTTTACATTCCCACCTACAGTGAAGAAGGGGTCCCTTTTCTCCACACCCTCTCTAGCATTTGTTATTTGTAGACTTATTAGTGATACCTCTTCTGACTGGTATGAGGTGGTACCTCATTTTAGTTTTGATTTGCACTTCTTTAATAATTAGTGACGTTGATGAGCATTTTTTCATGTGCCTGCTGGCCATCCATATGTCTTCTTTGGAGAAGTGTCTATTTAGGTCTTCTGCCCATTTTTCGGTTGGGTAGTTTTTGTTGTTGTTGTTGAGTTGGTGTAAGGATCCTTGAGTCCTCATTTGGGATCAAGTGTCTCCAGAGAGGGTTTCTCTTTATTTGCTTTTGCAGTGCCTGGGAGTGCTCCTTGCGGTTTTGGGGGCCTTACAGGTAGAGTCTTTTAGATCTCAAAGTTGTAGTTTTCCCCCTTCAACCAATGCCAGGGTTAAGATAGATGAGTTTCCTTGCTGTCTCTTTGTGGAGATCCTGCTTTATTTCTTACTTTCTGCATGTGTAGCCCTTTGGGATCTCAGCTTTAAGTAGGGATTTCAATCAGAACTCCTGCCTTGGGCTGTGGTTGGGCTTTATCTCCTGTCCCCGGAACCTCCTGCGGTCTTCAGTGAAGAACTTCAAAGTCTCTGGGGTTTAGCAGAAAGCCTCGGGGAGAAAGCTGACTTTAACACTCATTTTCTTTCCAGACTTCTTATTTCCCTTTGTTTAAGGGTTTTGCAGATTTCTTACTTTTGTGCCAGCTCAAATGCATTTAACTAGATTAAAAAAAATTTATCCAGCCATTTAGTAGTGTCAGTCAGGAGAGGGCCCTTTAGGGGAAATCAGATCTACACTGCTGTTAGAAACAAGCCATCAGGTTATTCTTTATAAACTCAAGTTAATTTCTGATTAAAACCGCCATTGACTTTGTCACCTTTCTATTTGGGTCTCCCTTTTTCTTCCCTCCTTGAGTGGGAGGGCAGGGCTCTGTGGCTTCACTGCATGGGTGCGGTGCAGGGCGTGTCTAGTCCCAGCCTCCTTTTCCCACATGGACAAAGGGGGACCTGGTCCACCTGAACGACCACCACCCCTTAGGCCTTAAGACAATGTGGAGTCTGGTAACATGGGCCAGAAGTTTTGTACCTGTTTAGGGGGCTGTACCAACACCTGGCCAGGGCCCGGAGTCACAGAGGAGAGCCTGGTGGGCAGCGGGCGGTTTAGGGCTTGACTTGAGGGCCCGGGAACCTGGCAAGTGAGCAATCTGAAGGTCAGAGAGTCCAGCCTATGGCCTGCGGGGCAGTGGGGAGGGGACTGTTCCAAAGAATCATGCATTGCTGGTTCAGGCAAGTGAGCACAGAGTCTGCGGTAACTGGGGATGTGGCTGGGAAGGGGTTGGGGTGGGGATGGGGAGAGAGATGCCTTTATTAGCCTCTGGGGCTCTTCAGAGGTAGAAGCAGGATTCACACTGCAGGTGGCAGGTGTCCTCATTCTCCCCTCCCCCTGCCACCCCGTCCTCTCTCCCCTTCCCCCTCTTCCCTCTGTCATTGCCTTATCACCTTCCTTTATCTTACAACAGCCATTCAGTTTTTACTTACTTAAAAATAATGTTCATTTTTCTTTATAAAAATAATAAATGTTCGTTATAGAAAACTTAAAAAATGTAGAAAAGTACAAGGAGGTAATTAATGCTTTTATCCCTAATCCCATCTACTGTTATTGACAACTGTTATTTATATTTTTGCTGTATGTATTCATATATTTACCACATTTAAACAATACACACATCCTTTAATCATTTATATTACAAAATGGGACTGTACTCTGTGGCACTATTTTATAGACTGCTTTCAACCCCATTTAATGATCTATTATGAAAAATTACAAATTCCCATCATGGCGCTAGGGAAATGAATCCGAGTAGATGAGGTTGCAGGTTCGATCCCTGGCCTCGCTCCAGTGGGTTAAGGAACTGGCGTTGCCATGAGCTGTGGTGTAGGTTGCAGATGCGGCTTGCATCTGGTGTTGCTATGGCTGTGGCGTAAGCTGACAGCTTGTAGCTCCGATGAGACTCCTAGCCTGGGAACCTCCATATGCTGCAGGTGCAGCCCTAAAAAGCAAAAGAAAAAAAAAAAGGGAAAATTAGGTCGTGCCAAGCATTCTTGGAAAAGATTAGTTTGAGTGGCCTGTGCATTCCATTGTATAGATGGGAATATCAGGTATTAATCTAAGTATTATATTTTTTTTATGTCTCCCTATCTCTAATTTTTCAGTTTTATAAATAATTTTTGATGGACCCAGTTGTGCACACATTCTTATGTGTATCTATGATTTTTTTTACTCAGCGTGTATTGATGTAAAGGAAGTTGCCAGTTAATTTTTTGAGGCTTTCGATAATCATAGAGTGCTCTTCTACAATAATGTAAGATATATTTATATGTACATACGTCACATCAAATGCCAAAAATATTGTGTTCTGCAAAATTGTGCACTAAAAATGACATGACTTCTGGGAAAACCATGGTTAAGGCAGATGGCTCAAAATTTATGTTATGTTGTAACCGCAACACTCACAAAAAAATAATAACCCTAATAAAAATGCTATTTAAAAATTAATTAAATTTCTAATAAATAAAGCAACAATGTTACCTCGAAAAGTCACTGGCTGGAAAGGGGTGTAAGGAAGGATAGGAGATGAGATGCTGAATTACAGAGACAAGGACAAACTGCTTCAAGAGGCAGCATCACCACATAATAAGCACTTTCAAGGCAGAACAAGCATCTAAACCCAGCCATGGGGACGAGCACGGGTGAGTGGGTATGAACTTAACCCCCTAGGGCTTCCTGAGCTCAGCTGTGAGTGTCCTTTGAGTTCAGCTGCTAGTTCGTGGTGGCTTAAAACATAACCTTCTGGGAAGCATTGCATATGAACCGATGCAACCTCTGGCTTCTAGTTACATCCTTACCTTTTCTGCCAATTGCATCTGACCTCATTCTCGTTACAGAAGCATATGCTGCAGCAAACAGGCTCGGATTGCAAAACTGCAGTCCAGTAAGATTGTACAGTATACGTCCACTGTTAGGGTGCAGAAGTCCTTAATTGGAGTCTGCCCAACCCTGAGTCTTGGGGTCCTTTTAAATGTTGCCAGTTTAAATAGATTAAACATGGGATCTCATTTTAAAATGTGCCTTTTTTATTACCGGAGAATTAGACCATTTTTGTATGTTCCTTAGCCAATTATATGACCTCTGTGGATTGTGAGGGCCTGCCTGATGCCCGTTTTTCTATCAGAGTGTTTGTATTTTTCTTATTGATCTTTCTTTATATATGAAGGTTATTAATCCTTTTTTTTCCCTGTCATAATTATGTCAGATATTTTTCCCAGCTTGTCATTTGCCTTTCAGTTTTGTTTATGATTCTTTTGAGGTACGGAAGTTTGAAAACGTTGTCATGAAATCTATAACTCTCTTCTTTTGCTATTTCTTCCATTGTTCAATGCTTAAAAAATTCTTCCCTGTTCAGCAGTTTAATGTTTATAAATATTCTCTCCCAGATTTGTTGTTTCCTTTTTTACTTTTAATTTTAAAAATTAATCTTGAACTTATTTTGATAAATAGTGTGATGCAATGATCTAATAATTTTCCCTGTATTCAAGTTTTCCCCAATATTAAAACAGTGCATGTATTTCTATAAGCTTCTGATACTTCCTATAGCATATATTAATCTCTTTTTATTATCAGCTAGGACTGTGTCAGATTGACATATCCTATTTCATTGATCCCTATGCCAGTACCCCTATTTTAGTTGTGGTAGATTTATCTGCTTTGTGTACTTAAATATCTCAGAGTGCAATCTTTCTGTACTCACTTTTCACTCAAAGTTTTCTTAACTAAAGATTTCACTGGTTTCTTCTTCCAGATAAGCTTGATTCTCCTTTGGAAAATTTTATTAGAGTTGTGTTAAACCAGGAGTCAGCATACTTTGTTTTGCAGTGGATCAAATACTAAATATTTCAGGCTTTGTAGACCACATTTAGTCTATATTTTCACCTCCTTTTTTTTTTTTTAACAAATGTGAAAGATAAAGACCACGATTCAAGGATTGTAGAAAAACAGGCTGTGAACTGGATTTGTGGGGTTTTTTTGGCCGTCCCATGACATATGGAACTCCCAGGTCAGGGATCAGATCCGAGGAGCCACAGCTGTGAACTAAGCCTCTGCTGAGGCAACACCAGATCCACTGTGCTGGATCCGGGGTTGAACCCACATCCCAGAGCTGCCAAGACACTGCAGATCCCATTGCGCCACAGCAGGAGCTCCTCCTGATTCCTAATTTAAACCCATTGTATGAGGTTGCCAGGGCTGCTGTAACAAAGCACCATGAATGGGGTGGCTTAAAACAACAGAAAGTTATTGTCCTGTAGTTCAGGGTGTTAGAAGTCTGGAAGCAGTGTGTGGGCAGACCTGTGCTGCCTCTACAATCGGTAAGGGAAGCCTTCTTTGCCTCTCTCTGGCTTCTGGGGCTTTGCTGGCAACCTTTGGTGTTCTGTATCTTGTGGCTGCTTGATTCTGTTGCAACATGGCATATAATTTTAAACTTATCTTGCCACTATTTGTGTGGGAATTTATTTTTTATTTTTAAAAAGTATATATTTTTTTGCATAGGAATTTAGATCTACCTTCCTAAGCAAGCTCAATCTTTAGTTTTTTTTTCTTTTTATGCTATGTTAAGTGTTATCAAGACCATACTTCCTCCATAGAATGAAGAGCTTAGTGTTCCATATTTGTCTACATGGTAGGAGCAGTTTATATAGTATGGGAATTATTGCTTCCTGGCAAGTATGTAAGAATTCACCAGTAAAACCACAAGGTCCTGTGGCCTTTTTTTTGGTAGATAATTTTTGGATAACTCTACATTTCCTACCTGGCTACTAGTAGCTCCTCTCAAGTAGACTGATTCAGACCTGAATCCTTAGAAAAACCAACTCAGAGCTCTTAAAATGCTCTCCTGTACCTGGATGCCCAAAGGTGCACATGTACCTCTGACCCTGAACTCAGAGAAAGGACTTGAGATCAAACTGATGGGCTGTGATATGGGAGTTCCCTTAGCGAAATAAATTTATTGATGCAAGGTGTCAGGAGTTCACCTGCAAGGGCACTGGGCTGGCTGTTACTGACCTGGATACATCTATGTATATTGGGATAAGTATGCAGTGATCAGAGGAACAGGCATGAGAGACTGAGTGTGTCATACTCTTCAGTGGTTGGGACCTCCAGCAATCACTGAAGTAGCAAAGTGGGACCAAGGGCTGCTGGCACCAGCTACCCTCTTAGCCTTCACAAGAACCCTCCAACGCAGGCAGCCATCTTTCCAGTCCAGCCTAGCACTCAGGGGCTCACCTGTCTCAGCATCACTCTAGACCATGTTTCCAGGCTGCCCACAAGGCACGGAGCACACCTGCTGCCACTGGGTACCCACAGGCGATGCCATGTGGAACAGTTCATTAGAGTATCGGATTTCTGGCCACTCTTTGGAGCTGCTGCAATCCAATATGTTTTCCCATATGTTTGAACCTTTCTGCAATTCTTCCATCTGTTTCTTGGAAATGTGAAGGAATTTAATGATCTTTTCTGGGGTTATTAAACCGACAGCTGTTGTCATTAATAGAGGACATTCTTTACTGCAGTGAAGAAACGCTAGTCATAACTTTAGCCCGTCGTATGTGCTCTTGTTAATGCCTGGAGCGTTTGTCTCAAGACTGGGGTTATGAACACGGGGGGGGGTTCGGATGCCAGCTTTGAATATGATTCATCTTCAGTGTGAGAACACCCTCACTTCTTTTTTGTACTCTAGGCAGCTTTTGAGGCAAAATGTATGATTGGCAAAAAAACAAAATCCAAGCTGCCGCCAGCCGTTGGCTTTCTTTGAAAATGAAGGAGCTTGAGTGCTAAAAAGGAAAGATTACATTTTACTGTGTGTTTCAAATTATGGTTCATTTTCTAGTAGAATGTGAGAGGCAGAAGGAAACCAACTTTTATAGTTTGAATTGAAGGTTGTCTACACTGTCATAGAAAGGGCTTGGGCACACACAGCAAAACAAGGAGGAGAGGGCTACCTGGTGACCTGACCTCCACCTGCCCCATGGTGGAGAGGGTTTTGCTGACTGACAGCCTTAAGGATTGATCTTTGGGGCTGAAATATCCTCATAGAGTCTGCTGGCAGAAGGATGGAAGAATTTCTTATCTTGCCAGATAAGATTCCAAGATGCAGGAGGTGGTGGCTGAAATGGAGAGGGTGATACGGAATCTGGGGATGACAAGGCCCAGCCATCCTGGTAGGTTCTCCAGGGGGGAGTCCTGGCAGAGTGGAGCAGACAAAATCCTGTTTAGACCCCATTCCTGAGAAGCAGGGGTACAAATGGCCAGTGATCAGAGAAGGAACCAGAAAGGCCACCTCTTCAAACTTGATGGCATTTGTCACTGGCCCCGGGTCCCAGTTATCCTCCCACCTCCACCACCACACCTGCCATCTAGACCCATCAAGGGCTTATAGGTGGAGGTGAGGGCTTAGCGGTTTGCTCTGGATCTTAGATCTGGTCAGTGAGGAGAATCTGAAGTATGTGCCCTAGAGCCTGACCCGTCAGGATAGTGAATCTGCTTTAGTGCCTGTTGCCTGAGGGTCCCGCTTGCTCAGGGAATGAGGAACCAAAAGCCACAGCAGGAAGCTGAGTGTCCAGCAGTTGGGAAAGGAGGTGGGGAAGGGAGGGGACAGCTGCCACCTTAGAGTCACGGTTGTTCTCCTTCCCTCATGATAGAAGGTCTCCTCTGAAGCCTCATTCATCACCTCTATGAATCAGTGCCTCTGTGTACTGACATTTTGATAGGTCCCGTCCCCGCAGAGCCTACAGCCTAGCGGGGAGACAGACATTCAGGCCACGTGGCGCCACCTTGTGGTCACTGCAGAGGAAGGGCACACACAGGGTACCTTGGGGCATGGAGAGGGGCAATGGGGTGAGTCCGGGAAAGCTTCCTGGAGGAGGCTGCATCTCAGCTGGGTGTGAGAGGACTAGCGTGATTTGATGAGTCCACAGCAGGTGGGGAACGTTTTGAGCAGAAAGGACAGCGAAACAAAAGCCCCTCAGCGAACCAAAGACTGGAGCTGGGATGTAGGGTGTGGGCTGGGAGCAGCCAGAGATGAGGCTGAAGAGGGCAGAGTGTGAAATAAATTCTTGGGTGTGCTCTGTGACTCAACGTTACCTAATTTTCAAGGCTTGCGGTTGAAAACCACGTTCATAATTTACTGCGATTTCCCTGTCGGCGTCACGCTCTGTCCTTTATGCCAATTAGAATATAAACATCTAGCAAAGTGCAAAATAAATGGGATGTGGGGAGTTTGCTTATGAACTGGCTGCTCTGCGTGGAGATGCAGTAGCTTCCTAGCGTCTCAGTGTCTTCTGGCGGAAAAGAGAGAAGAAACCAGCTCTTGGCATGGTTGCGTTTGTCACCATCGGGCACTCTCCAGGGTCCGTCATTTAGGGGCAGCTCCTCTGCAGAAGGAAGTCTGTCCTGGGATGTTTCACATCTCATCTTCTCCCAGAATGACGGACACAACGACTGCCTTACAGTGTTTCTCTCTCTCAAGTTTCCAGATGGTTTTGTCCTAGCGATTTGTAACCGGGCAGAAGCTGGGGCCCAGATGTTTCTGGTTGGAAGATTCAGACAGCAACATCCCCCGCACCCCCCATCTGCTTTGTAGTCTCTGAATTGCGTGGGGGGGGAGGGTTGAGAGGCCTCCTGGAAACCCCCCCCCCCCGGTTTCCACATGAAAAAATCGCCTGGGAGGAATTAGAGACATCAAATAAAAAATATCCTGGGGAGGGATTTAGAGACGTCAAAAAAAGGCTTCCCCAATCCAAGCAATACTTGGATCCTCTTTTAAAATAAAAATATTTTTGGAGCTCCTGTTGTGGCTCAGCGGGTTGAGGACCCGACGTAGTATCCATAAGGATGCAGGTTCGATCCCTGGCTTCGCTCGTTGGTTTAAGGATCTGGTTTTGCCGCAAGCTGTGGCATAGGTTGCTGATGTGGTTGGGATCCGGCGTTGCTGTGGCTGTGGTGGAGGCTGGTGGCTGCGGCTCCGGTTTGACCCTTAGCCGGGGAACTTCCATATGCCCTCAAAAGGAAAATTCAATAAATAAATAAAGAAAATATATTTTCAAAGAATTCTCCCCCACTTTTGTTGACTCCGGTGATTTCTACTCTAATGTTACTTAAATATGTACCAACATGAAGGCTGGAGTAAAATCCTTCTGCTTATAGCTCTCTTATGACTATAAAAGCAAAACAAATGGACAAATTATAGAATGGCAAACTATGAAATCAATAAAATTCAAATTAACAACATTAATTTAATGGGATGTCATTTCATGAAACCCGAATCACCTCACTCCCCGTGAGCCAAGCGGGCCGTGCAGCTCTTGTGAGCCTGGTGGGTGGGCCCGGGCTGCTCTCCACTCCGCTCTGTCACAGCTCCGTGGGAAGGACGTCCTTGGCCCAGATGCATGATCTACAGAGCACGCCTGCCTCTGTCCCTTTCCACGTAGCCTGGTTGCCTTGCGTTCTCCCAGCTGGAGACGGTGACATGTATCTCGGTGGGCTGCCCCAGCGCCTGGCACGGAGAGATGCCCGGTAAATGTTCGTTGTACTGACCTGGAATTCCTAGTCTGCTGGGATGGTTTCAAATTCGGGCTCTCCCAAGGCTTGCACTGCTGTGTTTCCGGGGTTCAGCATCCTGTTCTCATCGGGGCAGCCCCCAGGTGCACCCCTCTGCCTCTCAAGCCCTCCCCTCTGCAGAGCCTCTGCTACCCATTTTAGCCCTGGACAGTGACCGCTCTCCACCTTCCTGGCCCTAAGCGGTCAATGCTGCCTCGGTCGGCGAGTTCCTCTGTTCTCTTTTGGGCTTGCATCCCTCTCACCTGGATTTGAGATGTGACCCAAGGGACAACCCAAGGGACTTTGTCCTGCTCCCGCTTTCTCATTGACCCCACAGACGAGTGGCATGGCCTCTCCCGTTTATCACCGTGAACCTGCTCTTCTAGGGCAGCAAGACGTGTGTGTGTGTGGGGGGGGTGACGTGGGGGGGTGACATTTGCTATTTAACCACATCCTGTCCATTGCTGTTGGTGGTGGGACGGTAGTACTGGGACTCATCTTATGCCTGCCTGCCTTCCTTCTTTCCTTCCCTTCCCTTCTTCCTCTCTTCCTCTCTTCCTCCCTTTCTCTCTTTCTCTTTCTTTCCTTTTTTCTTTTTCTTTTCAGGGCCACACCTGTAGCATGTGGAAGTTCCCAGGCTAGGGGTCGAATCAGAGCTGCAGCTGCTGGCTTACGCCATGACCACAGCAATGCTGGATCTGAGTTGCATCTGTGACCTATGCCACAGCTCATGGCAACGCCAGATCCTTAACCCACTGAGCGAGGCCAGGAATCGAACTTGCGTCCTCATGGACACTATGTTGGGTACTTAACCCACTGAGCCACAACAGGAACTCCTGTGGCTTTCTTTGCAGGACAGACACACTTAAAAAAATTAGTATGTCATTGAGATAAGTAAGAATAATTTTCCAAGTGTTTTTTATTTGTGCTTTGTATAAGACTGAGAAAATATCAGCCATTCATCTCAAAAAAATGCAAAAATGATTATGGTTTATATTTGGGGTGGATTGGGGGGGCTGTTGGCCATTAGAGACAGTGCTAAGCCCTTTCCAATATGTCCTCTCGACTCTGCCACTGCGTTGGGGAGGGTTACACACACCCCAATGCTTATGGGCACCCGGAAATAGGCTTGTTAGGAGGCTGAACTGCTGCCTGGGCACACAGTTGGAGGGGGTGGGGGTTCCAGCAGTGACATCCAGAGATTCCATCTCACTTGGTTTCTGTCCCCAGAGTTGGGTAGTCTCTCGGGAATTTTCTTTAAATTCACTTGAAACCAACTCTTCATTCCCTACCTTGTCTAGAGGACAAAAGCTCAGTTCCCATGAATCTCACCCCTGCAAAGACCATTCATTTATTCATCCCACAAATCTTTACTCAACACCTGTTAGGTGCCAAACACCTATCAAAGGGCTAAGGAACCACAGCAGGTGAACAAAACAGATAAAACTCTCTGCTTCCCAGAGACTGACAAAGAAAGGTCATGAGGGAAGTATCTGGGTAAAGGTTTGGGTTATGCAGTCATATGTGTTTGTCAAAACTTGAATGATATGCTTCAAATGTATGCGTCTCACTCTATGTAAATTTTGCTGCCAAAAATCGTAGAAGGACCATACTTAAATACTGAATTCTGGTTGCTGACATGCACTCTGAAGTGTTTTGGGGTGAAGGGTTCTGATGTCTGTAACTTATTTTGAAATGCATCAAAAAAATAAGACAGCGTGATGGGTGGATAAAGGGAAAGACAGATAGATGGTTATACATGCGCTAAAGGGAACGTTATAAGATGTTAACAGTTGTAGAATCTGGGTGGTGGCTATGTGTATGCTCGTTGTGCAGTTTTTTCAACCTTCCTTGTCTGAAAATTTTCATACTAAAATGTTAGAAAAGTAAAAATAGAAATGAAATAAGCATGCAAATCAAAAAGTTTAAAGTGATCCCTGGCCTGGTTGCGTTTACATTCTAGTGACAGAAGAAAAACAATACTTAGTATGTTATATGGCAAAGGTGACAAATGCTTTAAAGATAAGGCGGGGGGCAGGATGGGGAATGCTAGGGTGGGAGACAGGTGCAATTTATTTATTCATTTATTCGTTCGTTTATGGCTGCACCTACGGATTGCTGAAGTTCTGGGGCCAGGGGTTGAACCCGCACTACAGCTGTTAAACAAGAACACACAATTAAAATTGATTGTCAGGGAAGGCCTTGGGTGGTGAGGGTGCTGGTCATGTGCATACCTGGGAGACCATTCCAGGCACTGGGGCCCCACAGGTGTATAAGAACCTTCTTTCTAGTCTAAGATGAGGAGCCACTGGAGGGCTTTTGACCACAAGGGTGAAATAGTGAAATAATCAGACATATTTTGCAAAACTCACCGAAGCTGCTCTGTTGAAGCTAGAGTGAGAGTGGGAGTTGGTCACAAGGCCATTGCAAAGGGCCGGAGGAGCGGTGGACCAGGACAGTAACCATGGAGGAGTTTAGGCGTGATTGGGTTCTTGGTACATTATTGAGGTAGAACCACCAGGATTTGCTTGCAGCATGGATGTGAGGAGAGAGAGAAAGGGAGGAGTCAAGGTGACTCCAAGGGTTTGGGGTCAGTGACTGGTAGAGTTGCTGTTTCTTGAGGCCGGGTGATGGAGGCGGAAGCGTGAAGGAGGCGTGGAGGAATGGGAGCGGGGAGCATGACTGCAGTTCTTTGCTAACGGGGGCAGGGCCAGGAGAGACAGAGAGTGGGGGATCCAGGGCCACACAGAGTTGGATGGGGATGAAAGTGGCTTCCTGTTACAGACAAGGCCACTAGTTGGACCAGGTCAGCCTGCCCTTCCAAATCCTGGCCTTGCTGGTCCTGATATTGACCCTGTCTTGGTTCCTGAGCTGAGTTTTGGAGAATTCCTTAGTGAAACCTCTGTTGGCATGGTGCGTCTACTGGTCCCATCCCGCACCCTCTCTCGTCAGTGGGAGTGTCCCACCAGAGATTATCTCTCCGGGGTATTGCTGATGGTCCCATCAATAGGTCATTCTCCTGGTCCCCCACTCAGAGGCTTGGCCAGGTTCTAACATCTGGGCAAGTGGGACCAGGGAAGGGCACGTGATAAAGACTTTGCGGTTGTCTGGGATGACCAAGCACCCTGGTTCACCTGGACTGACTTGGTTTTAATCCTGAGAAATTCCTCGGTCCTAGGTAAACCAGGACGGCTGGTTGCCCTGCTTTCTGCCCACCTCCTGGATGTGGTTCATGGTCTTGCTTCCCGTGAAGTTTTTTCATTGCACTCTGGACCGTTGTTCCACCAACATGTTACCTTTGAAATGTTGGTTTAGGATTAATGGCTGCTTCACCTAAAAAACATCTTCCTATCTAGCTGCACTTGTGCCCTATTTTCTGGGTTGCGGGTGAAGAATCAGAGACAACAGTGGGTTCCCAAGGAGGGGCCAAGTTCTGCCGAGTGTCCGAGTGTAATGGGCCAGTATATAGGCCAACCATTAGCTGGCGAGGCTCATGGGTCAGGCTGCCCTTGGCTCAGACCACCCTAATGACCATAAGGTTCTAACGCCATTGAACCTGGAAGCAGACAGGATGTCTGCAGAGAACAGACACAGTGAGACAAAGCTCTCTGATGAAGCCCACTGACTTCATAACTCCTCTTTATGATGGGGCCAGACTTCTCAGCTTAGATGAAACCCAGGATGTTCTGTTAAAAAGAGAGAGAATAGTATTGATTGCCCATGTTTTGTAATAACTAAAATCCAATGATATGCCTTGTTAATTTAGTGCAGAAGGAAGAGAACTCACTATAAATACAGGTTACAGGAGCCAGAGGAAGAAATTCTATTGTGACGTTTGAAGATGTTAATTCAACATGTTTGTACAGTGAATACCGTAGTGTCTCATCAGTCTAGGATGTGGAATTGCTTTTCTCCACTCTTTGGACTCAACCCTTTCTGCTTGCTTGTTCAGTGGAGACTTTGAATGAAGAACAGATATACGATCAGAAGGAAGGTTTTCCTTTTCCATTTCTTATTTAAAGCAGCAGCATAAAAACATGATTTAGTAAAAAGAAAAGCAAACCGCAATTATCTGTATTTAGGAGATAAAATGCGGTGGAAGCATCTTTGTCCTATGGCGCTTCTGGAAATAGCAATTGAAGACAAATTAAATCTTTAGTTTGTTGGAACAGGAGGAGATCAGATGTGTAGTTCTGATCAGTCCCCAAATCATCTTTTAAGCTGCCGACTTTCTGGGTCATTGCACGTGGCGCAGAAACCGCAGTGGGGGCTACGCCAGCTTTTCAGAACCCAGCACTCCTCTCTCAAGGAGACAGAGTGTTTGAAATATATCTGTGATTGAAAATACTTAAGTGTGAGGCCTCCAGCGTTCTTCCCTTTCGAGGTGACAGTAATTGAAGGATGGCGCCATGCAATTCTGACATTTATAATTCGGCTGCGGAAAAGGTCAGCTTCCTTTTGGATGTGCACTGGAGCCAGCGGGAGAGGAGCTCTGAGATGTCACATTAAGTTTTTGATATTTTCGGGGATGCTTTGATTAATAAGAGCTTCAATTTGCAATATATAATTGTGACCCTCCCCCGCTCTCCACTGGATGAAATGACAGGCTCTGAAGAAATAGAGCCATCGTTTCCCCCACAGAAGAGTTTGAATGAAGGCCCAGGAAAACTTGGGAGAAACGTCTGCGTGAGAAGTGAATGCTCTTCCTCCACTGGTGAAGCCTGGTGCTCTGGGGGGCTCTGAGGCCAGATCTGGTAGAGCCTGGAATCCGTGGCAGGAGGCTGGGCTTTATCTTGGGGGCAGTGGGAAGCCATGATGAGTTGTAAGCAGGAAGGGATGTGGTTGCTTTGATCTTTTGAAAGTTTGCTCTGGGGAGTTCCCGTCGTGGCTCAGTGGTTAACGAATCTGACTAGGAACCATGAGGTTGCGGGTTCGATCCCTGGCCTTGCTCAGTGGGTTAAGGATCCGGCGTTGCCGTGAGCTGTGGTGTAGGTTGCAGACGTGGCTCGGATCCCGCATTGCTGTGGCTGTGGCGTAGGCCGGCGGCTACAGCTCCTGTTAGACCCCTAGCCTGGGAACCTCCATATGAAGCAGGTGCGGCCCTAGATAAAGGCAAAAAGACAAAAAAAAAAAAAAAGAAAGTTTGCTCTGGTTGCCACAAGGGATGGATTGGGGGGCGGCGTGGGAGGCAATGAGACTGGGGTGGGGTCCCAGGCTGGGAGGAGGCCGTGGTGCAGGCCTGCGAGGAGGGAGGGCAGAGGAAAGGAGTCCATAGTCAACACACTTGGGGGCCCGAGTCCTCAGATCTTGACCGCATATTGGAAGGCGGAAGAGAGGGTGTTGAGGCTGGCTCTGGGGGGCTTCTGTCTGACTGCCTAACCATCAGGTGTGTTTTTAGGAAAGTAGATTTCTGTGCAGAGCGACTGTGTGCCTGGATTGGTGCCTGCTCGTGCCAGACTCCTCCAGGTCAAAGGACGGATTGTGGTCGTTGTTATGGACATTGGGTCCCCCAGCAAGAGAATGTGGCCCGGATGACACTCCACGGGCAGGGTCCGGGCCCAGGTGTGGGTGAAACCGGGAGTCACAGGGGTTGGTCACCTTCGGGGCACAGGGAGGAGCACCCGAGCTGGCTCCTATTTTGGGAAACAAGACACGTCCCCAGTCATGTGTGGGGAAACCATCTACTCTGATGCCAGGGCCACTGTGACAAGAGTTTGTATTCTTGAGATGACCAGAGAGGGTCAGGTGTGCTGTTGGGGTCAGCGTTCAGCTTCCTTCTGAGCATCAGGCGATCTCTGACCAGGTCTGGGCTTAGTCTGTGGCCAGGTCTGTATTAGTGAAGGGTTTTCTTTTTAGGTTTCAAATTCCCGGGAGGGGAGAGTGTGTTCGATTAGCTCAGCTTGGAGTTTGGTGCCCTCTGCTCTGTCTGTCAACCGTCTGTGGCCAAGAGGAGAGTCCGGGGGAGGGGGTCCCGAGGTCAAGGGGATGTCCCTACCGTGTGCTGGGGTGATTTCCAGAGAAGGGGCACCGGGGAACCACCCCATGTGTGTTTTCGGAAGCACTGTGACTTCCTTCCTGGGCTCTTCCTCTGCTGTTTCTGACCCTAAACCTTCCCTTCCATCCTCTGGGTCCTCCCTGTGGGGCTCACCGCCTGGGCTCGAGGAGGCGCTGGTCGCGCAGAGGAATGTAGATCCAGTGGGAATCCGGAGCGTTTCTTCTTTCTAGATGGGCAGTTTGTATAAAGGCGAGTTGGGCTTCTTGACAAGCGTGCAGACACTGCCAGGGGCCCCCAACTTTTAGATCTGGGGCCATCCATTGGGATTGCTTTGGACAGGATGGGTCTCAGAAGGCCTGCCTCAACCATGGTCCCTGTCAAGGGATTCCATGTGGGGACCGCGTGGCTCCCACCATGGAAGCCTGACCCGGTTGGATCTGGGTGGGCATCTGATCTCAGGGTGGTCAGCCTATGGGTTGGTTCTGGCCGCAGAGGTGTTAGAGCAACAGGACTAATCATGACTGTCTGGATCAATCGGATCTTTTCTCTTAGAAATTTGAAGTCACATTACAGAGGAATTCATTGGATGGAAGCTGAGAGAAAGTTCATGGTGAAGCCTCAGAGCTGTTCTTCTCCAACTTCTGTGGCTGAAGGTTTATGTGATTCTAACAGGATCTTGATTCCTGTTAGAATTGTTGTGTGTGTGTGTGTACTTCCTCATCTGCAAAATGGGTGTAACAATAGGATCTAGAAAGTTTCTAGGAGTCATGAAAGTGTTACCAGGCTGGGCTTGTGATAAAACTCCATACCAGTGATTTACACTATAATTGTTACTATTATTACTGACCGATGCCAAAGGGCCAAGCATGTTGAATAAAAAATACTTGAAAGTCCAGACAGTAATAGAAAATTTTCTTAACACGGAGGGTAAAGAGAAATATCGTAAAAGCTTTCAGAAAGAGCAAAAAATCAAAGGGAAACAGATTCTCTGTAAAATAAGAAGGATGGGCCACACCGGATACAAGAATGCACAGAGTCATGCGTTCCAAGCTCCAAGGGAAAATAATTTAAAGACAGAATTACAAACCTTGCCTAAAATGCCCTAGAAGGTAAGATATTTTCAGATAGGCGAGGCTTTAGAAAGATTACCTCTTATAATCCACCTGAAAAAATTAAGAGAGAAATGAAAGATGAACCGAAGATATTGTGATGCAAGATGTACTGGTGTGGAGTTCCCTGGTAGCTCAGTGGGTTAAGGATCTGGCATTGCTGCCGTGGCTTAGGTCACTGCTCAGGTGCAGGTTCGATCTCTGGCCCGGGAATTTCCGCTTGCTGCAGATGAGGCCAAAAAAAAAAAAAAAGTGATGGTGTGTGAAAAACTAGTAAGATTTAGAGTGAAAGATAAATAATCTTTGATTGCTAAAAATAATGGCAGTCTAGAATTAAAATCCCAGAGAATATAAATGTGGGAAGAGACAGGGAGGGGATAGAAAGAAGCAAAGAATATTTAGGGTTTTGTTCTGTTCAAGGGGGAGCTACAGAGACATTCCTTCTAGACGTTGATAGATAATAGAACCTTAAATACAGACACAGAGTAAGGGTTTTTCCTGGACTAACAGAAAGAGAATGTTAGAAAGGAAGATATTATACATTAGGCAGGGACAATGTAATAAAGATGCCTGATTGATTTGATAACAGATAGGAAGTGTCTGCAGATGAAGGAAGGAAAAAAGCGGAGTAAGGAGTTCCCATCGTGGCTCAGTGGTTAACGAATCCGACTAGGAACCATGAGGTTGCGGGTTCGATCCCTGGCCTTGCTCAGTGGGTTAAGGATCCGGTGTTGTCATGAGCTGTGGTGTAGGTCACAGACGCGGCTCGGATCCTGCATTGCTGTGGCTGTGGCGAAGGCCGGCGGCTACAGCTCCAATTAGACCGGTAGCCTGGGAACCTCCATATGCCGCGGGTGCGGCCCTAGAAAAGGCAAAAAGACAAAAAAAAAAAAAAAAAAGGTGGAGTAAATAGAAAACACCACATAAAATGGCAGGAATCAGTCCAGAGTAACTGTGAGTGACCCAGATATACCTACTGAGAGAAATCTCGGGTTAGCTTTCAAAATTTAGCTCTGTGCTATTTCCAAGAAGCACATCTAAAACAAAAATGACACAGGGATGTGGAAAATAAAAAGATATGAAGAGATAGGCTGGGAAAACACTAACAACCAACAAGCAAGTGTTTCAATGTTGACATTAGATAACATAATTCAAGGTAAAAAGTACTAAAGGGATTAAAGAGGGTTGACTGGTATTGATAGAAGGTACAATCAACTGAAGAAGATATAGCAATCGTGAGCCTTCAGTTGCTTAATACCATGGCTTCAAAATACAGTAAACAAAACTGAACGAATGAACTGAGCTTTTTTTTTTTTTTTCCCCTGCAACATGCAGTATTTGATGTGGGATCTTAGTTTCCAGGCTATGGATTGAACCTGGGCTGCAGCAGTGGTAAAAGTGCCAAATCCTAACCCCTAGACCACCAGGGAACTCCCAGAAGGGAGCTCTTTATCTCTGAAATCAACAGATCAAGGAAATAAAAATAAGTGAGCACATAGAAAATTTTAACATAGTTATTACTGATTATATATATTTTGCTTTATATTAAAGATTTAGTCAATGAATGGATACTATTTTCAAACACATATGAAACACTAAATATTCACAAAAACTGACATGTACCAGGCTGCAGTGGAAATCTCAACAAATTCCGAAAGGTAGACATTATACAGCCCTGACTTCTGCTTCTCCATTTATGAAACACCAAGTACAGTGACCTCCCCTCCCTCTGAAAACCATGCAGGAGGAAATGTAATTTTTTTTCTCTTAAATGCATTAATACACTGGGAAGAAAGAAACAGTGAGGTCCAAAGCTTAGTGAAGTCAGGGGCCCTTCCAGTTCTTTGGATTTTTGCCCTGAAAGCACTTGCTGAACTGAATAAACTTGAACCTGGATTTGGACAGGGAGGCAAAGGCCAGGCTCAGGTGGAGTCTACTAGGAAACCCTCGTTCTCATTGTTAAGGGAACCCAACTCACCCCCCAGCCTTGCTGTAAGGAAACTCACCTGTCTTTGAATCTGGCGCTAGGTGGAGGGGAAAAATATTTTCCCTTGGACATTGATCGACCTAAGTTGGCTCTTCTTGGGTTGGAAGCCTGAATTCACACTACCTGACTGTTCTGAAAAATGCCAGGTCACATGGGCAAGCCAACTAAGATTTTCCCTCTTCCCATTCCAAGAAGGCTTCCAGGCCACTTGCTTTCCTGGATTTAGAGTTTTTGTAGGATGAAAAGCAGAAGCTGCCTGCAGCCAGCTCTTCTCCCTGTCATTTGTGGTGTCCCTGAGGGGAGGGAGGAGTGAGTGCCCCAGCCTGGAAGAGGGTGGGCCTTGGCGGTCCCACAGCAATCGGAGGGACCTTTCGACCCTGGGTGGCATTTCTGCTACAGTGTTGGGGTGGGGTCCTGAAGTGGGATTTAGTTAGATTTAGAGAAAATAAGGAAATGTGATATTTCTTGGACACTTGGGTTATGAATGGAAGTTCAGATCGATTCACTCTGGCAGAATTAACCTCTCTGCCCCTATGTATACAGGTGAGCATTCTCCTCATTTTACTACGTGTCAGCATCACTGAGTGCCTGCTAAGAATTCATGTTTCTGGGTTCTGTCCCTAGAGATTTGGATTCCATAAGTCTGGGGGATGGGACACAATGGTCGGCATTTTTTTTTTTTTTTTTTTTTTTTGCCATTTCTATGGCCACGCTCATGGCATATGGAGGTTCCCAGGCTAGGGGTCTAATCAGAGCTGTAGCCGCCAGCCGACGCCACAGCCACAGCAACGCGGGATCCGAGCCACCTCTGCGACCTACAGCACAGCTCACGGCAACACCGGATCCTTAACCCACTGATTAAGGCCAGGGATCGAACCCTCAACCTCATGGTTACTAGTCGGATTCGTTAACCACTGAGCCACGACAGGAACTCCCGGTCGACAGGAACTCCCGGTCGCCATTTCTAACAAGTGCCCCCGCATTTCCAATGAGGGTGTTCCTCAGATTTTGCCCAAACCAGTGGTTCTACACCTTTGAATTACCTGGGGGAGCTTTTAAATGTCTCGGTGGCCAGGCCACACCTCAGGCCAATTGACCTGAATGTCTACAGGTGGAATTCAAGTGTCAGTTTTTTTAAAAAGGACCCCAGGAGATTCTGCTGTGGACCATGGTTGAGAACCACTGTCCTAACCTGTGTCCTGAGGGTGACAACTGGAGACCTCTGAGTATCTCAGGGCTCCTCTGTGCTAGAGAAGTTCTCCCACAAGCATCCATCCACCTGGCCACCTGCCCGTCTCTCCATCCGTCTACCCATACACCCGTCCATCCATTCAGCTATTCCTCCATCCGTTATCATTCTCTCAACAAATATTTATTGAGCCTATGTTGTGCCAGTCTCTATTTTAGGCACTGGAGATACGAAAGTACACAAAGTGAGAAAAACCTTCTGACCTTAGTCTGCTGTTTTATTTGAACAGAGTAAGATATAAGAGCAAAATCTTGTATGGGGATGTCCAATGTAGCATCATTTGTGAGCATGAAAAAAATGGAAAGAACCAAATGCCTGACAATAGAGATTATTAGACTATAGGACTCTTATGGGGCAAGCAGGCACGTGTAGATGTATATGGGATAAATTCAGGTTGAATCCCAGCCCTGCCATTCCCAGGCTATATGTCATTAGACGAGTTACGTAATGACTCTAAGCCTAACTTTCCTCATTTGTAAAATGGGGATAATAATATTATCTTCCTCAGAAGTGTGATTGATTGAGGCAAATGAGATAGTGCATTAGAAAGGTTAGTGGAGGTTGCGGCAGAGAGAGAACACTAATAAATGCTAATTACTATGTTTTTTTGCTACAGTAAATGTTATTATTGTTGTCACGCATGGTTTCAATAGAAAAAGTACCAAGTCTAGAAGACGAAAACTTGAGTTCTATTCCTAATTATGTCACTTAATCTGCCTATCATCTGGGGCAAGGAACAGTTAGGAAATGTATCAGCTGTAATCTCATTACATGGCAGCCCTCAAAGTTGATGTGTTTCATTTAAGAAGGTCTGCTTGAATTACTCATGATCTTTGGTGCTCTTAAAAAGTAAAGGTGTTTGAGGAGTTCCCTGGTGGCTCAGTAGGTTAAGGATCCAGTGTTGTCACTGCTGTGGTGTGGGTTTGATCCCTGGCCTGGAAACTTTTGCATGCGTAGCCAAAAAAAAAAAAAAAATTTTTTTTTTTTTTTTAAAAGGCGTTTGGATCTCCTAAAGTATGCTTACATTTTATGTTATTGCCAGTCACAGTAGGGACCTATGTTCCTCCAAGAATGTTCTGGTGCCTTAAACCATAAGATAAGTAGTCTCTCCAGCAGAAAGGCAAGAGGAATGCCAGTGTGTGAGCCTGACAATATTGCTTCCTCGCTGTGGAATTTAGAAACCCAATTCTACCCATTTTAGATAGGTCTTAAAAAACAACAAACCAAGGAAAACGTATACAAAACTAGAGAGAATGATAGAACACACCCCTGTGTACCCATCACTCATCTTCAACAGTAGTCAGCACGTGGACAGTGTCATATGGCTCTTTAAGTACAACCTGAATGCAGTGGGTGTAGGGTCTCAGGGGACTTAGTAATTCCTGGGAGCTGGGGGCCCCCTGGCACCGGGAACAAACCCCACCTTCGGTGCTGAAGAGTGCAGGAGAAACTGACTTCCATGCAGAGCAACTTGCTACCTGCATGGGAGACATGTCTCTGAGAACCAGGGGATCCAGCCTTGATGAAAGAAACGAATAGGTCTCATTTAGTGAGCTCTTATCCTGAATTAGACCCATGGTTGAGGACTTACCACCTGGACACATTAGGTTATTTGTTCTTATAAATTCCTCGGTCTATGACACATTATGTTTTGTCCTTCATAAAAATCCGAAAAGGCAGGCACAGTCATTATTTATAGACCAAGAAAGGGTCCTCCATAAGCTGAAGGTCAAAGAGCTGGTAAGAGACTGAGCCTAGGTTTGGACCTGGGTCTGACTGTACAGTTGGATGCTTTCCATCTCTCCCGTCTACCATCCAGAGGAGGCCTCAGGCAGGAAGGAAAATGCCCAGTAGGCTTTGAAAGTTCACGGGGTGTTGCCACCACCTGCCCACAGATGAGTTTAGGAAGATCCAGATTTAGCCCATGACCTTAAGGAGAGTCATCTGAAAGCTTGGCCCGTGCTTGGCACAGGCCATCTGAGCCAGTGTCTGAGAGTGGGGTTCTTGTTCTGTTGAGAGCCCTGGCGATGTGGCATCTCCTCTGGGCCATGAGGCAGGCTCCTTCCTCTACATCTTATCATTCAGCTTGGCCCTGGTGTTGGCGTCCCTGCCATTGCCAATGTCCCCACTTGCTTTGGCTTTAAAATTTAAAACTAGACTCAATACTTCAATAATAGGCTCATTTAAGTTACACACTATGGGAGGATTAATACCATGTTTATCGACCGAATTAATTATCGAATGAGTTCCGGGGTCCATAATAATGATTTCAGCATTGTCCTTATTAATAGGTTTTCTCCCTAGGAATTGCAACTGCTATTCAAATTGGTTACCCTGTAGCAGCTACTGGAATTTCAGTGAAGGGCTCATTATTTTTGCATATTTCATGCTTCATTTTCTGCTGAAAGTGATTCACATTAGCTAATTGTGGATGTGTTGTTCAGGTCACGGCTGCATGGTGTGAACTCTGTATGGGAGTGATGAATCCCCGTCCTTTGGGCTCAGAGAAGGTGCCTCTCGGCTATGGGGTGGAGGTGGTGGTGGGGGGAGAGGCTGCATCCCCGAGCCCAAAGAAGTGGGAAATGAAGTTGTTTGTCATGGAGTGATAAGTGGAAAAGAAATCCATATTCCAGCACAGATCCACCGGGAGCTTGGAGATGTGGTTCAGGAAGATGGAAAGCCCTGCTCCCTTCTTATCCCAGTGATGGACACCCCGACCCTCTCTAGTAGAGAGCAGTCCCTCCATAGCCTTACTTCGTCTTCACAGCACTCTCTGGGGTCTGCTAGGACTCTTTACCCTCCCATCACATTTGAGAAATCTAAGGCTGTGTGAAGGAAAATATCTTGTTTACAGACACATAGAAAGCAGTGGCAGAGTCAACTCTTAGATACCTACTTCCGAGCTCCGTAGGGCTGACATCTCTGGGTGGTGTGACAGAGCACCTCCTTTTGGATTACTGTCACAGACCCACTCATAATTTTTTGACTGCTCAGCATTGCTTCAGGTGACCTTATGGTTTGGGTGACTCCATTCCCTGAGATCCAGGGCCGAGCATGTGACCCAAGCCGGCCAATCAGAGTATTTCATGCCCTGCACCTCAGTGATTGGTTCAGACATAGACATGTGACCCAAGCTGGGCGAGTGAAATTTCTCTCTGGGATTTTTGCTGTAACTCTTAAAAAAGAGGTTCTCTCCTTTCCCTGGTATGTTTAGCTTCGAGGTCGATGCAAGCCTAGAGCTGGCACTAGGAGCACAGTGAGCAGTGCGCGAATGTATCCTGTGATACTGTTGGACCCCTTAAGCTCAACGAAGTCTACAACCAAGTGAAATCCTGGAACTTCCAATGACATGAGTCATTGCATTCCTTTCCCAGCCTTACTTTTTTGGTTTATACTTGTTTGAGTTGGGTTGCTGATGCTCGTAATGGAAAAAATCTTGATTACTACAAAGGGGTCAGTTTATTTGGGCATGGAGAATACCACGGCTTCTCTCAGGCTGGAGGACTCTCCATCCCCGTGGGGCTACCTGGCCCCTCTGGCTACGTGGCTGAGTATCTTGAGGACGTGGGTTCGATACCTGGCCTCACTCAGTGGGTTAAGGATCCGACATTGCCATGAGCTGTGGCATAGGTTGCAGACACGGCTCAGATCCTGTGTTGCTGTGGCTGTGGTGTAGGCTGGCAGCTGTAGTTCTGATTAGATCCCTAGCCTGGGAACTTCTATATGCCTCAAGTGCAGCCCTAAAAAGCAAAAATAAATAAATAAATTAATTAAATTAAATAAAAAGAATTCTGTGTTGAACTATTTGGTCTGGAGTCTACTCTGGGTCTACAGAGCTGCCATCTATGTCATATCTGGCCCCGGGGGGTGATATTAATAAATCAGTGTGTCAAAGTGGTGACCGTGCAAGTGTTTCAGACTCTTGGGAAATGAGTTTGATGATACTTACAGTGTTGCTGTGAGCCGGCTCTGTTATTTGTGGCTTTAGGAAAGGTGATGATGGAGGTCATCATTAGGACAGCGGGGTGAGCCTCTTTGAGAATGTGACGTTTGAGCAGGTGGCTTGAAGGAGGTAAAGGAGTTTGTTCATCTTACTTCCGGGAAAAACCAACGGGAAGAGCCAGCACAAAGCCTTAAGGTGGTCATGGTCCTGGCATGGCTGAGAAACAGCAAGGAGGCCAGAGGACTAGAGCTGAGCAGTTGAGAGCAAGTGGTAGGCAAGGAGGTGAGAAAGGTGGAGGACGGCCAAGCCACGGTGGCCCTCTGCTCAACCAAGATAGGGGAGTTCATACTTACTGGCCTGCCATAATTATTAATAGCACCTCATCTCACTCTCAAGAGTGTACCTGTTAGGACAGTACATATTGTGTGGTCGCTCTACACTTGGATAACTGTAGGACTTTGTTTTCTGCTCTGAGTGAAATAGGGCTTAAATTGAAGGTGACTGGGAAGGTGAAGAGGAGTGGAAAGAGGATTTCAGGCAGAGGGATGAGCTTGTGCCAAGGCCCTGTGGAAGGAGAGAAGGACAAGATCAGATCTGGGTTTTGAAGGATCGTTCTGGGTGTACCGTGAAAGAAGGGTGGAGTGGGATGTCGGGGTACAGAGGAAGGAGAGAGTGGCCACTATCCAGGTAAGGAGTGATGCTTGCATGTAGATGAGTTGCTGAAACTGAAAGTGCCCAATAAGTGTTATTATTTACCAGGAACCCAAGTCTTCCAGGCAACAGACATGTGGGTCCTAGGCCTTGGTTCCGGCCAGAATCAGTCAGCCTGACGCCTTCTTAGCAAATACATTTTAACTAGAAGCTAATCTAGCCGTTGGTACCAGGTCCCCGTAGTAAAACAGCGGATAATGCCGCTCTGATATGGCGTGTCACAAGACCAAGGTCTTCATGCAGTTTCAAAAAATTAATCTAATAAATTACTTCCTCTTAGAGAATTGAACTAAAATATTCCTAACAAGTAGGGGGCTAGTTTCTCTTCCTTTGTGATGCTGTTGGATTCTGTGACAGCTACAACATAAACGTGTATAATCGCACATTCTCAGCAGGAAACGGTGAAGGAAAAGGTGGTTTTGACAAATAATTATAATTAAGCCGATCCGAATACTCAGGAGCTGTAACTGTACGTTGAGGGGTGT
The DNA here is from genome assembly GCA_004024745.2 of Catagonus wagneri. Classification (NCBI taxonomy): domain Eukaryota; kingdom Metazoa; phylum Chordata; class Mammalia; order Artiodactyla; family Tayassuidae; genus Catagonus; species Catagonus wagneri. The sequence goes on from PVHT020000086.1 coordinate 1,379,606, forward strand.
GTGGAGGGTAAGTGGTGAGCTCCGCTTCTGATGGTCTCCTGTCTGTTGAAGGCACAGACTGTCTCCTCTGTGACACACTTGTGAACTCTCCCCCACGTGATCACTTCAGACTTGACATTCCTTGCTGTGCTGGGAGGTCCTCTGACCCTGCCACGGGCTGGGGCTGGGGCTGGGGCTGGGGTGAGGGCAGAGTTGGTGATGTGTGATGTACCATCTACCACGTTCTCTTCTGGGTCCATAGAAGAGACCTTGGAGAATATTTGGGAGACCCATGGGTGGGGTCAGAGCTTGGGACTTAGTCTGGCCCGAGGGTCAGCTGGTTTGGGACATCAGGCCTAGTCCAGACAGAATGTACGTGGCTGGAGGGTTTGGCCTTCAGCCAAAGAAGGTGTTGGCATGCTTTGGTGGTGGGTCAAGGAGGGGAGGACTTCCCTGTTTGGGGAAAGACCAGGGAATGACTGCCAGCTTGATGGAGCAGGGAGAACCTGCGTTGTGCCTGATAGGAGGCGTGTCCTCAAGTCTGTGACCCTCCCACGTCCGGTCTATTCGAGTCCTCCTGCTCTGTGTGCCTCAGGCTGTCCTCCACATGGCCTTCTCCTCCAGGGCTGGGAAGGCAAATGAACTCATCACCTCTCTCCAACCTGATTGCTCCACCTTTGACCACCTCTCTGGGATCACTGCACATCTTAAAAGCTAAGAGATGTGCTGAGTTTCACTTATTCTTTCTCCTAACTGAGCTGTCTTCTGCTCGCAGTTGTGCATATGTGAGTACACCCATATTTGAGTGTGTGAGGCAGGGGCACGAGTGCAGCCCTGTTGTGCACCTGTTCATTTGTTTGCTTTTCCTGAAGATCCTGTAGGCTTTTTCATACCTGTGACCGTTATCCTGAATGGTCACATGATCTGTGATGCTGAGTGCTCCCCGGTATCCATTCTCTCCTTCCAAGCTGTAGCTGAGCACATGGCCTGCAAACTAGAAACTACATTTCCCAGCCTTCCTTGCAGCTGGGGAAGCCAGGTGACTCATGTAACTGAATTTGGACCAATAGGTTTTGAGGGGCAATGAGCGGCAAGCGCACCTGTCTAGGTCATCACTTTAAAGGCACAGCCACTAGACCTGGATTCCCTTTTGCCATATTTGCTTGTTGGGAAATGATAACAGCAGCAGCTGACAGTTGGATGCAGAGATGGAAGCTCCATGTTGAGGACGGTGGACTGAGTGCCCTGCCTGGGTCCCTGAATGACCTTGGAGTCATTTATCCTTTCTGGATTCTCACCTGCCTTTGTGAGAGAAATAAATCACTGTTTTCAAGCCACCACATTTCTGAGTGGCTTTGTTATCCTGGCAAGTCTGTACCCTAGCGAGTACCCCACGCTCATGCTGTCCAGGCAAGGTGAAGCCTACAGCCTCCCCCATGGAACCTTTGGACTTGTCCCCTCATCTCATCTTTTTTTTTTTTTTTTTAAAGGGCCGCACCTGTGGCATGTGGAAGTTCTCAGGCTATGGGTCCAGTTGGAGCTACAACTGCTGGCCTACACCACAGCCACAGCAACACCAGATCTGAGCCACATGTGCGATCTATACCACAGCTAATGGCAGTGGCCGATCTTTAACCCACTGAGCGGGGCTGGGGACCAGACCTGCATCCTCATGGATACTAGTTGGGTTCATTTCCACTGAACCACAATGGGAACTCCTCATCCGATCTTAACAGTGGCCCCTGTGAATCAGGGAGAGTATGTGGTAGCCACCACATTTTGCAGTTAGGTATACTGAAGCCAATGCGGAGATGCAGAGCTGGGACGAGAAACCAGGTCCCTGAGCCCCCAGTGCAGCGCTTGTTAATACGCCAGGCTGTTGCCTGGAATACTCCAAATCAAGACCATAATGTTGTTATTAAAATATTTACTTGCATGAAAAATTTCTATTACCTGAAACTCATGTATTATAGATGGAATCAGTAGCTTAGAAGGAAATAAACAAGAAGAATCACTTTAATAACAAAAGCTATGCAGATAAATTCCTCATTTCAGCAAGCTCTTGGCGGTCCCAAATAAATATATCATTTTTATCAGGCAGGCACTCTAGAAACAGCGTCTTCAGGAAATATGTCAAAATAATCTCTCTGGCTGTGCTCCTTTCTGGAGGATGAAATGGGACGGTGGCAGCAAAAAGAACAATTAAACGGAGTAAAAGGAGTTTCCTTACTCCAGCACAAATTGTCATAAAGGAGGCTTGTGAGAGGGCTGGACTGGCTGATCTCTAAGTTTCTTATAGCCTGAGGGGCATAGCAGGAGTGCGGGACCACCAGTCAGAGATCAGGACTGCCCTCTCTCACTTTTTTGGCTGTGTGACACTAGGCTAGTGGCTTGCCCTCTCTGAGCCTCCGTGGGCCTACCTTATGGAGCTGTTTAGGTATGGAAATTTCTTATCAAATGTAGAGTGTGGCCACACTTAACATGGTCACTATTGTTTTTAAGTCATAGATGGGAGATATAAAGAGAGAAAACTCCAGAGGATGAGAGTCCGATAACCACTGGCTGAGGAGTATGTGGGTGCTCTTCCTGTATCCCTTCCTGTAGGTGCGTCACCATCCACCCAGGCCTCACTAGTCGAACCCAGAGCTGTCTCAAACTCTTGCTCTCCATCTCCTTTCAGGAATAGTCACTGTCTGATGGGTCCTGGAACATCTCTGTCCCTAATTCCTTTCCCCTGCGCCGTCCCCTGTTCTCCATCCTCCCTGTCATTGCCTAGAGGACACCAGCACTGCTGATCGCTGCCCCAGTCTTTCCCCACCCTTGTTACTGGTCCGAAATTCCCAGAGCACAAGTTATGTCACTTCTCTGCTTGAACACCTCTTGTTGCCTAGAAGATAAAGAGTCCAGATTCTTCACCTTGACACCTTAAGCCCTTGTACCTGTCTAGAGCCAACACTGTCAACAACTCAGTAGTCCCAGCACGCCCTGTCTTTAGAGCCTGCATGCTTGTTCACCCTCTCATCTGTCTGCATCTTTCTCTCCTTCTCCTGGGGCAGCAGCTCTTTCTCCAAGGGGCAGCCGGAGTGTCTCCTCCACATGAGCCCTCTGGACCACCATGGACAGAGGCGCAGGCTCTCCTGTGTTCTTGTCACGAACTCCAGCTGGTCCTGATTCAGACACGCCCTCTAGGCTGTGGGTCCCGCAGCTGGAGGGGAGGAGGGAGCAGAGAGCCCGCCCTTCTGCTCTTAAGGTGCAGCAGCGCTGCCCACTAGTGAGACGTGGGGTCTCACCAGCCAGGCCGACGTCTCCGTGCCTGGGGAGGGCTAAGAAGCAGGCATGCAGAGGCAGGAATGCAGGGAGGGGGTGACTATGTCCCTCCTCTCTAGCAGTGGGCTAAGAGTTCAAGCCCAAGCCAAGACTTGTCTCTCTTCTCCCATGTTGTGGTACCCTCCCCTTTAGCCGCCTGGTTGGGTTACAGTTCATCCCCATGGCAATCCCCAGTCCTCACCAGCTATTCGGGTCCCTTTCAGGAAAGGAAGGAAAAGTAAGGTTTTCTTTTGGAATCTTTTTGCTGCTCATGTGCTCCTAGAGGCTCCTTGTACTTGGGGAGATACAACATCTTTTAATAGTGAACTGATCCTTGTGTTGTCCTCCATGCATTCCCCCCACACAAGGACAAGACAGCCTCCAGCTGTATATACATATGTCTTTGCCACAAAAGTAAGCATTGAAGAGAGTTCCCGTTGTGGCTCAGAGGGTTAAGAACCTGACAAAATCTCTGTGGTTTTGATCCCTGGCCTCGATCAACGGGCTTAGGATCCGGCATTGACGCAAGCTTCGGTGTAGGTCTCAGATGCGTTTAAATATGGTGTTGCCGTGGCTGTGGTGTAGGCCTGCGGCTGCAGCTCCGATTTGACCCCGAGACTGGGAACTTCCATAGGCCGTGGTTGAGGCCAAAAAAGAAGAGGTGAACATTGAAGGATCTAAGTTCTCCCCATATTAGTGTTCCTGATCCCAGTAGGAGGCTGTCAAGATGCAGGATGTCCCCTCCCTCAGGTGGCTCTGTCTTCAGGTAAGAAAACGCCCGAGGTATGAGGTCTGAGACTCAAAACCAGTCCCCTGGACTCTGATGCTGCTGTTCTTTGCATATAACATCTGCTGGTGTGTGTGTGCTTGTGATACATATGCACGCATGCGTGTGTGTACACTCAGGAGTGCATACATGTATGTGTGCACACGGGCAGGTGTGATTGTGTGTGCCTGCCCTTGCTTATGCAGAAGTGCTCGGTTAGTCATTTTAAGCCTAGGGCTCGCACGGTCACAGACAGGGTGGGTTTCCCTTGATAATGCTGTGTACCTTGAAAACTCACCTGTCCAAGGTAGAAGGAATTGCAGCTATTCCTCTCAACTCATGCTCTTGACAGTGGAGGGACTTAGAAATTGTTGTCAGTCACCCTACCAGATGTGCCCAACAAAACTGTCCAAAAAACACAAAGATCGTGCCATGCATACTACACCAGTAATGAACCCTGTAAACTTACTTTTTGAATGCCCCTCGTCTATATTTTACAATTAATAAGGAGACCCACGAGGGACTGACTCCGAAGAAGATAATTATGCCTCTTCCAAGGGTTCTAGGGAGCTTCACTAGTCAAGAAGCATCTTATTTTCCCCGGAAAATTAAACCAGCGCTCCATTATCTGATCGTTTCTAAATTAAAGGATTGGGTTTTGGCATCGTGGTCTCATTTCGGCAGGAAAGAGACAAACTGACAAGCTGTTTTGTCACACGCTTGTTTGAGTGGAACATTTTGAGAAATGTCTCTGGGTCCGTTTGGGAAGAGGAGCTGCTGGCTAGGAAAAATGTCCCGGATGACCGAAAGTGACAGGGCTATTTGCCAAGTCATCACCCCACGCAGGAGCCCAGGGAAAGAGGAAATGCATTTCCATTTTCTGCTCTTGAGCCAGAGGGGGCTTGTTCAGGGTAGGGAAGCAGAGTGCATTTGGTGAAAAATGATGACAATTCCGTGTGGCTCTAGATGTTAGCGTGCACAGCGATATGAAAGCTACCAATCCTGCCTAATAAAAGTTACTCATCGCTAGTGAGCTTCTCTTGGGATGGCCTTCTGGCTCTCACATCTTTCGTCTGCCTCGGGCACTGCCCTCCTGACCTAGTGGTTCCCTGGAAGTCTCTGCTGCTTCTGGAAAGAGCTGGTTGGTCCAAGACGACACAACTGGGAGTTCTCGCTGTGGCTTAGTGCTTAACGAACCCAACTAGCATCCATGAGGATGAGGGTTTGATCCCTGGCTTCGCTTAGTGGGTTAAGGATCCAGTGTTGCTGTGGGCTGTGGTGTAAGTCGCAGATGTGGCTAGGATCCTGCGTTGCTGTGGCTGTGGTGTAGGCTGGTGGGTACAGCTCCGATTGGACCCCGAGCCTGGGAACCTCCATATGCTGTGGGTATGGCCCTAAAAAGACAAAAGAAAAAAGACACAACTGATCTGGCCAGATTCTCTCTACCAGAAACTGGGACTTGTGTACCAAGGCATGCAAGTAATGGAAGCTCTCGGCTTTGAATGGCACTTGGTAAAGACAGTTTCAGTAGTGGGCCCCTCCTCTTTGGAATAAAAGGAGAAGGGAAAATTTGGAGCCTGGCTTTCGAGCCAGACATTTCTGGTTTTGAATCCTGGCTCCAAATCCTGGGTCTGATCCCAACCTTGTGACCTTGAGCGTGTGATTTTAACCTCTCTGATTTCAGTGATCTCACCTGGGAAATGGAAATTTGGTAAAGAGAAAAAAAAAGGTGATTTCAACAACATGCCATAAATCCACTCTTGCTGGTTGTGAAATTTGTCTCTAGGATAAATAGACGTTGACTAAAAACGTTGATGAAGTTGTAGGTTTTGAAAACATAAGCTTGAGGATAGGACTGGACATTCACAGAGAAGGAGACTTGCTTTGTCTTGCATAAAGAGCTAAGAATTGTAAAGCTCCAGAAGGCGCTGGCTTAGGGGAGGGGGATGCTCCTGGTGGGAGTGAGGGCAGAGGATTTGCAGAAGGTAGGGTAAGCCCTGGGGCTTCTGCAGAACATTCTAGATTTCATCTTTAATACTGCTCTCGCAGAGCTTAGAACCCCAAAGCTAGAAACCAGCAATTTCTAGTATTCACACGTCCTTTTGTCTCAGTGGCACAGGCAGGGGACCCTGGGTTGGGCCTTTGCCGGGAAAGCAGAAGTCTTCAGCCTGAGCCGCACAGGCCTTGGCAAGCTTCCAGTCCTAGATGAGCCAAGTCTAGCCCCTTTAGAAAAGAAAGCAACTTTAGTCAAGAGGCGAATCCCTTTGGTGGCCGGACCACCACATTTTCCTGGTAAAAGAACATTTCAGTCAGGGGTCTTCCTTCCTGAACAAATGGACTTATTTTTCGGTCCATAACTCAAGGGGTCTCAGATCCCCTCAGCAGCAGACAAGTTTAGGGTTAAAGCCACTTACGGGTTGGTAAGTTCCACGGCCAGCATTTGCCTCTTCATTTTCCACCCCCAATCTCCCACCACATCACCCCTTTATTTTTTCCCAGATGCTCAAAACTCGAATGAAATCTTTCAAATTCTTCCCCATCCCCGTATTTCCACCTTCTTCTCCCAGCCTTGGCTGCATGCTTTCTAGGCATCTTGCACAGCTGCTATCTAAGCACTATCCCTTGGATCTCTTCCTGGTTCATGATTTACTCCCTCATTTATCCTGAGCACATCTTCAGATAACTTCCTGAGAAAAGATACGTGGGAGGTAAATCTACTGAGTCCTTGAATATCTGAAGACGCCTTTACACTCTCCTGGCATTTGATAGATACTTTAGCTGAGTGTGGAATTTTAGGATAAAAATTACTTCCCTTTTAGCACCTTGATGGCATTTCCCCCCTTGTCCTCTGGCGTTCGGGATGCCGATGAAAAGTTTCTGGTGCTACGTTGATTTTGTTCTTTCATGAGTGAACTTTTTGTCTCTTTCCCTTTTCTTCCTCTGGAAGCTTTCTCTCCAAAACAAGGTTCAGCAAAATTTTCTGTTAAGGGCTAGATAATAAATATTTTAGACTTTGTGGGCCATATGGTTTCTGTTGCCACTGCTCAGTTCCACTGTTGTAGCATAAAAGCAGCCACAGTCAACACATAATTGGTTGGGTATGTCTGTGTTCCCATAAAACTTTATGTACAAAGACAAACGGTGGGCCAGATTTAGTGCATGAGCTGTAAGTTTGCCAGCTTCTGCTTTAGAAGGTCAAAGAGCATTCTTTCTATCCTTGACACTTTGAAATTTCCTAATTCTTTTTTTTTTCATGAATTACGCTTGACCACTTGGTGAACACTTCGATTCTGATACTGATATTCTTTAGATCTGATTAATTTCCTAGTTTTCTCAAAAAATATTGTTCTCCCTCCATTTTCTAGGAGTTCCATTAATTATCAATTGGACCTCCCAGATTTCTTCAGTATGCTTATTTTTTCTCTTTTTTTGGTTATATTTTCTAGGCTATTAGGTTTCTTTTAAAAACAATCCTTTTACAAATTTAAAAACACTTTTGGTGATATACTTTTTTTTTTTTTTTTTTTTTTTTTTTTTTTTTTTTTTTTTTTTTTTTTACTTTTTAGGGCTACACCCACGCCATATGGAGGTCCCAGGCTAGGTGTTAAATCGGAGCTTAAGCCACCCGCCTACACCACAGCCACAGCAACCAGAGCCTTAACCCACTGAACGAGGCCAGAGATTGAACCTGCATCCTCATGGATCCTAGTCAAGTTCGTTAACTCCCGAGCCATGAAGGGAACTCTCTGGTGATACACTTTGAATTTCAAAGTGTTCCTTCTTGTTCTCTGATTGTTTAAATTTTGTAGAATCATTTTATTTTGTAATAGATGCAGTATCGTCTGTATTCTCCCCAAATGTACTAGACTTTTTGTTTTTTGTTTTTTAATTTATGTTGTATTTCCTGAATTATTTCTAATCTCCAGGGATCAGTTTTTCTTTTCAATATTGTTGATTCCTTCTCTTTTACAAGTTCTTTTCCTTAAGTCTCTGGTGTTCAGGTTGACCATTTAGATTTATGTTTAGGCAATTTATATAGTTAGAAGCTATATGCAGTTGATAAGCTAAATGCAGTTGCTTAGGTGCTCTATAAATAGGAGGAAGGCATGTTAAATGGTGGAATTTGCTTTAGATATATTGACCAAGGAGTTAGCTGTAGAGCTGGGAGGCGCCTAAATGCCAGCCATGGAGGGAGGTCTGTTTTCCTGGGGTGGTTTGACAATATGTCTACAAATTTTTTGGCATGCCATCCTTCCAGAAGTGGAGCTTGGAGTTCCCATCGTGGCTCGTGGTTAACGAACCCGACTAGGATCCATGAGGACGCTGGTTCAATCTCTGGCCTCGCTCATGGGTTAAGGATCTGACGTTGCCATGAGCTGTGGTGTAGGTCGCAGAGGGGAACTCCCCTTTTTCTTTTCTTTTCCTTTTTTTTTTTTTGCCTGATTGGGCACATTTTATTTTAGGGATCTCAGTACAACACGGAGCTGGATTATCACTTAGTTGTACCTCATAATGTATTTATTTACCTGTTGTCTTTATTGATGTTTGTTTATACCTTTTATGGACCTTTTACTTTCATTTTAATGGGATCTCAGGTGAGAGGAAATGAATGACTGAGTAATCTACAGTTTTTGAGGCCACGTTTCCAAGAATAGTCAAAGGTCTAATCTTGGAAACCTGTCTAGAAGGTACATGCAAAAATCAAGATGATAAGGCTCTGGTTGATTCTCGCATCACAAAGAGCTAGTGGAGTTCCTGTTGTGGTTCAGCAGGTTAAGAACCCCGCCAGTATCATGAGAATTAAGGTTCGATTCCGGGCTCGCTCAGTGAGTTAAAGATCTGGCATAGCCGTGAGCTGTGGTGTAGGTCGCAGATGCAGCTCGGATCCCTCATTGCTGTGGCTGTGGCATAGGCCGGCAGCTGCAGCTCAGGTTAGACCCCTAGCCTGGGAACTTCCATATGCCGCGGGTGCGGCCCTAAAAAGAAAAAAAAAAATGAAGAGATGGTAATCAGACCATGAATTGTGTATGTTCTCATTTCTAACGTCAGAGTTTACAGGTCTTAATAAGAGGGTTGGTCCTGGTGACCTCAGAAACCAAGGCATAGTTTGCTTCTGCTAAACCTTTTATTTCGTACCCACAAGCCAAGTTGTCAGCTCTTTCCATGTGACAAAACCTTTGATGAAGACTGGGAGCCTTAATGAACAAATAATTAGTTTTAAGAACATAAGTCGACACAAAAGTACAACTAATGCCTTTTTAATTGCTTTTGCTCTCACATCTTTAGCAAACACACATCCCTGCGTCTCATGGAAGCATGATTATATGCATCTGCAGCTCTGGGGAACGTCTCAGACAGAGATGCTGCAGGGCAAAGACCCCAGTCTTCAGATCAGAGTTTTTAAGGAGCAGACTTAGGGGTGGGGAGGAAGGAGGGAACTAGTCATATCTTTTGTTATTCCTTAGTTGAAAAAAAAAAGTCTATATCTCAGTCTCCAAACTTTGTCATTAACTATATGGAACAAAGCTCTTCTTTGTTTTTCAGTTGGGTGTGAAGGTCATATTCTCATGGGGTGATACAAACAGTGAACAAGTAATCAAATAAAAAATAAAGTAATGGTACAATTTGATAAGCATGTAAAGTGAATAGATAGGGTACCGTGACAGAGAGTAACGAGGGGAGAACTTTCTGGGGGAGAAAGTTTGGGGGTGTGAAAGTTGTGTGTGAACGGATCAAGAATTTATTCTAAAGGATGAGGTTATTTGGTAGGGGGAGTTTCACTTCCTATACTACTGAATTGTTTCAGCTTTTTGGGGAGAACATAACGTTGGTAATGAAAGTAAAGGGATGCTTAACATTTTGGGAGAAAAGGAAGTCTCTTGTTCCAAAGCCCGATGTCTTTTATGTTCCCTACTTTCTTTTGCTCTACTCATTCAGTCAGCAGACATTACTAACACACCTGTTCTGTATCTGCCCTGGGCCCGACTATGAATAAGGAGACTGAAAAAATCAGTCCCTGACCCTGAGAGTCGTACGATTGAGAGACGGGCCCAGCAAAGGCCTGGCAAAGAGGACCTTCTCAGAAATTATCAGTTGAGTGAAAGAAGGAATAGATCGTATAATACACAATAGTACTGCTATTTATCCTGCCTTCCCATTTTTCATGATAATGTAGCCATCTTCCCAGGTGAGTGCTATCTGCAAACAACTCGAGGGCCAGAACTTCCATCTGTTTTAGTCACCTTTGTGTCCTGAGCATCTATAACAGCACTGGCGCATAGTAGGAACTCAGCGAAGACTTGCTGCTTAAATGAATGCTTTTAAACATCTCTATAGGAGGTCGTTGTAGGGTTACATACTCTGTAACAAAACAAAACAAAACGAAAACAAGCCTGTCATGCAGTCTTGCTGTAACTCTGAACGTGTCTTTTAAACTTCCTGAGTCTTAATTTTTCCAGCTCTACAATGGGCATAACAGCACATAGCCTGTAGAGGTGACATGAGGGTTAACTGAAACGAAGCCTTGAAATGCTCTGTTCGTGTCTGACACCCCATGGAGCGGTAGGTAAATGAGAGTGATGGCCATGTAGCTTGTTTGCAGCTTTCCAGCTTCTGGTAAATATATGTTCACACTTTTCCAATTATTTCCTTCAATAAATTTGTATGCATGAACTGCTGAGTCAGGGAGCATGTGCAATTTAAATTTTGATGTATAGCAACAGGTCACACTTTGGAGAGTGGGTGCCATTTACAATCCCGCCAGTGCAGGCGTGATGATAAATCTTTTCCAATCTGGTGAGTTCAAATGGCTTTGCACTGTCATGTTATTCTGCATTCCTTTGATCTCAAGGGAGGTTAAACATCTCTTCATCTGTGTAACCCATGTGAAAGCCAAGGTCTTGTGGCCCAGGATGGGGGAGCTTAATCAGAGAAGCACAGACAAGTAGCCCAAAGTAATTAAAAAGGAAATCAGGCTTTCCTTGAATCTCTCTAAGAACATTAAAGGGGCTTTAATTCATAACTTAAAAAGACTCTTCTCAAAAGCTATTTCCTTTCCTCCCCATTTCTCTCGCCCCTGCAGACAGAAGTGGGTCTAGAGAGCTGGGAGGGGGGACATGCTTAAGTTAGTAAGCTGTGTCCTTGTCACACATGTTTCACTTGTGTGAATTGGCAGTTCATGCCTCTTGGCCCTTTTTCCTATTGTGGCATTTGTGTTTTCCTTTTTGATTTGCACAGAGCTCTTTAAACATCTGCTGGGACCAGATCAAATAGGGGCCTCCCTTTTAGCAGATGCATGACAAAGCCCAGTGTCCTTGGCGCCTCTTCCACTGAGGGGTGCCTGGAATTCTTGTGGCTCTGAAAGAGTCCTTGAAATCTATACATTTTCTTTTTTCTGACTCTCCCCCCTGCCTCTACCCCCTCTTTTGGCTTCTTAGGTATCTTTGGATCTTAAGGGCATCTGTGTATGGAGAATGATGGAGTTACCATGGAGACCTAAGCTACATTAAATCATATTAGTGAGTTGCAGCCCATATCTTTTTGTTTTGTTTTGTTTTTTTAGGGCCACCTGTGGCATATGGAAGTTCCCAGGCTAGGGGTTGAATCGGAGCTGCAGCTGCCGACCTACACCACAGCCACAGCAACTCGAGATCTAAGTCGCATCTGCGACCTGTACCACAGCTCATGGCTAACCCACTGATCGAGGCCAAGGATCGAACTCTTATCCTCTTGGATCCTAGTTGGGTTTGTAATCCACTGAGCCACAACAGAAGCTCACATTTTTTTTTTCTTTTCTTAAATGAGATAAACTAGACCAGAACAGAAAATATCAGAATGCAACACAATAAGAATAATTTTTAAAAAGTGAAATGTGTGTATATACGCATATGCTGAGCCATGCTGTAAATGTATTTCTTACTTTGGGTTCTATGAAAATAATTGAAATCCAGTGAATTAGGGCTGCTGGTATTGGGTTAAACGTTTGGGGCTCTGACTTTTGAAATCATGCTTGGTAAGGTGACCCACCATTAGCCCCCGTCTATATAGTCTTATTGCCTCTCCAGTATCCTGTTTCATTAAGCCCCCGTCTGCTTACTCAGATCCAACCACATCAAGTGATTTTTGAAACAACCTGGGCCCATGCATGTGCAACCCCCCGCCTGCCAGCTGGCATGCCACCTCCTGCTCCTCACTCCAGTTCACTGTTGCCTTGAGTTTAGAGATTTTCCTGGGTTCTGTTGTGAGAACTCCCGCCTCCTTCTCAGATGGGCTCACCTTTTTCTTACATGGACCATGATCTCTTCTTTGACTGCCCATTTTTCCCTCCATCCATTCTAGGCGGAGGCACCATGCCTCCCAGGGAATTTTCCACATTTCCGTCTACTGCTGGCGTCGCTGTCTGTTGCAGGCTGTTGCCATGGCCTGAATGCTTATGTTCCTGCCAAATCCTTCTCTTGAAACCCAACCCTAAGGTGGTGGCATTTGGAGATGGCGTCTCTGGGAGGTGATTAGGTCACGAGTGCAATGCCGTAATGAACCGGATCAGCGTTCCCGTAAAAGAGACTCGGGAGCGCCCCCGCATACCTTCTGCTGTATGAAGGCGCGACAAGCCAGCCAGCTGTGAGCCAGGAAGTCAGGAAGTGAGCTCTCATCAGCCTCCAGATCTGCCGGGGCCTTGATCTTAGACCTCTCGGCCTCCAGAACTGTGAGAAATACTTTCCTGTGGTTTAGGAACCACCCAGTCTGTGGCATTTTGGTTATAGCAGCCTGAACTCTAATTTTTCTATTTCTTTGGTCATTGCACTGAAGTCCTGGGAAGATGAAGGGGCCGTACTCCATGGACTTTGTAAGATTCTGGAACCACTTCAATTTCCCCATAGTCACTGCTCTCTTACTCCCTCTCTGTTTCCTCTCAGTGATCGTTAGCAAAACTCCTGAAATGCGAAGGACCTGGGCTTGTCTCTGAAGGTGCCAAGGGAAGGGGTCGCTGTGCTATCGAGGCTGGTTCTCCGGCCGCAGCGGGCTGAGAGAGAGCCTGAAAGGAAAGAGCAATAGGGGACTGCAGGGGACTGTGCTTTGGCTCCTTAACTACGAGTCAGATTCCAAGATGACTTAGATGGGTCGGAACAATGGGTTGAAATGAAGGAGGAATGTCACGGAGAAGCAGATGATGCAGATCAAGGGAGGCCGTGATCCTTGTCCTTTCTGGACTTGAGCTGGTCACCCATGGAGTCATACATCTATTTCGGGGGCCACCATGTGAAAACATATGTTAGACATGGGGCACTAGAGAGCTTAAGGAGCCGAATGACAAGGATGGGAAGAGCCTTGAAATCATGTCTTGTGAGAGAGGTGGTTGGAAAACTGTATTTCTTTTGGAAAAGAGAATGGTTGGGCTGGAGACCAAAGTCACTGGCTTCGCGTCCCACAGGGACTGCTGTGAAGATGCTGTACTAGTTTCCTATTGCTGCGGTAACAAATTCCCAAGCCTAGCGGCTTAAAGCAGCCTCAGTTTATCACTGCAGTTCTAGAGGTCTGAGATCTTACTGGGCTAAGACCAGGGTGTCGGCAGAGCTGTGTTGCTTCTGGCGGCTCCAGGGGAGAACCTCTACCTTTTCTTTCCTGCTTCTAGAGGCTTTCGTTGGCTTCTCCCCTATTCCCTCTGCAAAGCGGCAATTTTAACTCTGACTTTCCTTTCGTCTTCACATCTCCTCTCATCCTCCTGCTTCCCTCCTTCCCCTATAAGGTCCCTAGTGATGACACTGGGCATTTCTGAATAACCCGGATCATCTCCCCACCTCAAGGTCCTTAATCACGTCTGCAGAGGTCCTTTTGCCATGTAAGGGAACTTTCACAGGTTCTGGGGATTGGGTTGTAGACGTCTTTAGGGGATTATTCATCTGCCTACCGCAGGTGGCCAAGTGTTTGGTTTAGTTTTATTTTCTTCTGTGTGGCTACAGAGGACAGAGCCTGGACTAACATGTATAAGTTCCAAGCGGAGATATTCTGAACTTAGATAAAGTAGCAGTGCCTTGGAGTCTGGACTTCCTATAGCAAGAGAGGTGGGCTTAGCAGGGAGTGGTCCTGCTCTCTTGGGATCAGTCAAAGTTGGATGAATTTTGCTTGGAATGATGGTTCAGCAGGATCTCCTGGACTGGGGGGGGAGGGAGATGTCAGACCAGGTGACACAAATGACCCTTCCCAATTTTAAGACTGTTGTTTTCACACGGACTGTTTAGGCCTGACATTTCAGTTGTTTCGTCCGTGACATAGGAGACCGGACAAGGCTCTTGCCGTAACAAGACACAAGCATGCCCCATGCAGCAGACTCGTGTCCTGCACATACCTGCTCAGCCCTCCCCGTTTCTGCACAGGCCAGCAGGCCACTGCAGGCACCCATGGCGCTCTGCTCAGCCCAGGTGCAGGCCAGTCTTCAGGGCTTGAAGCTAGTGCTACCAATAGCAGCTCTCGGCCCATGACAAAAAGAAATGGGCAAAGAAACAACCCGCTTTCCTCACCCCTGGTGGGGTGATGGGAGGATGCCGCAGACCAGCTGCCTGGAGTGGTGACCTGCTACTTAAAGCCTCTTGCACGGATTCTTTTCCTTTCCCCTGCTCACTTTCCCTTTCCCTCTTAGGAGGCTTAGGAGGGCCTCCCAAGATCACTTCCCAAACAAACCACCTGCTCGCAAGCCTTTATCTCAGAATTGGCTTCTGGGGGAACCCAGACTAAGATACCACACAGGACTGAGGGAGGAAACAAGCCTTCTGTGACAAGATAGGATAGGAGCTAAGATTTGCCCTGTAGGCAATACCACCACTTCCAACACGGAAATTCTTAGCATGATAGTCCCCTCATCGTTCTGACAGTTCTAAAATAGGCTGTGCCTTTCCTAGCTGTAGGTAAAAGTGCTGCTCTGAATGCTCCATTGAGAAAAATATATCATGAAGAGTCATGTACTTATTTTTGGTATTTATTTATGTAGTGGATATGGAATTTTAATGGCCACAAAGTTGGTCATGGGGAAAGTGTGATGTGATTGATTTCTAGAACTGGCTATATTTTCAGACTCCAAGCGCCCAGCTGATAAAGTGCAGGTGACTCTCTTTCTTCCAGTTCAAATTTCCTTAGCCTACTCTTGTATTTGGGGGTGGTATTGGGGATGGCTCATTCAGTTATACTTACTCCACATCCTCCTTCTCCTCCTCTGGCCCCAAGGAGAGATGAGACAAGACCTGCTCTGTGATGGCAGTATGGTGGGGCTGGGGAGATGTGTCCTTGAGGTGCCTGCTTTGTGGCTGGCTGTGGCTGTGGATGCCATGCTAGCCTTGGGCTCCTTAATCAGTCCTCTTGATATTGCCTTGAATGGCTCCTCTTTCCTTTGGCAGCCTGTAGTTCTCCAGTGAGCAGTATTTCATCCCCTGCGTCCCCCACTGTCAGCCACTCTCTGAGGCCCTGATTTAGGGACCCCGGAATGTTTGGGTCCAAGGTCTGCACCCTTGAGAATCTGGCTCTCTCTCAAGCCTCTTGTCCATACCTCCTCTGGCTGGCAGATTCAGGAAGCATCTTTGGGTTTCCAGTCCCTGAACTCTACCCAGCTGTACATAAGCACCCCCCTCTTCTCCAATGCCATCCCCCCATTTCAGAGAGAACCCTCCTATTTCTTTCCATTCTCCCCTCCTGCCCCGGGGGTGGGGCAGATGACTTAGCCGCAGTCTGTCACATTCACTTCTTTTCCTTCCAACTCACCTCTCTTCCTTCAGCGTGGAGCCTTTTTACATAACATAAGGCAAGAATGGGTGGCTGGTAAACCAGTTCCTCCTGAATCTGTCAAATTTCAAGCCTCCCATCCGGCAATTCACACTTTGAAGCAGTTGGTGACCTCATTTCTCACATCTAAACAAGGGTGGTCTCTGTGTGCATGTGGGGTGGAGGACAACAGCCTGTCCTCTTTGATGTCCCAGGCTTTTACTCCACATCCATCATCTGCCAGCCCTTGGTGGCTTGAAAGCAGCAGGTCTGAACAGATGCCAGTGGCTTCTCCATATCCCAGGTCCCCCAGGCGAGTCCAGCCACAGGGAGAGCAATGTCAGAGTGGCCACCGGGTAAACTTGCCGGGAAGACTCCATCCTGCCGCACGGAAGTAGCCCGGGGCCCTGCCCAAGAGGCGATCGCTGGGACCACGCCCTGCTTGGAGCTCAGTAGCCTCGCCGTTAGATGATGTAGCGGATGTCTCTGAGTTACTCCCGCTCTGGGACTGTTTGGCACATGCTCAGTTTGGGGCCCATGGCAGATGGAGAGGTGGGCTCCCCAGTGGGTCTGGAGCGTGGGCTTCAGAGAGTGCTAATGCTTCTCAGATCTCCTCTGTGAAGCGCCAACTGTGGCAACGCTGTAGCTCAGGCCAGGAAACGGAAAGGCACTGCCAGGTGGTGGGCCAGGCGGCTGCTTAATTAAGGAGCCCCCGCAGCTTGCGGGTGGCGGGAGTGCTTTGTAAATGGTCTGTGCACCTGCTGTGTCCACGTGCCGCGCAAGTACTCCTGCACTTGGTCCAAGGGGGTTCCAGCCTCCTTCACCAGAATAATGGTAGAAATACTATGTCTTCAGGGACTATTTTTAATCCACCCAGGCCCTGCGCACTATCAGGCACTTTCCCCTGCATTCTCGTTCAATCTTCCTAACAACCCTGTAGGTAGATGCTGTTATTAAGCCCCTCTTACAGAGGGGAAAGCTGAGGGCAGATGTCAGCTAAACAGCTGAGGCTCACATAGTCAGTGAGTCAGAACTCATGACCTTTTTTTTTTTAGAGACTTTATTTTTGTCTTTTTAGGGCCATATCCACGGTATATGGAGGTTCCCAGGTCTGAGGTGTATCCGCCAGCCTACGCCACCGCCACAGCAACGCCAGATCCGAGCCACGTCTGCGACCTACACCACAGCTCACAGCAGTGCTGGATCCTTAACCCACTGAGCGAGGCCAGGGATCGAACCCGTGTCCTCATGGGTGCTAGTCGGATTCATTAACTGTTGAGCCACGACAAAAACTCCAGAACTCATGACTTTTAGGTAGTCAGCTCTGAATTCTGAGCCTCGGTTCACCATGGATAAAATAAGGTAATTTTGTGTATCTCATGGGATTATTATGAAGATTAAATAAAATTATGTGAATTAAAATCTGCTAGCTTAGGATTTGCTATTTAGTGATGGTTTAATAAGTGTTTGAATGTCTGTTTTGATGGTTAATTTTATGTGTCATCTTGGCTAGGCCATAGCACCTAGGTATTCGGTCAAATATTGTTCTGGATGTTTCTGAGAAGGTAATTTTTTAAAGACATTAACATTTTTAAAATTTATTTTTTTGCTTTTTTAGGGCTGCACCTGTGGCATGTGGAAGTTCCCAGGCTAGTAATGTGGGATCTGAGCTGCGTCTGCGACCTATGCCACAGCTCATGGCAACGCTGAATCCTTAACCCACTGAGCCTGAGCAAGGCCAGGGATCCAACTTACTAATTGGGTTGTTTCTGCTAAGCCACAGCAGGAACTCCTGAAGATGTTAGCATTTAAATTAATAGACTTTAGGTAAAACAGACTGATTAGCTTCTGCCATGTGGGTGGGCCACATCCAGTTAGTTGAAGGCCTTAACAGAAAAAGACCAACCTTCTCAGGAGGAGGACTCCTACTAGCAAAATGCTTTTCAGACTCAAACTGCACCTCTTTCTGGAGCTCCCACTCCCTGGCCTAACCTGCCAGGTTTTGGACTCGCCAGCCTCCACGATTGCATGAGCCCAATCCTTAATATAAATTTCTGTTGGCCCTGTTTCTCTGAAGAGCCCTGACTAAAACACCTATGCCTAGGAGGCTGTTTTAGTCTTATGTGGTTTATCCATATGGAGTAATATGCCATTCTTCAAAAGAACAGTTCAGAACTGTGTGTTTTGATCTAGAAAGATATTCACCGAAAAAACGTTTGCCAAGTACAGGCTTACATTTTTAGAGGAAAAGAAAACTGGCCCAACATCTGTGTGTTCAGTTTACGTGCATCTCTGTATTTATGAGCTTAGAGGAAGATGTGGAGGGGCACCCACCAAGCTGATGGTCACCCTGGGTGACGGTGACAGTGGCTGTGGAGGTATTACTGGGACAGGGAAGGAGAGTCACATTTTCTTTTTCTGCTTCTGTATGGTTTGATTGTTACCGTATATTACTTTTGTCATTGAAAACAAAGTAGATAAGGATTGTATGAAAAATGTGTTAATTTTGAATCTTTCTTCCTACCTGTATCTGCAGGCAGTGGGCACAGCAGAGCATAAGTCTGTTTGTATTTCCTTTGTGTTGATTTGTACTGAGAGGCCACCCTATCTGGAAGGAATTGGCTGGGGTTTCTTGAGCCTGCTCTGGTTACTAGGGCCTTGCCCGCACAGGGCCCGGGTCTAAGGGACTCTCCAAGGTCAAAAGTGGTTCCAAAGGAATCTCATTCCATGATTCTTAGCCCTGGTTTGTAGGGTCTGGGTGAGTCTGGTGGCCCTCTGTGTGCAGCTGGGGCAGCCAGAGGTTGAGCTCCCCACAGCCGGAGGGTGCTAAGGCTAAGTTCCCCACCCTGCAGCTGAGCGGCACTGAGCAGAGCAGCACCTCGTGCCAGATGCTGTCCCGGGTGCTGAAAAGTCAACCGTGGCCGAGTTTCCATTCACCACGAACTTTAACTAAAGGTTTACTAGGTAGAAACCATTCGGAAAGCCTAGAGGAAGGCTGTCAGAGTGGCCCGGCACTTGGAATGTGGCCAATTCAACATTATCAGAGCAACGTCGTGGAGCCTGAACCTCTTGTCTTCAGTCCTTTTGTGGGGTCAGCTGCTCACGACTGGAATTGAGTGGTTTGAGGGGCTTAGTTGAATCAATGTGTGGTGTGTTCCTCTGCTAAGACCAGTCACCCCCTCCCACATCCAGTGCAGTTCAGGGCCTTCTCACCCCAGACTAGGGAAGATGCCAAAAGGAAGCAGGAGCCCCCGGGCCGTCCCAAGCCAGCCACCTTGAAGCAATTCAATCCGGCAAACTTCACTTGAGTATAATTCACTATTGTCAATGATAGACAGGGCCCTGCTCAAGATCATAGTTTGAGGAAATTCAGGTAGTTCAGGTGAATAGAGAATCCCAGCTTCCGTGTAATGAATGCGTGTGCATGGACTGCCTGTCAGAACCACCTGAGGAAGTTTAAAAAAAATGCGGGTGTCTGAGCCCAGACACCCGCATTTTTTTTAAAATTCCAGTTGAAAAGCACTGTGATAGTACCATGGGCTGGGTGTGCGCTCTAGTCATGCCCTACGTCCCAAATGCTAGGTGCAAGGCAAGGAGGGGCGCGGGCTGATGCTGAGGACACTGGGCACGTCATTGTGAGGCTGGCGCTCTGCAGGCCCAGCTGCGGTGGTTCCCAGGAGGGGTCTCCTCTCGTATTCTGCGTCTTTGCTGTATCTTGGGGAAGAAGTGATGAGAGAATGACAATAACCAGCTCGCTGCAGTTATTACTCTTGTCCTAGAGATGACAGGGTGTGTCTGGATAATATCAGGAGTCTAGGTGGCAGCTGGAAAGCACAGCTGGCTGACAGGCAGGCCAAGTTCTGGACCAGCGCCGACCTTTGGGATGATACTCGCTGGGACTGGTCCCGCCCCGTTCCCTGGGTGTGCAGGGGAGGCCGTGGTCAGGGAGCCGGCCTCGGGGCCTGCCCTTCTCCTAGGGAAAGGATGGCGTCCGGCTGTCAGGAGACGGACAGGCAGCCCTGGCGCTAATGGTGACGTGCTCTGAAACTGGTCAGAACCGCTTTCCTCCCTGCTCCCCCCCTCCCCCGTCCCCCGCTCTTCTTAAATGTTCTTAAATGTACTTCTTTAATGTACTTTTATGTTCCCTCCCCATTTCCACAAGCGCGTGATTCTTTAAACATCAAGATACTCTAAAACAAAGACCAACCCAAATCATCATATCCAGAGAACATCTAGTCTTTCTGTAATTTTTCAAATTACGAAAATAAGGCAAGTCAGCCGGGAACATGAGAGCCTGGAGCCTCTGGGCTTTGTTAGGGGCACAAGTGACAAAGGCTCAGGGCTGAGTGGAGAGACCAGGAAGTGCCTGCCACATTCCCTTTCACAGAGACATTGATTGTGATTTACAAGCCGTTAGGCTGGAAATTGTGTTTGCATGTTAATTCTTTAAGCTCCAGGTCTTTTCATGCCAGCCTCAGGCTCTCATATGGTTTGCTAAAGAAATCCCATAATTCTCTCGTTTTTATCTACTTACAACCTATGGCTGGCTGACTCGGGTTTTTGGTGTTGGGGTGTGTGTGTGTGTGTATACACAGAATCGACTGAGGTAGAATTTTGGGAAGGAATGTCTTTGTGGGAGCTGCAACTGGTTTCCATCCAAGATGGTGCCCAAGAGCCATTTCCACAGGATCTGAGAATAACCTTTGAGGTGGCTCAGCCCCTCAGCCTGGAGAATAAGACCCACAGCTTGTCCTGTGTGGAGACCTTTGGGGGCGGGCGGGGGCTCTTTGTGAGGAGGTGAGCTTTAATCTCTGCCGAGATGGGCTGAGCCTTGACTGGAGGCTAAGAGGGGTGAGCCCTGCCTACGGTGGCAGTCAGTGGCCAGTGGGCTTTCCGCGACTGGTCATCAACCATGTGCCCCAGAGCCCATCGTGGTGCTGACATGCTGAGGTCCCAGCTTTACTCTTATCTCCTGATGTGGCTAGACTTATGTGGTTCCACTTATAATTGCTTTTTGAAAATGAGACAGAAATGGAGTTCCTGTTGTGGCTCAGTGGTAACAAACCCCAGTAATATCCATGAGGACACAAGTTCGATCCCTGGCCTTGCTTGGTGGGTTAGGGATCTGGCCTTGCCATGAGATGGGGTATAGATCCCAGACATGCCTCGGATCTGGTGTTGCTGTGGCTGTGGTGTAGGCCGGCAGCTGTAGCTCTGATTGGACCCCTAGCCTGGGAACTTCCATAGGCCGCAAGTGCAGCCCTAAAAAAAAGACCAAAAAAAAAGAGAGACAGAAACATGATATGCACCTTATTCTCTGTCATTATTTTTCCCTATTCAATATTTTGTACATCTCTTTGCAAGTCAGTACACATAGATCAGCTTCATTCTCTGTAGTAGCTGCGTGTTCCACAGAATGTGAAGTTTCCAGTTTGCTTTTTCTGTGATGGAAAATTCTACAGTAAACCTTCTTGCTCATATAGCCTTTGAACACTTGCTTTTCCTTCAATTGGAGAGACTCCCAGAAGCAACATTGCACTTGGGTCAGAGGGGCTCCATATCTTTAGCTTAAATAAATCCAGCTAGAGTGCTTTTTAAAACAGTTGAAATAATTTACAGTTCCAGCAGGGTTTGTGAGTGTCCCTTTCTTCACACCCTGGCCAGCATTAGACATTATCAATCTTTGTAAACTTGGAGGCTGAGCCCAAGTAGGATCACATTTTTGTCTTCATTTGCATTTCTCTGAAAACGAATGGGCTTTTGCTTTAGTCCTAAATTGTGCACTAGTATCTTTGCATCGGCGCATTGTCTTTGCAGATGACTTGAGTTGGGGTCGCGTGTAAAAGCAGAAGGTGACACCTTCCCGAAGATCAAAGAGCTTGGGAGAAAACTGGGCATGTCTTCTAGATCATTCTCCAGGCCACATGGGGGCTCCTGGTAGTAGCTGGTGCTACATTATACATACAGATGAAAGGATGGCACTATGGGCAAACCAGGGCAGCTTAGAAAAATGGAATTGAAGTGACTGTGTCCACAGTCAGAGCCGAGCACAGGTGGATGGGCTTTTTCAGGAGGTGGTGAGTTCTTCATTCCCGGAAGGATTTAAGCAGATGTTGGAAGCCCATTTCTATGTATTCTTTCAGGATAGAGTGATAAATAAGGCAGGCACTGTCTCTGCCTTCGTCAGTCTCAGCGTAGTGAGGAAGTTTTTGTTTAACCATGTGATCGTACATACAGGTGTTTAATTACAGATAGGAAAAGCACTAACAAAATGCAGGGGAACCTAACTTGGTCTGAGGGAGGCAGTGAGTCAGGAAAGACGTCCCTGAAGACATTCACAGTGGGGATGAGCAGGCGCCGGCCCGATGAAGGGGGTGGTGGTGCTCTAAATAGAGGGTGCGAAGTGTGTGAGTCCTTGGTGGGGATGGGGGCGTCCGCCTGGCATGGAGCTAAGATTAGGCGACCACTTAATTCTGAAGAAGGTAAGCCTTCATCAGTGGGAGCGCCACCAAACGGTCCCAAACAGATCCTCCCTTACAAGGGCTAGACTGGCGCAGCTGCTTACTGGCGGAGAGGCATCCAAAGGTTAGGGGTCCATGGAGGAGTCTTAACAGGTACAGTGGAAGCCCAGAGGACAAAAACCAAGAGATGCCCCAAACTGGAAGGATGAGATTCAGAGCATCCCTGAAAGAGAGCCATGGGTTGAATTGTGTCTCACCGTGCTCCCCACCCCAAAAGTTGGTTGAAGTCCAAACCCACAGTGCTGGAGAAGATGTGATGTCTTTTTTGTAGAAACAGGGCCTTTGCTCACGATCAAGTTAAGAGGCCATGAGGATGGGCCTTAATTCCCTGTGATTGACGACCTCATATAAGGAGGAGATTTGAATGCGGAAAATTTGAAAGGTGGGAAGAACTCACCACCTCCTTGTGGATGAAGACAGAGGAGGGGGTGAAGAAGATACCCATCAAGGAATGTCAGAGATTCCCATCAGAGCATCAGAAGTCAGGAAGAGGTAAGAAGGACTTGCCGGCAGGTTTCAGAGGGAGCATGGCCCTGCCAACGCCTTGACCTAATGCAGGGAGTGAGGGAGCTCATCAAAGCCAGGCAGGGGTGGGGTGGGGGCGGTGAAGCCAGGATAAAAATTGAGGCCTGGAGCTTCCAAGTCAGAGTGCTGAGAGTATGAAGTCAAGAAAGGAGGTCCTGAGAGATGGCCCAAGAAAGCAGTGTCTTCTGCTCAGTTGGAGGATCTGCCAGGGCTGGTGGCCTGTGAGCCGGCCCTGCTGCAAAGCCCGTGCTAGAGCAGATCCTAATGATACCTGGTTCCTATGTTCCAATGACTGCCCTGCTTGTGGAATGACCAGCCAGCCTGGTCTGCCAGGACCGAGGGGTCGGACCCCCAGACTGTGGGCGTTCAGTGCTAAAACTAGCAAAGCCTCAGAAATATTGGTATGTCAGTCACCCTATCTGGGCCGACCTCTAAGGAAGCAGCCCCTTTAGAACAACATCAAAACCCAGGCGAGGTTCCCAGGCAAGCCCCAGAAAGCGGGTGATGTGGGCTGCGCTCCTGGCACACCGCGGTGCTAGTGGGCATGGCCAAGGACGTGCAGTGATCTCCACGGCTGCTCACCTTTTATAACAGAGCCCAGAGCAGGGTTCTCCCTAACAGAAAAGATGCCTGGCACGACTCCTCCCTTTGGTCCTCCGGGACCTGCTAAAATCACCTGCAGTAGGTTGAATGGTTGCCCCTCCCCCAACCATGCTGTGTCCTAAGGCCAAGAATCTGGGCATATACTTGGTGAGATGGAGTTAGGGATCTCGAAAGGAGGAGTTTATTGGGGATGATCTGGGGGACCCAAAACCATATAAAAGAGATATGGAAGGAGATCTTATACAGACACACAGAGAAGGTGATGCAAGGATGGAGGTAGGGATTGGAGTAATGTGGCCTCAGGCCCAGGAACGCCGGAGAAACCACCAGAAATGGGAAGAGACAAGGAACAGATCAGCTTTGAGAAGCCTCAGAGGGAGGGCAGCCCTGCTGATGTCTTGATTTGAGACTCCACAATTGTAAGAGGGTCAATTTCTTGTTTTAAGCTACCAAGTTTGTGGTCACTTGTTATAGGAAACCAGCTACAGCATCTAAGAGCTGAGCTTTTCAGCCATCAGATAAGATCCCAAGTCTGGGCCACATCTCCCCGGGACAGGCCGTGACCAGGAGTCTGTCATGAATGAGGGGGGAGCTGGCTTGGGGGTCAGTGTGTGCAGGGTCGGGGTGGGGGGCAAGGCTCTGCTGAGAGCAGGCTGAGCCCCAGCTTGAAGTCACAGGTTACCTGGAACCAAACTCCTGCTGTGTTTGAGAATCCTGGCCGCTTCCCCTGCAGTCAGGGACAGGCAGCTGGTGTTCCAGGGGGAAAATAGGCACACAAGGCTTCTGGCAATGTGATGGGAAAGAAATTGGAGGCAGAGGAGGGAGCGCAGGACCGGCTTGGCGGCGGAGCTGTGTTAATTCATTCCAACAGCCTTTCCCGTTGGCTCAGCCTTTTCCAGCCCGCAAGGTGTTCTGTTGCCTTCCTCACAGCAGATCCTGGCGAGAGCCCTGGACAGCGGGCGAGGAGGGGGCTGCAGGAGAGGCAGGGTGGGTGTTGACCGGCCTGGGCCTCACAGCTGGTGAGCGGGGGACAGGACCAGGTGCCTCAAGCCCAGCGCTCATTTCCCAGCCTCAGGGGACTAAGAGTTGAGCTCAGGCAGGTGCCATCAGGCAAGCGGGACATCTGTTTGCTTCAGGGGACATCTCTGGCCATAGCCGTTGCTTCTGTGAGGCGCTGTCTTGGGCTGAGTTCCCCAGGAAGAGGACTCAGCCTGCACACTGTTATTTAGGAAGGACTTGGGGTACCTACAGTCTAGGGAAGGGAGGGGGAGGAAGCGGGACTGGGCGGAGGGAGGGCTGCAGGGCTGTCTGCCTCAGCCCATCCCGCAGAGGCTCTGGAGCCCCTCTTTACAGATCAGGGGCATTTCAGAACCTAGAGCCCCAGAAAAGCAGAGCTAGAAGGCACCTCAACATAGTTTATTCTCATCTTCTCCTAGAACAGGGAGGCTCAGGTTCGGAGGAGCTTAAGAACATACCCAAGGTCACCCACAAGTTTGACAGTGCCCAGCTCTTATGGCTTCTCCCAGGTCACTCCTCGGCCCCTACTTCCCTCAGTTTGGCCTGGATTACTCCGCTTCCAGGCAGCTGCCCTGGATTAGCCTACCCGACTCCCCCACTCACTCCACAAGGAGTGCTCTGCAGTGATCGATAAGCCCGGCAGCCTCAGCATCCCCCGTGCCCCTGAGAAGATCATGGGGTTTGAGGCCAGAGAGACCTGAGTTCTAGTTCCTGTCCCCACATCACCACTGATCTGCTGTGTGACTTCAGGCAAGTCCCTTTCCTCCTCTGGTTCTCAGTTTTCCCAGTTGGAAAACTATAAATAGGGTTATAGATACTCTGCACAAGGTTGCTGTGAGATTAAATGAGGAATGTTAAAGAGATTATTATTATTATCATTATTAAACTTCACCAGGCTATTACTTTGTATTGACTACTCACTGAAAGCTCTTTGAGGATGGATTCAATATTCTTAACCCTCTTCACCCCCCAGGAGAGCTATTAGGATAGGGCTGGGAACACAGTAAGTGCTCAGCAAACACTGTAACAAAATATGGGGGTGGGGATGAGAAAGAGAGAGAAAGAATCCTTTTCAATTAACTACAGTTAACCTTTTACAACTAACATGGCCCGAGTACCCATCCCTTGCCAAGCACATCTCTCTTAGCCCTCCTGACAGCCCTATGGGCCGGTATTGTGACCCTCATTTTACAGGGGAGGAAATTGAAATTCAGAGAGGTCAAGTAACTTGTCCAACATCACACAGCTAGCAGGCAGTGGAGTCAGGACATAAAGTTGAGCCCATGCACATGTACAAGAGATACTTTGCCAACATCTCCCTAAGTCCTGTGCCCCAGGGCTGCTGAGTTCAGAGTTATTGGCAGATGATCTGTGGGTTCTCCAGACATCACCCCAGCCTAAGAATGATCTGTGGTTTGGATGAGAAGAGGGTTGGAACTCTGAGGTGGTCCCCCGTCAGTTAGGACTGACAAGTCCTAACTACTTGAAAGAGCTTTGCTTTGGGTATGTCCAAAACAGCTGTGGTTGTTTGTTGTATACGTGCAGTCCATACCACTTTCTCCACAGTGGGGTCTGGGAAGGATTGCCTCCCGGGTGTCCTCCAGCCCCCTCGACACTCTGAGAACAGCCTGATGAGGTTATCGGCTCCCCCGCCCACCCCCAGCCTTGTCCTGGGCCCCTGTGCTGGACGATGAGTGCATCACCTTCAGAAATGAAGGATGTGTTCTGGGTTGCTGGAAGCGTCTGCAGGCAGAGAGCCCTCGCCTGTTATTCAGAGACTGCCCCAGCTCCCAAGAGCTGCTTCACCCAAGATCATGCCCCTTTCTGGAATAGTCCACACCCAATGATCAGCATGGGGTGAAAGGACATGGCCTTCTGGCCCCCATGTGACACAGCTGACGCTCCAGAGCTCCATCGTGGAAGCCGACGCTGCAGCTCAACCTTGCCCTCTGCCCAGCCCTGCTTCCTCCCTCTCCCTTCCATAGGCATAGCCCTCCCCTCCCCATTATTAAGAATTTCAAGGAGTTCCTGTCCTGGTGCAGCAGAAATGAATCCGACTAGGAACCGTGAGGACTCGGGTTCGATCGCTGGCCTTGCTCAGGGGGTTAAGGATCTGGTATTGCCATGAGCTGTGGTGTAGATTGCAGATACGA